>OZ014530.1:132918343-133493343 GCA_963966105.1 Volucella zonaria | reverse complement strand
ATAGCAGATCTACCGAAGGGGCAACAGGCAATTGGTTGCAGGTGGGTTTACACTATAAAGAGGGACAGCAGTGGAAGTGTTGAGCGCTATAAGCCTCGTTTGGTAGCAAAGGGTTGTTCGCAGAAATTCGGCGTAAACTATACCGAAATATTCTCGCCCGTGTGTCGGTATGAATCAATTCGTCTGATTTTGGCTCTAACTGTTGAGATGAGGCTCTATTTACACCAAATGGACGTGTGCACTGCATACCTTAACAGCGAGTTAAACGACGTAGTTTATATGAAGCAGCCTGAGGATACGTAGATAGTACGTGTGGACATAAAGTGTTAAAAGTCAACAAGGCGATATACGGCTTGAAACAAGCAGGAAGGGAGTGGAACTCCAAGTTGAACGCAGCTTTATGCGAAATTGGGTTTACTCCGTTCCAGAACGAGCCATGTCTGTACCAGCAGGACATAGAAGGTAATCTTTGTTTGATACTAATTTATGTAGATGACTTAATTATAGCGTGCCAGAACGAGACAAACCTTATGCAAATCAAGTCAAAAATTGCAACGAAGTTCGAATGTGTCGACAAGGGTCCATTGCAGATGTTCATGGGCATGCAGATTAAACGTGATGACGACGTTGGTGATATTTCTATGAACCAGATGCTGTACATAAAAGATATGTTAGAGCGTTACAGTATGCAGCAGTGCAGATATGCAGCAACACCTTTGGATGCAGGTTTCCAAGTGGCGTGCGATAGCGAAAGTTGCGTGGCTGAAGATCCAGCAGCGTACCAATCACAAACAACAATCCGGATAGTGAACATGTCACAGGTGTGAAGCATGTATTGCGCTACCTAGCAGCCACGATGGATATGAAGCTAAACTATCGCGCCTGTAGTCAGGCGCTTGAAGGTTATGTGGACGCGGACTGGGCTGCCGATGTGAGTAATCGCAGATCATACACAGGGTACGTATTTTTCCTAGGAGGTGGCCCCATTTCGTGGAAATCGAAAAAACAGGATTGTGTCGCTTTGAGAAGCTCAGAGGCGGAGTACATGGCTCTGTCTTCAGCTACTAAGGAAGCGCTGCATCTAAGGCGTTTGATCATTGAGATAGGCTATGGCGATCCTGGTATACCGACAATCTTATATGGTGATAATCTAAGCGCGCAAAATTTAGCTAAGAACCCCGTCTACCATGCCAGGTCAAAGCACATTGATATCAGGCATCATTTCGTTCGAGATGTTATTCGAAGTGGCGACGTCGAGCCGAGATACGTTTCAACAAATGATATGATAGCAGATATACTCACAAAGAATTTATCGAAACAGAAGCATTGTCATTTTGTAAATTTAATGAATTTAAATTAAATAATATAAAATGTAATTAACATTGTAAAACAGGATCACATTGAGGAAGGGTGTTAAAAAAAAGAAGAGATAAGAATCCAATGTGAATGTGTTCATGATATATGTGTAAGAGGACACGAGGCGCATGAGTGTTTGTGTTTGCATGCTGCTCATCCTTTATTCATTTTGTTCTTGTGCTTCACTCCATTCTAGTTATCCACCGAATGAGCACACGAAGCGCACAATAACATATAAAATTTTTAATTCGTTTGTGAAATAAATCTCATGTTTATTTTATTTTTCGGTTGTTTACTTACAATAGAAACATTATTTTTTAACAATTATTATTGTATTATTATTATTATTATTATTATTATTATTATTATTATTATTATTGTTATTATTATTATTATTTATTATTTATTATTTATTATTTATTATTTATTATTTATTATTTATTATTTATTATTCATTGTTTATTATTTATTTATTATTTATTTATTATTTGTTATTTATTATTTATTATTTATTATTTATTATTTATTATTTATTATTTATTATTTATTATTTATTATTTATTATTTATTATTTATTATTTATTATTTATTATTTATTATTTATTATTTATTATTTATTATTTATTATTTATTATTTATTATTTATTATTTATTAATTTTTTTTTTTATTTATTATTTATTATTTATTATTTATTATTTATTACTTATTATATATTATTTATTATTTCAATAAACCTCTTACACAGTAAGCTCAAAGCTTATAAAGTTGTGGAAGATTTACAATTACATAGATAGTTCACAATATCAAAGTTAAAAAGCAAAAATATAAGTATGAGAATTAGTAAAGAAGAAATGATAAAAGAAAAGGTAAAAATAATACTATAGAATTCAAAGTGATATTATATGTATATAATTGTTACAATAAATAAAAATAAAAATTTAACTTAATAATATTGAACATATAAATTTAAAAAAGAGAAGAGAATGAAGAAGAAGCTTGCTTTTAAAGAGAGCAAATTCAACTGTTAAGATTTGATAAATAGATAATTAACTGATTTTTGAAATATAGTGCGTCGTCTATTCCCCCTAATTGAAGCGGAAGCGAGTTCCAGAGACAAGTAGCGGAAATGAAAAATTGTCTCTCAGATGTTAGGCAAGAGAACCGCGGCAGAATTAAGCAAGAAGATCTGCTTGAAACTGGAAATCGGAGCTTATTAAACAAATACGATGGCTGGCGTGTTGTCAGAATATTGAAAAAAAGAGCCAGCGTCCGAAACTTGATGTAGTTTTCGAAAGTCATGCTCAGACCATATATGTATATATCGAATGATGCTATTAAATGCTACCTGTAATTTTCTTTGGCTGGCAGCGTCATAATTATAAAAAATTTCACAATCATAAACGAGAGCTGGAATTACCATAGACTTTGCAAGTAGTAGGCGTGTGTTCAAGGGAGTAAATTGATGTGCTGTCTATAAAGTACGGAAAATGCTGTATGTCCAACCAACTATGACATTAATATGAACGCTTACATAGTTCTGTTGAACACCACGCCTAAATTCTTTGAGGAAGTGAAAAGGAAATATGTTAAATCAAAAGTTTTCTTAGATATCACTAGACAGTTGCATTTAAAAGGATTCAGGGTCAAACCGTTTGTTACTGACGAATTTGAAATCAATTTGAGGTCTTCATTTATTTTACAGACACAGTCTTCGATAAGGCCAAGGGTACAACTTTTATAAACTTGTACGTCGTCAGCGTAGATATGGATCAACGAATGCTTAATAACACCAGATATTTCATTGATATACAGCATGAACAGGAGAGGGCCCAGAATTAACCCCTGAGGGACACCTTTCGCCAGGGGAAGAAATTCCGATAAATTATTATCAACGGCCATCTTATTGCTAACTGTGAGACGTTAAAGTAGTGTTGTACATAGTTTATGAAAAGGACTGTGTGGTCGAACGTATCGAAAGCCTTCGAAAAATCTAACAGAACTAAGAACGTAATATGACCATCATCTGAGTTTAACCTTATATCATCTATGACCCTAAGCATAGTGTAGTGCAGTAGTGCAGCTATGCTTAACACGAAAACCAGACTGGGCAGGAGTCAACAAGTTGTTACGGCTTAAATGATCACTCAGTTGTTTTTGCATTATACGTTCGCAGATATTTGCGAGATATATTGCCTTATCTAGAAATTGGTCTATACTCATTACTTATGGAGTTTTTAGGGATTGGAATTGTTTTTGCCTTTCTCCACCGTTGGGGAAAAACTTCAGTTGCCAATATCATGTTCCGATAATGATACAAGATATTTTTTCTCAATTTTTTTTTTTTATTTTTCTACATAGTCTCCTTGTAACTCTACACACTTCTCCTAGTGATACTCCCATCTGTCTAACCCATCCAAATAGTACTTGGTGTTTTTCTCTGCAAAATAATTGTTCACGAAGGTGATTGCCCCCTCATTTGATGAAAATCTCTATCCTCCGAGCGCAATTTTTAGATGAGGGAACTAGAGGGGCTAGATCTGGTGAATAAGACGGATGGTCAAGTAGTTCAAACCGTAATTCATGGATTTTCGCCATGACAATCGCTGAGGTGTGAGATGGCGCGTTGTCTTGGTGAAACAGGATTTTCTTTTTCTGCAAATGTGGCCGTTTTTCCGCAATTTCTGCCTTCAGCTTGGCAAGTAATGATGCGTAGTATGCTCCTGTAATGGTTTTTCCTTTTTGAAGATAATCGATTAAGATAAGTCCTTTACTATCCCAAAAAACAGTCGCCATCACTTTCCCAGCCGAAAAACAGTTTTTGCTTTTTTTGGAGCCGACTCGCCCTTTGCAGTCCATTGTTTTGACTGAATTTTTGTTGCGGGCGTATAATGGTGTATCCTAGTTTCATCTACAGTAATTAATCGGCGCCAAAAGTCGGATTTATTGCGCCTAAACTGCGCCAACAGATCAGATCGTTGGAAATGTTCATTCGAACACGTTTTTGGTCTAACGTAAGCAAACGCGGCACTCAACACGCGGACAGCTTTCTCATGCCTCAATCTTGATTTAATATGTAACAAACACGTTTTTTGGACATTTTCATAACCTCTACTATCTCTCTCACTTTAATTCGGCGGTCGTCTAACACCATTTGGTGAACTTTGTTACGTCAGTGGTTGCAGTTTTTGGACGTCCCGAACGTTCATCATCTCTCAAGCTCCTACGGCCACGTTTAAATTCAGCTGCCCAAAATTTCACTGTGGTAAATGATGGTGCAGAGTCACCATACACACAGTCCAACTCATTTTTGATTTGCGTAAGCGTATTGCCTTTCAAAAACAAGAATTTAATACTCAAACGACTGTCAACTAAAAACTGCGCGTCCAAAATGACTGAAACTTCGGTAAGTGACTGTCAAAACTGTCAAAACGGAAACTTTTCAGACAACCCTCGTACTCCGGCAACTCCCACTGCATTGGATTTTACAGAAAGAAAGCTTTCAAGAATATCTCGACTGTCAACATTTACAAAGCCAAGACCCGTATCTGTTGAGGGTGCAGACAATAGAAAGAGTTATTCACTCTCGTAAGTTCAGGCCGAGGATGAGATAAAAATTTGCGGTTTAGATCGTTAACGTCTATGTTAGAAGAGAAACCTTGATTTTGCTTTCCGATGCCCAAATCCCGTAGGTTTCTCCACAATACCCAACTTCCCGCATTCGTTTGGAAGCGGTTGGAATAAAACTGGACCTTTACAGCTCTAATCTCTCGTACAACATTATTGCGCGGGGTTATATAGGCTTGGTGAAGTTCTTCAACCCGATAGCGTTTCCAGCGACAATAGGCCTGATCACGCTGCGCGATGAGTTCCCTTGTCTCCCGAGAGAACCATAATGTTGACTTTCTTCCAGATACCCCAGTTTTTAATGGAACATGAGTATCACAGAGAATATTTATATTGTTAAGCAGGAATTTGACCTGATCATCTGGTGATGGCATGCGATAAACAGAGTTCCATGGTATAGATTGTATATGCTGCTCCAAAGAAAGCCTATCAACACTTCTAAAATCTCTGAAATGATAAAATGAATTACAATAAAATCGTCAGTAAGAAATAATAGGTCATGCTTAGAGAATACTGGTGCAGAAAGTTGGTCGTAGTACACTATCTGGTGATGGCATGCGATAAACAGAGTCCCATGGTATAGATTGTATATGCTGCTTCAAAGAAAGCCTATCAACACTTCTAAAATCTCTGAAATGATAAAATGGATTACAATAAAATCGTAAGTGAGAAATAATAGGTCATGCTTAGAGAATACTTGTGCAGAAAGTTGGTCGTAGTACACTATCAGAGTCACTTACAAATCGAGCAGGGTACTAGAAGTTCCAGTAAAATGTGTTGGGACAATATTATTTACAGGGTGCAGATCATAGCAAATCATATTTTCGCATAAATGCCTGTCAGTGATGAGATTGCTATTAAGGTCACCAGAGATAATGGGCCTTACTAACAACCAAATTTAGTATACAGCTTAAGTATAATCTCCACACTTTCAAAAATGTTTATACTAATAACAAATTTAAAGTGGGTTTTAGTGTTAGCATAGAGTTAAATTTTGATGTACACGAAGCCATGTCTAAATTTTTAAACATGACATTGAAGAACAGAGTGATGCCAATTTACTAATTTATTTTAGCTAATTTCTACTTATAAGAATTAGACTTGGTATCTTAAATAATTAAATTATCCGTAAAATACTAGTTGAATAAGTCGAAATTGTATAAGTACTATTTCATTTTCAGTTGTTTTGAAAATTCCTTTTCCTTTATTATAATTTGTTGAAAACTTTACAGTTTAATTTGGTATATTGTTGTTTTTCATGAATGTTTCATTTACAATAAATTACTAAATACTTCAAAGTTATTAATTTATGAAAATAATATAATATTCGAGTTTTAAAAAGAATTCTTATGGAATTTAGTTTTCATTTACAAAAAAAAAATATTATACCCTATTAACTTCAGTACAGTGGCATCACAGTTTTTCAGCTGATTTTGTTTACTTCGGCTTTTTAAATTTTTATTTTTCGCGCCACCAAGTTCAAATATGAAATGTCAAAGTAATGTTATGTAGTAGTTTCAATAAAAATGTAGTAGACTTTTTGAAAGAGTCAAGTTGAAGTAAGAGCTGACTATTAAACAATTATTAGTACACTTTCGACTTAAGTCTGTATTAATATGACTAACGATTCGTTGTTAGTAAGGGCCAATAACATTAGTCGCATTAAAGAACATTTCTTCGAGTAAAGTATACAAGGGTAATAAATTCACATAGTTGTTGGGTCTGTAGACTACTCCCAAAAGCAGACTGCTGTGACCACAGATAATTTGTACAAACACATAGTCAATAGCAGAACCAACAGGTGAATAATACCTTCTCCTATAACTAATACCATCTCTAAGGTAAAGTGCGGCCCCTCCACCAACATGATTGTGTATATCATCGCGAAAGAGTTTGTAACCGTTAAGTGAATAAACTTTATCTTTTATCCCTGGAGAAAACCAAGTTTCTGATACACAGACTGCATCTACATTCGACTTCTCAAAGACATCTATAAACTCATCAAGTTTCGGACATAAGCTCTGTGCATTTATATGAGATATTTTAAAGCCATTTCTTCGACGACTAAACACATTAACCATCACGAAAAATTCCACCACTACTACTCGTACCACTAGCTATGGAACTGACAATCCCTGCATTTGCATCAACCATATTAGAGTACAATTACTGATAAAACAAGGAAGAAGGGACGCACACGCAATTCATCTGGATGCGTTACATTTTCTCCATTCTAAAGCAATTATAAATGAATTTAAACTTATAGTATAGAAGCAAGCGAAAGGAATAGAAATGAGAAAAAGATATAAATAAAAGATATGCATAAAGAAAAAAGTCCCTCAATATACTCTTAAGTAAAAGAGATAGTGCTACAATTAGCACATCTAACTTTAGTGTCATGTACTGGCAAATGCACGGCCTAGTTTAGTCTTTTTTCTAAAGGTACATTTACTTTGTACCTGTTTGGAGTAATATCAGTGCCTGAAATTTTATTTTATTTTTCGTCTAGATCAGGTTCAGCTCCTATGAGGCTACTGCTAGTTTGAAATCTTTTAACGATATTGGTGTCCCAGCTGAACGTAGTTTGTGAAGAATAAAAGCATTGACAACTGTCAAATCAAGAAAATGCCAAAAAATACGATGCCACCATTTTTTAGATTTTCCGTCTATTTCGTAGCATGATTTTATCATATCCAATTTGTCAACATAGCCCATATGTCGAGTATAGTCTTCGACTAATTTTATGCATTTTACCGCTTCCTTACTTCCATCTTTTCTCCTTTTTTGAGCCCGTTGTTCGTCGTTAGTATCATGAAAGTTACTCAAAAATAGAATTGGTTTTCTATCAAATCGATGCCAATACACCTTCCTTGCTCATCCTCCAATCGAAATCTCCTCTTTTCATCGTCTTGTCTCTTGCAAAATTCGTTGGAATGTATTTTATCCCCTTCCGAGCAGTTCCACACACATATATGCCATCTTTTAGCAACTCTTGTTGCAACTTTACCGAGTTGAAGTAGTTGCCAAAATAAACTTTATGCCATTTTCCAACCATATGTTTCGTCAAATCCTTTATAACTCACGCGCCTAAATTTCGCTCGATACAATTCGGAACCTTTCCCGCATATATTTGAAATTGGGAAACAAAGGCATTTTCATCCTCTTTTTATGGGCTTTAGTGGCATATATTGGCGTAAACTGCTTCTTCCCTTGAACTTTATCATGGGTTTATCGATTGAGTTATGTTTACTAGGACGGTAGTACATTTTGTATGTGGTTGACAGTTCATCTAATAAAGGTTTCAATTTATACAGCTTGTCAAAATTTGGTTCTCCTCTTTTTGGCTACAAACTGCTATCATATAAATGTAGATTAGTCAGAAGAAATCCAAACCTATCGCGTGACATTTTTGTAGATATGAAATCATCCACTTTTGATGACCAAAAGTCCCTATAACTGGGAAGCTTCATGATACCTGTGGTACGCATTTCGAAGATAAAAATAAGAATCTGTGTACATATATGTAAACAAATGTATGTGTTTACCCATAAGCAAGATGATTGCCAAAAAGCACTTCATTTCTTCATTCGTAACTGGATCACTGTTCCTGCCTTGCCTTTGTATAATATACAAATTTGTCAGGAAAGCTATGTGTTCCAAAGGAATATGCCACCTTCCGGGTTGGAATTCAAACAATTCGGTCTAAAGGTGCACAGAAATACCTGGGTGTAATGTTAGATAATAGACCGCAGTTTGCACCAGCGAGAAGGCATCTTTATTCCAAGCGGCATTATCACGAACTGTACCAAATATCGGTGGACCTGGTTACACTAGAAGGGTGTTATTTTCAAGAGTGATCTGCTCGGTTCTGCTTTATGTTGCCCCGGTTTGGGCCACGACACTAGTCAGACAGGATGCTAAGAAAAACTAATCGTCGGCATACATACTATGCGCATTAAGGACGATATGTGGCTTTCGAACGATATCGGACGAAGCAGCATATGTTATATTTAGCTGGAATGGCACCCATCGACATACTCGCGGATGAGATGTTTAGAGTATACAACAAAATTGCGTCAAACCGCCACTTGGAAACGCATAAACTAAAGGATCAAAGTAGGGGACAGGATGACCTCAATAACTAGGTGGCAAAATAGATGGTAGAACACCACAAAAGGCCGATGGACCTATAAGTTAATTCCGTCTACAGATGTGTGGGTAAACCGGACACATGGGAGACGGAGACACATCGGACACTACAACCTCACGCAGTTCCCGCCGGGTCACGGGGGGGACCATAAATATCTGTGCCGCTTTGGACACGATAACCCTTCCTTGTGTCCAAATTGTCCAAATGACGACGAAGAATGCAATATTTTATTGCAGTCGTTTCGCAGAAAGAAGAAGAAACGTACCGAGTCCACAGTCCTTCGTTGAACATATGCTACGATCAGAGAAAAACTTGGTGGGAATTTTTGAGTTTATAACCGATGTGCAGAAAGAACTTCCCCGAATCGAGCAGGTACGACGTGCTGAAACAGCAAGGGCTCAAGAGATAGCATAGATGCTGACCAGCCCCGCTAAGTAATACCTCAAGGGAGGTCCGTTGGGAGAGTGGGTGAAGTGTACAGGGGGTGGTTTAGTACGTAGGCATACTCCTGATATTGGAACATTCAGGGATATGAATCGTGCATGCTAGTGGTTCGGGCTGCTAGTATTTTTCGAAGATTACACACCCTATGGCGCAGCCATAAAAAAAACAAACACACACACACTTTGGGGAAGAAGACCATACAGTGATCGGGCGGATGTGTATGTTCGTGCAAAAATAAACGGGATCAACTTATAAAGCCGCTACGCGCTGAAGAGGGGGTTTTCCCAGAACAGTAGAAGCTGCAACATTCGCTATTCTTAACGAAGGAAAAAAAACCAGTTGGAGAACCAGCATCATATTACCCAATATGTGTACAGGACACATTGGGCAAAATACTTGCACGGATAATATATAATAGACTGCTCACTGTGACAGAACAAAAGAGAATATTATCAGAGCAACAGTTTGCATTCAGAAAATCGCGCTCCACCGTCGACGCCATAAAAGAGGTGGTAGACATAGCAGCCGAAGCTATAAAGGGAGAAAGATGGCAATGGGGAATAAAGGAATATTGTGCAGTAATGACACTGGACGTTAAAAATACTTTTAACTCAGCAAATTGGATATTTATAAGAAGATTACTAGCCAGATTGAATACACCATACCACTTGTGAAAGATTATATCCGGTTACTTAATCAATAGAAGGTTGAGGTATGAAACCGACGAAGGAAAAAAGTACTATAGAATAAATCTCCGCGAGAGCCCCACAAGGATTAATACTGGGGCCCTTACTCTGAAACATCATGTACGACGGAATTTTGCAATTAACACTGCCACCAAGAATAAAAATAACCGGTTTCGCTACGAACAATGCAATCAATCTCATCAAAGACTGGCTAATATCTGCCAGCCTAGAATTAGCGGATCACAAAACAGAAGTTGTCCTAATAACCAGAGGGAAAAATGTGGAATACGTGGACATATATGTAAAATACCTAAAACTAATGCTTGACAGTAGACTAAGCTTTACTCGTATTCCTCATGTCGACTATTCGTGCAAAAACGCGTCAAAGCTCGAAGCAGTACTTTCTGAAATACTACCAAACATCGGAGGACCCGGATATTCTAGAAGAATCTTAATATCCAAAGTAGTAAACTTAATGAACTGTTTAAGTCTCGTTACCAAAATAACCATTCCCAACGAAATTGGGGAAGTTATAGATACATATATATTTTTATTTCGTATACATAAATTTACAAAGGTAGTTTGTAACCATACATTTTACAATACAATAATTTGATAATGGTATTGTAATTATTTTTTTATTGAAATATGTTTTTTTATATTTTAATATGAAATTACGATATGAAATCGACTTTGAAGGAAAATACGACAAAACCTTCAATTCAAAGTAGAGAGAGAAAAAAAAAGAAATAAATAATAAATAAATAAATAAATATATAAATAAATAAGTAAATAAATAAAAAAAAATAAATAAATAAATAAATCAGTAAATATATAAGTGAATAAATAAATAATCAAGAATAAGCATGAAAATAAATAAATAAATTAACATTTAAATAAGTTATAACAAGGTATGATAAATAACAAATAGGATTCTTATAAGATAAGAACATATAAAAACAGAGTAACAATAGATAGATACTCGTATTTACATTAGTTATGCAATTGGTTAACTAAAGGACTGTCAGCAAAACTACATTTTGTTAGGAATGCGTATTTTAGTTTTGAATCCTATGAGAGAAAGTCTAAAGTTGAATGCCTCCATGGTAAGCTAAGCATCATTTTTAATATCTTATTTTGTGAAACTTTTTGATATGGCAGGTAGCAGTCATACTTGGCAACCGTACAACAGAATTGCCTGAAAAATCATTTTGTGGCGAATAATTTTATTTTCAATTGTAAGTAACGAATTGCGGTGTATACAATATCTTAATTGCAATTCCTATTTTCTTTAATATTTTGTCCATGTGGTCTTTAACCGTGAGTTTAGTATCCAAATGAATACCCAAGTACCTTACCGTAGGCACTTAATTTATATTGCTCCCATTTAGCTGAAGTTGGTTGCTGAGAAGAAAACAAGCTTTTCTTTTTCGGGTGAAAATGATCGCTTGAGTTTTTACTTCATTAAGCTTAATTTTCCATCTAGTATAATATTTTGCCAGTACATTAATTCCATATTTTAAATTCCTCTCAATATTGAGAGCGAATGGATTTAATGAATATATGGCGGTGTCATTTGCGAAAATAGCTACATCACAGTTTGGTATATCGGGAAAATCGGATGTACTATCAATCATCGACGCCACGGAGGAGTCTTTTGCAGACCTTCCGGAAAATTACTTTTCGGACGGGATCAAGAAGTTGGAAAATCGCTGGAATAAGTATATCAAATGAAAAGGGGACTATATTGAATAACATAAAAAAACATTTAAAAAATTTTTTTTTTTATTCCCTGACTCCATCTAGTATTTCTATGTAAATTATAAAGGACAGGTCCGAGAACTGAGCCTTGTGGTACCCCTGCATTTAAATTTACTAGGCTGGAAACGCTACTATTTATATGGACATTAAAACAACGATTAGACAATAAAGACTGCACAATTTTACGTCAATAAGGCCCTTATGCCAAACTGAATTAAAGCCTTTTTCGATGTCTAGTAGTATTATCCCAGTAGATTTACCTTGAGAACGATTACTAACAGAAATACAGATTCTTAATAACTGATAGGAAGTATTATGAAAATGTCTAAAGCCAAATTGTTCGTTGGGATAAATATCATGTTCCTGGATGAATTGCAAAATATTTTTCTTTATAACCTTCTCATATATTTTACTTAAGTTGCTTAATAAACTTGTAGGCCTATAGCTTTCTGCACATTCTCGTGGTTTACCAGTTTTTAGTATTGGCACCAGTTTAGCTTTTTTCCAGGCATCAGGAAAGTATTATAATTTAATACAGGCGTTTATTATAAAGGTAATAAATTTGATACCTATTTTAGACAGTTGTTTGAGGTATATATTACGTATATAACCAGTGCCTCCTACTTTTTTTAATGCGCGGGCTGTTAACAATAAATTCTATGTACTCCTCGTTTACAAACACATTCGATGAAGTGAAAGCATGAACAGTGTTTCTCACCAGATTATTTCTACATATATGCATAGATGTTGAGATACAAGGTGATTATGTATTTGCAAAACTGGAGGCAAGTGCATTTGCCTTTTCAGTGTCCGTAAAATAGATACTGAATGTATTCTTAAGAAACGGTAACTGTCTGTTTTTGGTTTTTGTAACCTTCACAATATACCAGAAGGGTTTTGCATTTTTGTCCAAGCAATTGACTTTGTAATTCGATTCAGCGTTTCGGAGCTGCAAAATTTCATGGGAAACCGGTTTTTTTAGATAACGCATTTGGTATCGAAATATGGGCTGGCGATATCTTTGCCAATACAAATTGACGAAGTTCGTTCAAAACTTTTTCTACAATTAATATCCTACCCTTCTCAATTCAATAGGAATCTGATAAAAGATGGGATTGGAAAATTCCTCAAACAAGTGGAAGAGACCATAAAACAAACGGTACCTCGGTCTCAAAGCACTGACACATCCCGTCTATCTAGGCTTAAAACATTGTATAGGCAGTTTACTGATAGACATAACTCGGTGGTCATGGAATCTGATAAAAGATGGGATTGGAAAATTCCTGAAACAAGTGGAAGAGACCATAAAACAAACGGTACCTCGGTCTCAAAGCACTGACACATCCCGTCTGTCTAGACTTAAAACATTGTATAGGCATAGTTTACTATAGGTATAGTTTACTGATAGACATAACTCGGTGGTCATGACACTGAAGTTGTCGATCAAAAACCTTCAAATATTAATAAAAGAAAAATAACTGAACTTCTGTAGGTTTGCATTGGAACAACGAAATTTGGCAGGCAGGTAAGAAACATCGCAACAACGCAAACAAATAAAATACTTCAGAGGAAAAATCAAAATGGTCTACCGTGTCTGATGATCTCCCGAACGGCGGACAATGAACAAATATTGCTAAAAGGAGGTATAGTTCCAGGAGATGCTATCGATGACGCTATTTTTTTCGATTGAAGATCCAAGAGGACTCCACGCTTCATTGAGAAGTAGGAAATCAATGCGAACCGATGGTATTCCGAACATTGGGAGTAGTGGTAGATTTTTATACCGCCATGTTTAAGAGTGCATTGAATAAAGCCCATTATCCAGTACAAAGTATCCAATCTCCAAAAGGGATAAGAGCATGTACAATCCGACGAATCTTCGGATAACGGACATACGCATGAACGAATTCGCACAATGAATACACAACACAACTGAATTCATGAATACTTCTTATTACTCATTATACAATGAGACCTATGAAAAAATCTAAATTAGTGCGGTTCTTCAAGTTGTGTTGTGGCTGGATGTGTTGTCGACCGTCAAAGTTCGCACTCATTCGTTTCATGCAGTGGATTAACTCGCATTCACACTATTCGAGAGGGCTGAATACAAGTGGAGTTATCTCATTCACTATGATAGTTGCAGTGTTCTTATCATGAATTAATTACTGTATTTGATATTTATTTGCTTGTGTTTCCTTTTTTAGTAGGTATTATTAGTTTTTATTAGTTAAGTTTTTAATACAATAGAAAAAAAAAGTGACGAGAAAATGTAAAATTTATGTTTTATCTTAATAAAATTTCTTAGATTTACTCGAGTAACTGGAGTAATTTTCTATAATCCAGATGCGCTCTCCACCCTTACTGCATGTGGCATTCATACCGTCGTTTTTCAGTACAATATTCACTCATACTATAAATAAACAATGCAATAAGTTGTACCGAGTCTGGCTCATGGGTTGTATTCATTCATAATTATGCATAATTTTCTGCACTTGTTGATTTGTTTCTCATTGTGTGAGTAGGGTTCCTTAATTTCTACGGATGTCTTATAACTTTTTTTTGCATTCATGTGCAGCTCTCTAGTCGATAAGTCTCCGTCCGCATATCAGTACGGCGTTCTTGCTTAACAGTCCTGAACAGATTGGGTGTAAATACATTCATTTTCATATACTCACCATCGTGAAAAATGGCAATGCGACTTTTGCCGGGATTTTTGAAATCGAAAACAATGTGTGGTTATGGATCAAATTCAACACTTAAAACACACTTACGCTTCATCATAGTCAATAATCAAGGTCATTAATATACTCTTGCAAAATAAATTTGATAAGCTTAAGCGGTATTTTGATGCTTGGAAGTTAAAGATTAACTCTCAGAAATCGGAAACCATTCCTTTAAGGACGACTTCGTCAGGGGCCTCTTTGGATACTAGAAAGAATTGGTAAAAGTTTTCGATCGTTCACGGGGAACCACTTGCTTGTCGAAATGTAGTCAGATACCTTGGGATTTGGTTAAGTCAATATCTATATATGTATGTATACTCGTATAAATGTTGCTCTGATCGCTTGTACGGAAAGTTTTACCTCAATAAGAACGAAAACATTTTCATAATTCACTTATTTATGTGGGTGGTTTTGGAGTAAAAATTTAAAAGCTAATACAATTAGTTTACAAGTTTGTGTTTAATAATAGTTGGCATCTATGACTCACTTCCAATATGATTCAAGCTCTAATATACCGTTTTGTAAAACCTGGCTATCCGATACAAAAGGGCTTATTTTAGTATCTTATGCTAAGTAATGCAGCCGCCGTAGTTTTTGGGGCTGGTTTAGTTCATGGGTACCCATTCGACTTATTGTCTTGAGGGATACTCCCGTGTGCTGTGCAACATCCCGCACCAATTTTGTGGGGTCTTTATCGTCGTCAATTACCGTTTAATTTCTTTTCGGCGTGGTTCGTTTTCGTTACTGAAATCTCCGGAACAGAACTTTTCAAAACAACGTTCCTTTTAGCGCTACATCCTCAAATGCGTCATTAACGTTTTTTCGCAGTTCATTGGAAAAGAATATGAAATTACACCGCCGACAGTATGTTAAATAATTCCCAGAAAAAAAAGCACTTGTAAAGGATCCTAGAACTATCAGCTGTCAAACACACGTACCACTCCATCATATAAAAAAAAAATTGCACATAAATGTTCACTTAAGGGTTTCCAATTTCAGACTGGAGTGAAAATCAGATGTTTAGGGTAGTATCATAAAACTTGATACTTTCTCAAGTATTTTAAGCAAGCAGGAAGTATCCAAAGATCTATTGAGAGGGTCCGTTTAAAAGCGGAGGAAATGGCAAATGATGCTTTTGGAGAAGAAACAGAAGATTCTTGAACGGAAGGCAGAAGTAAAGGGAAGTTTCTCCACCGCTTAAAGTTTGGATGCAATATTTCCGCATCACCAGTCAGCTTCTTACTGAAAATTGGAGCAGATTAAGCTTCCAAATTTTCTGGGCAAAATTCTCGGAGTACCTATCCTTCTTCTCCTTGGAGATCCTGTCCGCTGCGGAGGTTTGAAATCATAGGTTTTAGTGTTTGTTTATTTGTGCACCTCTTATTATTTCCGTGGTGGAAAGATTGAGCCATCCCCTCATATTTGACATCCATGACAGCCTTTGTCCCCCTACCGTTCTTCTTCCTTCCATTTTTCCTTGTAAGAAGTTTTTATTTGTCTGGATGTGTCCTAGATATTCGAGGTTTCGGGGTATCCTAAGTTCATTGGGATATTTAAAAATCTAGGCGAAAATAATGATTCGCTCGATAATTTACAAAAATTTAATAATTTAAAGCAATGTTTGTCTAGGATAGTGTTAGGAGCGGTGAGAAAATTTGAGCTTAGATGTGCAAATTATCGTAAGACATTAGAAAGATTAAAGAAGGGGTTTGATACTAAGTGCTTAATCTTGTAGAAATATATCAACCTGTTGATTGAGGTCAAGAAAAAAAAACAAAAGGCCACTGCTTTCTCTCTAAGAAACCTAGAGGATAGTTATGTTGATAGCCATGTTGTCGATAGGTAATTATCAGGACAGAGTGGATCCACAAATACTACCCAAATGGTAAGATACGGTTGATTATAATTAACTCCTATCTTGGGATAGATTAACGAAGGTTCTGGGTCATCGATGTAAAATAATGGAGCGCGCGCTTAAGGGGTTCTTGTACCCTTAAAATGTTCGTACACAGCGCGGGCGAAAGAAATTTAAGGAGGAAGAAAAGACAGGTTACCGATGAACATTGTTTTTAAATGTTTGTAAGTTATAACGACCAGGAAACACAGAGATCGGCATAAGCGAGTTGTACGGCTTAGGAAAAAATCACGATATTTTAGAGTACGTCCGAAAATGGGCTTGAGGGTATACTGATGAGCATTCATACCGAGACGGGTGTTACGGTTGAAAGTTTGAATGGGTGGAATGCTGCTGGCAATTTCAATGGAGCACTGGTGGTGGAAATAGCGATAAAACAAAGTGAGACAGGAGACATTACGTCGGTGTTCGAGGGTGTCAATTGACTGACTGATATTAGTATCACCAATGAGTTTTATCGCACGGTTTTGAATCCTATCTAGCAGGTGCAGAGATGAGCATTGTACTCCAATTTCGGGCGCATAAATACCTTATATATTGAGGCCATATCAGAGCGGGTGAAGTATTCCTTACATCGCTTGAAGAAACTTAGACATTTCGCAGCATTTTTGATGAAACCGAATATGTGGTCATTCCAATGTAAGTTTTCATTGACACATACCGAGAGTGGAAAGTTTTTCGGTTTCGATGATGCAAGTGCCATTCATGGGAAACGGCTGGGTGTTTAAATTTCACTGTAATGACAACATACAGCATTGTGTTTTGGAAGCATTATATTCCACTCTGTTGCCATTTCCCCAATTAGTTATGCTGTTGATAACGGAATTCAATGAGCTTAACATATGCTGCCGTTCCGTGAGTCTGGGAAAGAATATGAAAAGCAGAGAGTACTGTCGTCAGCAAAGGAATATATTGGATTAGAAGTAGCAGACAAGAGATCACTAATGAAAATTAAAAAGAGTGACGGAGACAGAACGGAGTCCTGGGGCGCACCAGCATTTATTTTGTGAATATCAGACTTGAAACCGTCCAAGACAACTTGAATTGAACGTTCCGAAAGATAATTTCCAATCTATTGAAGAAGAGAGTCATCGATCCCAAAAGCACGCATTTTCGACAAAAGAGCCTGATGCCAAACTCTGTCAAATGCCTTAGAAATATCAAGTGCAACTATCTTGCTTTCGCCAGATTGATGTACGCTTTGGTTCCACTTTTCGGTGAGACATGCCATCAAATCACAAGTGGACCTGTTGCTACCAAAACCATATTGCCGGTCATTGAGAAGTTTCGTGTTTCGAGATATTTCGTGAGCTGACGGTTCATCAACGTTTCCATGACCTTAGAAAGAAGGGACGTAAGTGCAATGGGTCTGTAGGAGGAGAGAGAAGGGGATTCGCCTTTTTTAGGGACGGGCTGGATAAATGCTGTTTTCCATCTGCTCGGAAAGAGTCCTAAAGAGTAGGATTGATGAAAAAGCTTACGCAATGGTTTTGCCAGCGTATACCACCTGGACCAGCGGATTTATGTATTTTGAGATCTTGAAGTACTCTTGCTACTACACGAGTGCGAAAGTGGATTCGTCCCATTGAAGATTTGACGCACTCAAGTGTAGGCGGGGACAAATCACAATCTGGGAGTGTTGAGCTAGCCGCAAAGTTTGCAGTAAACAGATTGGCCTTGTCCAAAAAGCTGACAGCTGGAATGTCATTGTAAATGAGCGTTGGGATGGAGGATGTGGCAGAATTTCTAATGTTTTTGACGAACAACCAACAATTTTTACTGCCTTTGGGACATTGCAGTATTTTTTGCCTTAGTTTTTGGTCGTATTGGAATTTCACACGCTTGAGAAAGACGTTGCAGTCATTTCTGGCCCGTTTGAACTTTTTTTTGGTTTTCCTCTGTCGGGTTGGTCTTGTAGGACCGAAAAAACAATTCTCTAAACCTGACAGCCTCTTTACAGCTCGAGTCGTACCATGCCTTTTCTTTTGATCTGATACTCTTCATCCGATGAGGGATAAAGCATCTCGTCGTTATCGAGGAAACATAACGACCAGTTAAAATTCCTAAAGAAGTTGTTAAGTCCGCTCCAATTTGCTTTCTCGTATTGCCATACGGTTCTTTTAGGAATCTTTTCTCTAACTGTGTGGTGGGTATACGAGAATTTAGCTGACATGACACAATGGTCCGACGAGCTTAGAGACTGAAGGTTATAGTTCACAGTCTGTGCAAAAAGGTGAGCTGTCGTGCCCGAAGCGGTGTTGGTATTTCCGATAACCACCGGGACCAGTTAGGAATTGTGTAAAATTGTAGTTAACAGTTTTCATACCTTCCGTTTGTCCAAACGTCTATGGATAGGATCAATCTAGATCCATCAGGCGGCAGTCGTCAAAAGGATGAATGAAGAAGCTCGATGGAACACCACTAGGGTTACTAAGTTAATCATAAATTTTGTCTTCTGAAAGTTTATGTTTAACCCCACTGTTTTTGAAACTGCTTCCAGTTCGACCAACCTCACTTTCACGTCGAGGTTGACTATGTCATCTGCAAAGCGTAGGTGCTTTAAATACTCTCTGTCGACATTTATGTAGATTTTTGAACGCATATTCCAGAATATTGTAAAAAATTTTAGTGAAATTGTGTCCCCTTGCCTGATTCCTCTTTCTACTTCTTTGTTTTTTCATGTAACACAACACGTGCTGTAGCTTTGTCGTATATATGTTGCAAAAGTTGCAGGTATCTTCAGTCTATTCTGCACTGCTTAAGCGACTGTATCAAAAGCCTTTTGGAAATCAACAAAGGTTAGTACTATTGGCCGGTTGTATTCGACTGACTTCTTGATAACTGATTATATTGTTTGTAAATGGTCATTCGTGCTAAAGCCCCTTCTAAACCCAGCTTGCTCTCGTGGCTGAAAAAAGTCGAGTTTTTGTTATAATTTTTGTTAACAGTTTATAAAGATGCGGCAGGAGACTAATCGGTCTGTAGTTTTGCAGCGGGCCCCCGCCCAATTATCAAGGCTTCGCCCATTAATGACGTTGTCTAATAAAAAGCGGGGGCAGATTATTCTTTACTGGTCTTATCGTAAACAACTTCAGATTACAGCGTCTGAATGGTTGCTACGATTTGACCAGTTACAAGTTGCGTTGCCGGTCATAGGTCTTGTTGGCGGCTTGACCACCGGTAGTCCATACCAGGACTTAAATCACGGTACCATGGGAGTCAGGAGCCCCTCGGATTTCGGTCCGGGCCTGACTTGTTAGAGGTAGGCCCCTTGTGGGAGCGTCATGGTGGCTGTGGTTTAAACCCAAATCGCGGATACGGGTTTTCTTTTTCTTTTTACCCATTGTAGAGTTGCAAATAAAGTACTGGGTGCTGTGACCCTAAGAACAGCAAGAGGTTTTAGGCCGGCCTCGACTCATACCAAGGTGGAACTTGTGCCTCCAACACAAGTTCTGCTGTGGTATAATATATAAGCGAAGTATTAATATATATACGCGAGTATTATTAGCGATGGCAAGGCGTATCCTTGCTCCCTATGGATGTATGGGCATCTCGTAAACATAAGGTCTTATGACAGGTGGTTTACGTTAAAAATCCAGGTACGTTCTGTAGTTTTGCAGGGGCCCCCGCCCAATTATCAAGGCTTCGTCCATCAATGACGTTGTCTAATAAAAAGCGGGGACAGAGCATATTACTGGTCTTATCGTAAACATCTTCAGATAACGCCTCTGAAGGTTGCTACGATTTGACCAGTAACAAGTTGCCGGCCATAGGTCTTGTTGGCGGCTGGACCACCGGTAGTCCATACCAGGACTTAAATCACGGTACCATGGCAGTCAGGAGCCCCCCGGATTTCGGTCCGGGCCTGACTTGTTGAGGTAGGCCCCCTTGCGGGAGCGTCATGGTAGCTGTGGCTTAAACCCAAATCGCGGGAAAGGGTCTAACCCATTGTAGAGTTGCAAATAAGTACTGGGTGTTGTGACCCTAAGAACAGTAAGAGGTTTTAGGTCGGCCTCGACTTATACCAAGGGTGGAACTTGTACTTCCAACACAGTTCCGAATTGGTATCAGAGAATTGACGGAGAGCGAGGGCAAGGCGTATTCTTGCTCCCTATGGATGTATGGGCATCCCGTAAACATAAGGTCTACATGACAGGTGGTTTACGTTAAAAAAAAATCAAGAGACGTTCGGTAGTTTTGCAGATTCGTAATATCCCTTTTCTTGTGGATAAGGAATTTCTCCATTTCACTGGTATTTTTCTTTGCTCAATGCACATACTAAACAGTTTCGTAATTTCTTGCATTAGTCTTTTCCCACCTACTTTAATGGCATCTCCTACTATATGGTCTTAATCTGGAGCCTTGTTGTTGTTCATTTCTTTTAGGGATCACTGTAATTCTTCCACCGCCATGTCCGCCATTTTATCCGATCCAGAATTTACAAGTTGGTGTCTGATTGATTCTGTGTTGATTGCTTGTTATATTTGGCTTGCATAAAGTTTACTGTAAAATGTTTCTTTTAGACGTAGTATTTCGTTTTTGCTTGTAACAAATTCGTCGTTTTCGTCCTTGAGTTAGTGAGTAGTAGTACCATTTGTTATTAGTATTGAACGAAATTTCGTTGGGAATGCAGTAGGTTGGAGGAGTTTTTCATGGCTTCAACTTATAAGACCAAAACACCTACTGATGAAAGTAAGATCTTCTTCATATTATGGTTAAGTATAGGTTCATATACGAGTATGTAGACCCTAGTGGCAACTAGATGTATTTTGGTTTTTTAGTGAAAGGTCTAAGAAAATGAGTTAGACATTCAAAGATAGTTCACCGCAGCGCTATAGACCGCTTCATTAGAAACAAAGAACAAAGACACCATGACTCAGACTATGACCATCCATATGTCTCAGTTGGGAATGAGGGTCATTATAGTATATGGGGGAAAAATAGCTTCGCTTCCTTGGTGCTCTATGTATTCGAGGATGAGCACGAGTCGAGTCTTTTAGTAATAGCATCATACAGCTGTAAAAAAAAAGATTAAGCATAGATAAAATTTTGATAAAGAACTCTCCGACGGAGGTTTTCTCCTTCACACCAAAGGGTGAAAATCTGCAAAAAATGCTGCTTAGGGGGTTATAATCATACACTAATCCGAATAAGCTGGTCGCACTGCTCAAAGAGAAAGAGTACGAAGGGCTCATAGGAGCTAGGCCATTAATCATAGCTAGAGCCGAAAGGGAGAAGCGTGTTTTATCGTACTTCCTGATTCAGTTCACTCCCAACAGGAAACTGGATGGTCTAAGGAGTGTTAATATTCCTGACTATCAGGTTGTACACTGAAAAAAATTAAAGAGGAATGAAACGATCCTATGATATGTTCGCTGCGAAAGATTCGGGCACGCCACGTCGAGTTGCGATATGCCACCTTGCAGAAAGGATCACAAGCCCTGTGTAGGGATGGAACATCCTACAAAAGTCATCTATCATGCGTCTGACATGCTGCTGAATATTTCTATTTTTTTCCGCAGGATGTTATTCTGGCACAACTTAAGAAAAAAGAGCGGGCTGCGCGCGTTAACCAGATCTACACGTTGCTGTCCAGCATAACGTATTAATGGGTACGAACGGAGCGAACCATTAGTCTTTGCGTGGAATGTAAATTCAGTGATAAGTTGCTCAAGCCTAGAGCCTTTGATGCACTTTTGGTTAGCTATACTAAGGAAACTAAAAGACAAAATGAGGCGTAGAAGATATAAAACAGTGCGGAGATATCGACCCCACTCAATACAAGGAGATAGTGCTGTGGTATTCATGATAAAAGAAAGACTTTTAAAAGGGTATACAGTCGTATAGTGCGTAGTTTTTAGGTGATAGAAGCGTGCATGTATATCACTCGCCGTTGTGGAAAGCGGTTGGTGTCTGTCGATGCACTTGAAGCTACTCAATTCACCTCTTTTATCTCAGAACTTGAGACACTTTTTCGATTCCACGGAGATTGGACACCAAACACTAGATGTGGGGGGGAGGGGATTAGCAGTATTATGAGTCGACTTGGTTTAAACCAAACGGATAGTCAGTCATTTTCCAGATACGTCTCCTACCTGTATGATAATTACTTACGGGGGACCAGAAGAAAATACTCAAACAAAATCCTCATGTAACTTGAAACTCTATTAAATTCCCTTTTATTTCCCTCTATAACATCTCGCAATCTGAGAATTATTTGACAGTTTGGTTTGTGGTCATCAAAAACTCTTGAGAGATGTAACATTTGTTACAATACTATTGTATATGACAGTGACCATTGCGGTCTCAGTACCGAGATAATAGTTTCCAACGAAATTTTGTAATTGGAGGATTTTGATCGAAGATATTCCTCCAATACAAATAGGTACGTTGGACACACTTTTCCAGCAACACAAAAGTTGGGTGGATTCAAAACTAAAAACCCGTTAACCGACAAAGCGTAAAAATTATGTTACTTAAGTCAATTCAGTTCAATTCAATTCAATTTATTTGATTGGAACAGTATAATCGTCTTTTATAATACATAAATTACGTTTGAATTAGGAAAGGGTAAGTTGTTTGTTATGTTTTAATTTAATGTTTAATTTAAAATAAATTATTCGCATTCTGAATTAAATAATAAAAATAAATAATATAATAAATACAATCCGGGATAATGAGAGCAGTAACAAAAGGGGAGGTAGGCGTAAAAGATATTAATAGAAGATAAAGTAAATATGTTATAAGGAAAAAAAGGAGAAAAAAAAAAAGTAGAAAAGAAGAAGTAGGAAAGTAGTTATTGATATTGCATGAGGTGTTCCAGTGCTACATTCTTGAATAATGTAGCTCCCATTGCTTCCTTAGCCGTTAAAGGAAGTGTGTTTCAAAGCCTGGTAATATAGATAAAGTAGAGGCGCGAGGAGTTTAAATAATTATATGCAGGTATTATCTTCTTAAATAGATAAGTAGGAGATTTATTTTTAATAATTTTGTGCATGAACACATAACATCTTAGGTCAAGTAATTGTTTGAGGGAACAACCAAGAACAGAGTTATGGTAGTATGAGGCGTGGTTGTATCGGAGAAGTCCGTAGGCATACCTTATCATATCATTAAAGGCTACTTATGTTGCGAGAGGGAATCAAACTTGCAGTAGACAATAGCAGCGTAGTCAATTATAAGCAGAAATATAATTTTCACAAGTCTGAGCTTTGTGCCAATAGGCGTGAGGTTAGAAGAGAGCCAGAGTTTACGCAGTCCAGCGTAGATTCGCCCAATAACATAATTTATGTGGTCAACAGCGGAAAGTGATCTCTTTAATATGTAACCCAAATTAGTAACCACGTCAACAAAATTGAAAATCAGGTAATGAAGATGGCTGGGGCTTTTTCGGGACGGGTATGACTGTGGCCAACTTTCAAAAGTTAATTATGTGCGTGAGGCAACTTAAAATGTGAGGTAAAATAACCTTCACAAAACGAATAGGTACACTTGCGGTCATAAAAACCGCACCACCTAATGAGTTCTCAAAAAATGCCTAATTACATCAGATCGTTAAGGTTTTTCCCATATTAATGAAGGGTATTCCCCATAGCGGAGTTCGGCCTCGTATACTGAATACTGGCAAAAAAAAATCAGTTTGAATTGAGTTGTGACGGTGACAAGTAAAAAAAAGTGAAATGACTGGGAAATATCATCAACTGACTCGGGACGAAAAAGTTCAAATATTGACTTTAGTCGAAGAAGGGCTTGGCTATCGTGAGATTGCGTTTAAAATAGGATGCTGTCATTCAACTATCGTACGACTGATGAAGAAAAAAGAAAATTTGGATCCACTGGAAAGAAAAAAGGCTCGGGACGAAAACGTAAAACAACCCAGACGGACAATGTATTACAACGAATTAGCATGAAAGATCGCTTTAAAAGTGCTGTCCGTATAAGAGCAGAGATGAGTGAATTTCATCAAGTTGATCTAAGCGCCGAAAACATACGCCGACGGCTACGGGAAATAGGTTTATATGTAAGACGACCAGCGAAAAAACCTCTCCTAACCACAAAAATGAAAAAAGGTCGCTTGACGTGGGCAAAAAAGTACGAAGATTGGACGCAGGATGATTGGCGATGTCTACATGACAGGTGGTTTACGTTAAAAAAAAATCAAGAGACGTTCGGTAGTTTTGCAGATTCGTAATATCCCTTTTCTTGTGGATAAGGAATTTCTCCACTTCACTGGTATTTTTCTTTGCTCAATGCACATACTAAACAGTTTCGTAATTTCTTGCATTAGTCTTTTCCCACGTACTTTAATGGCATCTCCTACTATATGGTCTTAATCTGGAGCCTTGTTGTTGTTCATTTCTTTTAGGGATCACTGTAATTCTTCCACCGCCATGTCCGCCATTTTATCCGATCCAGAATTTACAAGTTGGTGTCTGATTGATTCTGTGTTGATTGCTTGTTATATTTGGCTTGCATAAAGTTTACTGTAAAATGTTTCTTTTAGACGTAGTATTTCGTTTTTGCTTGTAACAAATTCGTCGTTTTCGTCCTTGAGTTAGTGAGTAGTAGTACCATTTTAAGCGCCGAAAACATACGCCGACGGCTACGGGAAATAGGTTTATATGTAAGACGACCAGCGAAAAAACCTCTCCTAACCACAAAAATGAAAAAAGCTCGCTTGACGTGGGCAAAAAAGTACGAAGATTGGACGCAGGATGATTGGCGATGTGTGATATGGTTCGATGAAAGTAAATTTAATTTGTTGTGTGCCGACAATTTGCCATACGTACGACGGTCAGCAGGTGAAAGGTTTGGCGATGTTTTTCTTTTTGCGTTTTGGGCCCTTTGCACTTTGTTAATAGAACTATGAACGCTCAAAAGAATGGAGAAGTAGTAAGGGAGTTTTTGGTACCAGCAATTGAACAGCATCATTCGCATACTGACAAGTGAATTTTTCATGATGATTCTGCACCGTACCACCGCCCCAAATCCGTAAGTAAAGTGTTATAAATCAACTTCTAGATGTCTATTTTATAAATAATAAACAGACAAGTAACTAGAATCTTTCAATAATTTTCAGCTCAAGACAACGTTTGATGACCTCGGAATTACCAGACTAGACTGGCTAGCTAATTCGCCCGATTTAAACCCAATCAAACACTTGTGGCATGTAATGAAACGTAAGGTGGCTGAACATAAACCAAACGCTAAATGAAGTTCTGGAACATGTATGGAATACTGAAATTTCAAGGGATATTACTGAACTTCTAGTAAACTCGATGCCTTCTAGAATAAAAGCGGTTATAACCGCCAAAGGAGGAGCAACTCGGTATTGATAATTTTTTGGTAAAAGTGGCATATCTAACCATCTTATATACACATACATAAAAAATGTATCTTTTGATTTTGTTAACCAATGACTGTATTAAAATATTTGAAAAAAATTGGAAAATTAACTGGTTTTTCTTTCTTTGTTAATATCTTTTTTCAAACATTCAATAAACAGATGGAAATTAGATAGAAATACTTATAAACTACTGCGAAGTACTAACAAAAATTTCATTTCATTATAAAAATTATTATCGTACTTATTAGCAATTTTTTTAATCATTTTGATATGGTGCGGTTTTTATGACTACAAGTGTATTCCATCTTCGTCTACAGCATTCGATTTAAGGTTACGTACAATATGCACTATGTCAAGCTCTGAAACAACATAAAAATCGAAGTCAAAACTGGTAGTAAAGTCATAATTTGGAGTGAAACGTGGTTCGGTTATAGCATTGGAAATAAACACATTGTGAAGATCGTCAATATTAGGGATACTATCAACTATTACTTTCTCACCAACGCCAATCGAACGCAAATTATTCCATCGTCTTTTTGAGCTTTGTTCAGGTTTTAATTCAGATAGAAAGTACCTTTTCTTTGCTCTTCTCGTAACTGAGGTGGAGAAATTACGCACACTACAAATAATTTTCCAATTAAGAGTAGTGTTGGCCTTGATCTCCATTTAGAATAAAGCTTGTTTAATATTTTGATGGCTTGGTGGACTTCGTGCGTGAACCAAGGGCATTTATTATTTCGAATTGCGACAGTTTTCAGGGGGACATGTCTATTGAAGAGGTCTAATATCAGTGTTTGCAGAAAATATTCTTTATCATTTATATTTGAGGTGTAATAACAATTACGCTAAAGTAGGTGGTAAGCATCAATTTGCAGCGTTTCATTATCTATGCTTGAGTAGTCTCTAAATTCAAATGTTGTTGGACAAGGGGGGCTATATAACTCAATGTTGTATGTGCAGAAGATTAAGTCATGATCAGATATACCAGCTAAAGATAATTGGTCTAGAAGCAGAATATTGGATCGGTTTGAAACCATAAGAACTAGGTGAAAAACGGGTGGCGAATGAGTTCACTACAGATAGTCCTGAACCAGCCGTAAAATCAAATAGCTCGCGAGCTTTATTGTCACTTTTTAAAAAATCTGCATTTAGATCGCCACAAATAATTATGTGCTTATAGGTTGCAGTGTACTCGTGAATCTTCGCTAGATCGTCTATATTCACATCATACTAAGTCTCAGTTACACAAATCAGATCTACTTCCCCGTCATCGAGAATGTACTTTAGAATACAGGGTTTAGGCAGCATACTTTTAGTCCATTTTTTGCGCTAGCTAAGATTTTAATTATCGATCGGCTCGCGACACCACCCACATTACCAGAAAAAATGAGAAAAATAAAACATTAGAAAGAGGAAGTATAATAATATAAAATAAGTCAATACTACAGTACCAAGCAAACTCTTCTAAGTGACACACGTACTTAAAGTGAAGCGCGGTATTTTTTCGTTAAATCATACATTGAGAGGCAGTGTATTTTTGTTAAAAAAGTATTATTCCACCTGTTTTCCAGTACACAAAACTTACCGACCTAGTTGCTAGTGTTGTTCAATAAACCTAAACAGTTCCACTTATAAGTAATTTTTGCACAATATAACTTTTTACAAAAACTTTACAGAAAAAAAAACTACACATCAAAGTTTTATCAATTGCCCCAGCCGATATGGCGGCAAAAACAACAAACCGGTTTGATTGGCTGAACCCGGATGACCCAATGCAAACCACCAAAACGGCGAAAAGAAAAAAACAGACAGAGGAGCACAAGCACAAAGTGAACAATGGCCAATTCTAATCTGTAAATCGTAAATACCCGTTGATTTTACGCGATTCCTGGTTATTACTAATTCAGTAATGGATAGTGATAAAACACCAATTGCCAACCGAAACCCAATAATCATAGGTAAAGGCATTGACGCTGTCTCCACCTACTATATATATGTCAAAGCTCTTCGAAATGGTGACCTACTGATCCAGGTAAATAATAAAGAAGTCGCCGACAGATTTGTCAAGTGCAAGTCTCTTAGTCATGTTCCAGTCGAAATAAAGTACCATCTATCTCTTAACTCTTGCCAAGGCCGTATTTATTCCTATAACTCCATTCCCCTCGAAGAAAATGCTATCCTGGAAGAGCTTAGAAAATTCAAAGTTACTGCAGTAAAAAAACTCTTTAGAAACGAAGGAGGAACTCTTAAGGCAACTGGAGCTGCTATATTGACGTTCGACGCCCCTGAAATAAAACTAGGGTGGAAGATATTAGAAGTGAACCCTTACTACCCTAACTCCATGTCTTGCAGAATATGCCAAGAAATAGGACACACCAAAAACCATTGCCGGGAAACAAATGACATATGTGCAGTTTGTGCCGAAGTTTTCCCACACTTCATCTAAAGATTTGTGAGAGAAAAGACTGTTCCGATTATAAAAACAAAGAATCGTTGTATGATTAAAGAAGCAAGGGAGGAGTACAATAAATCAGGACACCTTTATACACCAAAAACTACCCCGCGGGGAACAAACCGATCACTGGCAGAAGCAATAAGAGAGAAACTCTCAGAGAAAGAATACCATCCCTAGCACAAGCAATATTGAACAATTTGCCAAAAACACCCTAGAAACTACTAACGTAACAAAAGCAAAGCACACCGTAAATAGCACAAATACACACACTTACGTTACAGGCACTAATCAAATTACCAAAACAATACTTGCAACGCTTCAACACAACAAGGACAATAATAAGATAAAAACTACCTCTTTAACAAGATTAACCTAACAATTCTCCAGTGGAATATTCAAGGATTTTTCAACAACCTGCCTTATCTGTACATTCTCATTCAAAAGTATTCGCCCACGGCTATTGCGCTGCAAAAAACGAAGGTGCTAGTAAATAAATAATAATAATAAGCCATACAACAGAAACAAAGACGGCGCGGCCATACTGATAAAATCAGGCATCTCACATTCATATACGAGCTCGCCATCATCGATTCTTACCCAAACGTTACAAGTTAACCTATCCCAACCAATAATAATACATTTACAGACAGTCCCAAACAACTGTATCTCAGCAGGAATATCTTAACCTGGCGGGGAACCAGCTTTCGTACAGCATTATCCTAAGTGATTTTAATGCCAACAACTCCATCTGGGGTTCGCCTAACACCACCAGTGCAGGAACTATTGTGGAAAATTCGCTTCAAAACTCTAACCTGATTCTGTTGAACAATGGATTCCCGACTTTATTTTCCACCAAAAAACACCAGCTGGAAAGTCCATGATTCTCTAATGCGCAGCGATCACTTTCCCATTATAATTGAAACCTCAGAATCATTTACATATTGTAGAATATTTCATTCTCGTTTTATTGAAAAGAAAGCCAATTGGGGTAAATTTTTTCCACAAATGCTGAACATCTAGCTTCTTCAACACCAATTGCATAAAACATCAATAAAGAAGCAACAAATTTAAGGAAAATAATCAGACGAGCAGCGGCAGCATCCATTCCTTCTTCGCATCCCCCTCATAAGTCTTCGCAACCTGTTTGGTTTAATTCGAAAATAAAACAGCTGACCAACGAAAAAGAAAAGGCATGGCTTCACCTAAAAAGGCATCCAAATACCGCGAATCCCATTGCTTATCGCCGCTTAGCCACCGTAATAAAACGCACGGTACGTGGCCGAAGCATGGTCAAACTTCTTGGGTTCACTCAATCCCTCTTTGGATTCCAGGACACTTTGGAGCAAGGTTAAAGTGATGTATGGGAACCGTGCACATCACCGAATTACTTCTATCAAACAGAACAGAACACCTCTGTGACAGACCCAGCTGAAATGGCACAACGCTTCGCGGACAGATGGGCGGTATCCTGCTCCGGCAGAAACTACTACCCTTTCATCCTTCAGTAAAAGAATGCCTTTCAAATGGATTTTAGTTCCTCAGTTCCCAGCGTTACGCCCAACGGTTTGACCCCATTACTTTAGCAGAGTTCATGGAATCACTTAAAGGAACAAAAGGTTCAACGCCGGGGTCAGACAAAATTACTTTCAAGATGATCAAACGATTACCAGTGCAAGTCATGTTGCGATTAGTTGGACTTTATAACAGCATGTTGGATAAAGGTATTTTTCCACGTCAAATCATGACCATTATTCTATTGATTGCTTCCGACCGATTTCCCTCCTTTCAGTCCTGTCGAAATTATTTGAAACAATAATTAGGATCTTGAAAAAACCTCTTAATTGTGGATAACACGGCTTCAGGCCAAGCAGAGGGACACATACAATAAGCTGGACGAAGCAGTGAACACAGAGTTGGCTTTATACAAACATTTCGTCCTCCTTTCCATGGACTTGGAGAAAGCCTACGAAAGGGTCACTATGAGGGGAGTAATAAGACAACTCGAGAATTGGAAAATTAACAGTTACCTTTTAAGAATAATTTACTCATTCATGTCTAATAGGGCTATAATTGACCAACTCAATGGTTACCTATCCACAATAACACCAATCGAAAACGACGTCCCTCAAGGATCTCCAATTTCGACATCACTGTATAATGCCTATATCAATTCGTTACTCATGGACATAGAAGCGGGCAACCAACACACCAAGCCTACTTTAACATACGCCGACAACATCTTTGTTTTAGCATCTGGTAAACCTGAGGAAGTGATAGAAGCGCTAGGGCGGATGGTTTCGAAATCATTCCTGAGGTGTCAAAACTCAGGAGCAAAATTGCCTCTTGAAAAAATGGAAACCTTACACGTTTGCCGCAAACGCAGCTGTACAAATACAGCAAAAAACATAGCGAATGTCAGGTTTTCTCTTTTGGAAAAAGGTTAAATGCTTGGTCTGATCTGTACCAGAACTTGGAAATGGCATGCCCTCGCAAAAGTCATCAGAGAGAAACTAGCAAAAGTTCACAACCTGCTCAAAATAATATGCAATAAACATAAAGGACCTCAACATAACACAGCCATCAATATAGCCCAAACGCTAATAAGAGGCGCTATACAGCATGGACTCTCCTTATTTTCAAACGAAAAGATGCGACCAACAAACACAAACAAAGTTAAACGCAATACTACGTACTGCTTTAGGAGCATTACTATCGACACATATCGACTCTTTGTTGGCAGAATCTAACACCATGCGCTCCGTGGACATAAGAACCATAACCCAAGTTAAATTAATTGCAAAAAGCCTAAATGATAGGAAACACCCACTCAACAATATATGCATCACTGGCTGTCTTAATGCCAAAAAATCGAAAAACAAAAGTGCACTCTTAAACTCCATTCGCAGCAATAATCTAGCAAGTGTCACCATTGCGAAACCACTGAGTTATGAGACAACACCACCTTGGCTTTTTCCTCGGCACCTAATAAACGACTCGCTCAGCGCTTCACGTAAAGGATATACGCAGCTGGTAGTGTATCGAAAAAACTTTCTGGAATTGTTGTCAGAGGGTAATTTTGATTGTATTTTACATACAAACGCTTCCTGTCACGAAGGAATCACAGAGTTTTGTGTCTACAGGGTAAACAATCAATTTGACGCAATAATCACGCAACAAATTATTACTCCCAACCAAAATTCCATCATTGGTGAAGTAATGGCACTAGTAGAAGCGTTCAACTTCGCAAAAGTTCTTAATGGAAAAACAGCAATATGCACCGACTCCCTCAGCGCACTACACGGCATCCAAAACAATAAAAGCAAAGCGCCGGTTTTTCATTTTCCACGCTCCGTGATCGCTTTAAACTCCCCCAGGATCCATGTTATATGGACACCCGGACATGCAGGCATTCCAGGGAATGAGAAAGCAGACGCAGGTGCCCGTCTAGCAATTAATATGCCATTGGTGTATTCCATACCACCTTTGGCAAATGCAATATGGCGACCAAAAGTGAAAGAAATACAAATAGAAGCAGAAAACCGCTGGACTTTGCCAAGTTCCTTCTTAAGAACACATAAGTTATCTTTAGCGCCTGTATTCTACAACGAGTCCTTGAGCCGACTACAATTGGTTAAACTCTGTAGAGTGAGATTGGGACATGCGCTGTTTAATTAGGCCCACTTGTACAACAGAGATACTCAACCATTATGCAACGTTTGTCAGGAGAATTTAACAATACATCATGTGCTTCAAAGCTGCCAACTTACTAAAGACAACTTTGCTGATAATATCCCAACCTTATCGGAGCTGCTTGATACCTCCTTACCGCCACAGAATTCTAAATTATTTCCATTATTGACTAAACATAAATTAAATTCAATTTGAAAGCAAATCTAAATCTACATAGTATCCTTATATGTATATAACACATTGGCTGAAAAGTCCGTGCCGTTTTATAGTAAAACACAATATTTTTGCAAAATTCAACTTTATTTATCAATATAGTTGCCTTCCAGGGCGATACACTGATTGAAACGATTTTTCAATCTTTCGATACCAGTTTTGTAGTACGATTTCCGTTTAGCCTCAAACTAGGCCTCTGTTTCGGCGACTACTTCTTAATCGGTCTTAAATCTCTTTACGGCGAGTATTCTTTTGAGGTTTGCGAACAGGAAATAGTCGGTGGGGGCCAATTCTGGAGAATACGGTGGGTGGGGAAGCAATTCGTAGCCGAATTCTTTCAATTTTGCCATCGTTTTCACCGACTTGTGACACGGTGCATTGTCTTGATGAAACAGCACTTTCTTTTTCTTCAAATGCGACCGTTTTTCTGCGATTTCGTCCTTCAAACGCTCCAACAACGCAATGTAATAGTCGCTGTTGATAGTCTGCCCCTTTTGGAGATATTCGATGAAAATTATTCCATGTGCATCCCAAAATACGGATGTCATAACCTTGCCAGCCGAGGACGAGGTTCGTCGCCAGCTTGCCACTCAGCTGACTGCCGACTTGACTCTGGTGTGAAGTGATGGAGCCAAGTTTCATCCTTTGTCACATACCGACGCAAAAATTTATTGCGGTTGAACAGTTTTAAACACTCCTCTGAATCATCAACACGTGTGTTTTTTTTGGTCGACTGTGAGCAAACGCGGCACCCACTTTGAACAGAGCTTTCGCATGTCCAAATATTCGTGTATGATATATCCAACACGCTCTTTTGATATCTTCAGAGCCTCAGCTATCTCGATCAACTTCACTTTACGGTCATTCGTAATCATTTTGTGGACTTTTTTGATGTTTTCATCTGAAACAGGCTCTTTTGGACGTCCACTGCGTGCATCGTCTTCGGTGCTTGTATGACCACTTTTAAATTTTTCAATCCACTTGCGAATGGTTCGTTCGGCTGGTGCAGAGTCCGGGTAACACTTATCAAGCCATTTCTTTGCATCGGCTGCATTTTTTCCCATCAAAAAGCAATGATAAATCAACACACGAAATTGCTTTGAATCCATTTTTTCCACAATAACAAAAGTTGCTTCACTCACAACGCTATATCTCGAGAACTAATCGTCCGATAGCTGTCAAATTTATACACGTATCTTTTGAAGGTTGGTACTAACTGAAAGTGGTATGGATTCAATTCAAGTGGTGCCCTCTCTTAGAAACGGCACTGACTTTTCAGCCCATGTGTTAGTAAGTATAGTTAATCTTAAGGTTCGTGGAAATATAAAATTGTAAATATTTGTAAAAATTGTAAATCGTACAATACAAATTTATTTGTATGATGAGAATTGACGCGAGTGTGTCCTTCTAAACGACGACATGGCCTTAATTACCATCATCTTTTCATAGGTCGAGAAGAATTTTACTATGATTATACAGGGTGAATGAATGCTATAATTTTTTTATTTTTTGATAAATTTTATTGTGTCAAAGCAAAAAATGTTGGAAAATATAGTACATCAATTTTCAAATTGTATCAGTAGTTTTCAATATGTCCGCCTTTGGCGCGAATAATGGCCTTGAGACGGCCGAAGAAAGCATCGCACGCTGCACGCAAGTGGCTCTACGGTACTTTGCTTATTTGAGGTGGTCCAAGCTTTGGTATTTTTTAGTGCCAACCTTCACCTTCAAAATACCCCAGACAGAGAAATCCAACGGATTTGCATCTGGAGAATTTGCAATCCATTGTGCCGAAGAAATGAAAAAATACGAGCGGAGAGCGACCATCGGCGGTTATGGCGGCCAAACCATCACCATCCGTGCTGCCTTCTTTCTGGTGGCCGTCCGAAAGTGTAAATTTTCGAAGGACCTCTCTGGCAAGTAAACTCGGTCATTTTGTTTGTTGACATATTGCTCGATAACAAATGGCGACTCATCGGGAAAAACCAAATTCGGCAACTCACCATTTTCGTGCAAGCGTAGCAACTGCTTGGCTCTTTCGAGTCTAGCTTTTTTCTGTTGCAGTGTAAAATCGTGTGCTTTTTGGAACTTAAATGGCTTGAGATTAAGCTCATTTTTCAGTATGTGTTGCATCCGTTCCAACGATATGTTGAGCTCACGAGCCATTTTTCTTCCACTTCGACGCAGATTTCGCTCAATTCGAGCCTTCATTTTCCGAACCATTTCTGCCGATATTGCTGTTTTTTTTATGACCACCTCCATGGCGTTTTGCAACGCTGCCAGTATCACGGTAACAAGCTATGGTTCGAGACACAAATGATTTATCCACGTTGAGGTGCTGGAGGGTTCTGACGATAGCTACTTGTGGTTTTCCAGCAAAATATAAAGCAATCAGGTTTGAATTCCATCGCGGATAAAAGTTTTTCAACACAACTGAGAGGCAAATCGTTTAAAAGGCTTGTAAATAATAAAATTATCTGTCATGTGTCAAAATTTGAGCCCATTGTCATGAAAGGTTTGGAAATTATAGCAGTCTGAAGTTGGTTGCAGTTCGAGTCATTCAGGGCGTAGAATCAGACTTTGGTTTCACTCGAAAGATTTGACTTACGGAAGGTGGTTCGCAATTGAATGTCGACCATATGTTGTTGAAGACAATTTTTAGGTTTTCATCAGGGCGGAAAGACACTCCCACTAAGACAGCATCAGTGGTGATGTTTTTTGCGTGTAGTGTTTCAATTTGTTGCTTCATATGTGAAAAATCTTCAAGCATTTTTTTGATTTGGCATGTCCAGTTGTGCTTGCTCTTGTTGTTGCCTGTTAAAAACCTCCAAATGTTAATAAAAAAGAATTACAATAAAATTCGGGTTCTAAACCCGCAACCCGAATATGTTCCAGGAAATAAATAAAATATTTCAGAAGAAAGGCCGTCCTTGTCTAAAGATCCTCTGAACCTGAATACTGCTAGTAGCAAGTATAGAATCAGAAGAAGCTTTCGATGACAAGAACTTTTTTCTGATCGAAAATCCAAAGGAGAAGGTAGACGCCATAGGAATAATGATTTTCCAGTGTATGAGGCGAATGATGTCATTGGCCCGAACCATTGGCGATGTTCAAAAATTCACGAACAAGCAATGAAGTTCAACAATTTTGGAACAAATTTTGCTGCCACGCGCTTCAACATTTTCATCGGTTGGTGATTTGCTGGTGCGCCTGTGGCGTTTGTCATCTTCAACGTCTTCACGGCTATTTTGGAAACGCTTGTATCACTCGTAACCTCTTGTTTTACTCATAGCAGAATCACCATAGGCCTTTGTTAACATTCTACACATTTTGTTACACTTTATTTCATTTTTTACACAAAATTTGATCCAATTTTTTTTAGCAAACGAAAATCGGCGAGCTCATAAAAACACGTCTAACCTTAGCGGCTGCCACAGACAAAGTAAACAATGAATACAGCTGAAAATTTTGTCATACTTCAGGGGCATAATAAAAAAAATTTGACAATCTGACTCTCCAAACTCGTACTGTTGCAACTTGACTTGATTGACAACCCTGATCAAAAAGTTCCCGGAATGCATTCACAAAATTATAAATACAAGTTTATTCATCTAAATCTATATTGTCCCCTTCAAAGTAGTCCCCATCGACTGCAACACACTTATGCCAGCGCTTGATCCAATCCTCTAAACATTTTTTATATTCGGTTTTCGGTATGTCCATCAGTGGTTCCTGCGATTTTTCCATTACTTCCTCTCGGCTGCTGAAACGCGTTCCCCGTAGTGATTTTTTAACTCGATTGAACAGAGAGAGCCACAGGGAGCCAAATCAGGTGAATTTGGTGGTTGTTGGATGGTATTTGTTGCATTTTTTGTCAAAAAATTACGAATAATGATGGCACTGTGCGACGGTGCGTTATCATGGTGCAAGCCCACAATTCTGGTCTCTTTCGGCGAATTGCTTTACGCAAACGTCTCATAACGCCCAAATAATACTCTTTGTTTACTGGCTGACCTTCTGGCAAAAATTCCTGATGCACTACACCGTTGTAATCCATGAAAACTGTGAGCATTGCCTTCTGTTTTCACTGAAAACGACGTGTTTTTTTGGTCTCGGCTCATTTGGTGAACGCCATTCACTTGCCTTATATCTGGATTGTGTGTCGTACTCATAAACCCACGTCTCGTCTCCTGTAATGATCCATTTGATGAATGTGGGATCGGATTCAGCCTCGCAAATCATCTCTTTTGCGACGTCAACGCGGTCTCTTTTTTTGCATGAAATTGAGGTCTTTTGGCACCAAATTTGCTGCTACACGACGGAAACCCAAATCATTAACCAAAATGTCTTGGACAGATCCATAGGCAATGTTCAAGTCCTCCGCTATCTCTCTGATGGTTAATTTGTGGTCATTTACCAACATTCCTTTTGCGAGTACTTCATCAATGTTTTCATCGGTTTTCGATGTCGATGGTCTACCACTGCGTTCATCATCTTCGATTGACTCACGACCACTTTTGAACCGCTCGTGCCACTGGTAAATGACCATTTTCTTTAGAGAATCGTTGCCGAAATATTTTTCCAACATTTCCAACGTTCGCGCACCATTAAATCCGTTTTTTACGCAAAATTTAATACAAAAGTTCGTTGTTGCAAATTTAAATCCATTTCTAAAAGTGTAAAAAATCGCCAATACACACAGAGATAGATGCGCTCTTGGCTACGTAACTGTTGCAAATGTCAAGCTATGACGCTAAGATTTAGAGGGGATGTCAACAACAGATTTATCAACTTAACAAAAAAAAAATAGAACTCAAATCGGAACAATGGGAGCGCCACACGGTGGTGTGGTCGGGAATATTTTGATCAAGGTGGTCTGTCGAAAACCATTGACGGAAGTATTCGGTCATTGGAAAACACGGTCAACCATTTGCATGTCGAAGTGTATATATGTAGTTAGATATCTTGTGATCTGGCTAAACTAATACCTTTATTTTATCAAACATTGTGATTTTGTTCTGGTCAGAGCCAGAGGTGCTTTTACCCTTACACAGAGACTGTTTTATGGACCTGTTCCGGTCTATGCTCATATTTGTATAGGTCAACATGAGAGAAAGTTTTATACACATGTTAAAAATGTTATAGAAATGTTAAGAAAGTATAGGGTAACAATTAAAAACAAAAGATTGTTTAAGTTTAGGAAGGCAAGGAAGACTCTTTGAGCCTTGCGTTAATATCCATTCGTCCTATATGTCTGAGCTACCACAAGGTATAGATGTGCAATTTTTTGAGTAATTAGGTGCTCGTATAGTTCGCATATTTCCTCCCGTAAAAACTCAATGAGTTTTTGCGTTCAAAACGACCAATGATGCTTCCACGCCATATGCAATGATTGCAGGAAAGTCATAATCTGCGATCTGATTTGAATGCACTACCAATGATGTAAGGCTTTCCTGTTTTGGTGTTAAAATCTCCTAAAACGATATAACGTGATACTTAGGACATTGATCGAAAGTTTTGTCAGGTAGTTCGTGGAAATTTTTTTTTAATAGCAATGATGAATAAAGTCTTGATTTTACACAGCCCCAATGCCAAGACTGTTTAAGTCTTGTGATTGCAATAAATCCGCAACCCCAATCATTAAGGACAAACGCTTTTTTTTTTTTTTTTTTGGAATTCAATTTCATGTGGTTAAAATTCCATCTCCGTAAGCAAATTATCCATTACTGCTTTATTTATAGAAGCCTCAAACTGGACAACAATTCGACCTCTAACGAGTTTGATGCGCTGTCCGACTCCAGTCAAAGAATTGTATCCTAATACTGAAACAGTTATCATGGACGATTTTAATATTCACAATTCTCGTACGCCACCACACAGTTAGAAAAAAGATTCCTAAAAGAACCGTATGGCAATAGGAGAAAGCCAATTGGAGCGGACTTAACAGCTCTTTAGGAATTTTAAATGCTCGATATATTACCTCCATAACGACATGGATGCCGTTGCCGATATGATCACAAACACTATTCTCCTTGGAATAAAATCCTTTATCCCTCATCGGATAAACAGTATCAAAGCAAAAGAAAAACTTCGGTACGACTTGAGCTGTAAAGAGGGTTGCAGGGTTATAGAAATGTTTTTTCGGTCGTTCAAGACCAACCCGACAGAGGAAAAGCGTGCGAAATTCCAATATGACCAAAAACAGGCGAAAAATATTACAATGTCTCAAAGGTAGAAAAGCTTTTGGTTGCTCGTCAAGAACATCCGAAATTCTGCCTCATCCTCCATCCCAACGCTCATTTGCTATGATATTCCAGTTGTCAGCTCTTTGGACAAGGCCAATCTACTTGCTGTACACTTTGCTGCCAGTTCAACACTGCCAGATTGTGCTTTGTCCTTACTTACACTTGAGTGCGTGGAATCCTCAACGGGACGGCTCCGTCTTCGCACTCGTGTAGTAGCAAGAGTACTTAAATATCTTAACATACACAAATCCGCTGGTCCAGACGGTATATCTCCCCTTCTTCTGCAGAGGTGTTCTTCCACGCTGGCAAAACCATTGCGTAAGCTTTTTCATCAATCCTACTCTTTAGAACTCTTGTCAGCATTAGTCCAGCCCGTCCCTAAAAAAGGCGAATCTTCCTCTCTCCTCCTAAGTCCCTTATTTCCAAGGTCATGGAAACGTTGATAATTTTGGTGGGGGCTGAGGCCCCCATTTATTGGCTTAATACAAGCTTAATCTAACTTAAAAACTAGGACTAAAAACTAACAGAACGACTTAAGAGCTAGGGACCAAGGAAGTGATGGAGGAGATCTTGTTTGAGACGACCTTTCGGGAGATTGGTTCGTTGGAGCCATAAGAGGTGCGGTGGACCGGTAGATAGAAGATTCGTGGACAACTTAGATTGCGGGGGTTGGTATTGAAGGAAATGGAGTTCAAAATGGATGCACAGTCGATGGAACTTGAGAGAAGTCGATGAATGAAAAGAATGTCAGCAGTATTCCTACGTTCTTCTAACGAATTCATATTTAGAAGTTTGAGGTGGTCCTGATAGGGAGGTAAGATTAAAGGGTCGTTCCACGGCAGACCACGGAGAGCAAATCGGAGGAATCGACGTTGAATACCCTCGATTCGGGAAACATGAACCCGGTGAAAGTGGGACCAAGCTTGACTGGCATACTCAAGCAGGGGGCGAACAAAGGTAACCTAGAGAGATCTGGTTACATACGGGTTGGAAAATTCCTTGGACCATCGTTTAATAAAGCCAAGTGATGAGTTAGCTTTGAGGATCATCTAATCGATATGCGAACGGAAATTAAGCTCATAGTCGAAGAGATCTTGAAGAGACTGAACCAGGGGAATTGGTTGACCATGGAGAAAATAAAGTCGAGGAGGAGACGGGTTGCATTTACGAGAGAAGGTTATAGATTGACATTTGACTATATTAAGTTCTAGGCAGTGAAAACCGATCAAGGTCTTGTTGAAGAAGGGCAGAGTCATGGTTAGAGGAAATAGTTTTAAAATATTTTATATCGTCAGCATAAAGGGAGAGGGAAGAGTGTTTAATGACTTTCTCAACATCGTTAATAGTAAGAATGAAGAGAAGAGGGCCAAGATGACTGCCTTGTGGAACTCCAGATGAGGCCAGGAATGGAACAGAAAGGGCGGATCTAAACCGAACGCTTAAGAAGAAATCCATTTTAATAAGAGAGGCTCAAAGCCGAGAGCAGACAATTTGAAGAGGATCAGTTGATGAGATATCTTATCAAACGCTGTAGTGAAATCAGTTGCGATAACATCGATTTCTTTCTAAGGCTGAGAGAGCAAAAGACACGAATTCAACTAGATTTGTGGTAGTTGACCTCCCTTTTAGAAAACCATGTTGTCGGGGTGAAATAAAACGCTTGCATTTGAAGCTTAAGGCTTCGTATAAAATACTTTCAAAGAGTTTGGGTATATGAGAGAGTTTAGCAATGGGACGGTAATTGGTAACTTCATTCTTAGATCCTTTTTTGTGAATTGGGATTATAAAAGAGGTCTTCCAAATCTGGAAAAATTCTCCCTGTGTAAGGGATAGACGAAAAAGGTAGGAAAGGGGTAGAGACAGGTTGGAAGAGCATTTTTTAAAAAAATACGGCGGGGAGTCCGTCTGGGCCAGGTACAAATTCATCTTTAAGATTTTGTAACTTTTCTTCAATAACTGCAGGATCGAAATTTTGAGTAAGAAAGGGACCAATGGAGAAGTTTGGTAGATCATTGAAGTAAGAGGGATCTGGTACGAAGGAGTTGTTGGCAAATGATTGTTTGAAAAATGTGGCAAAAAAGTTGGCGATGGTAGGAGGATCACTTGAAGATTTGGTTTCCAAAGCGAGGGAGGAAGGATAACCATCAGTCTTACTTTTGCAATTGACAAATTGAAAAAAGGACTTGGGGTCATTTATGAAATTGGTTTGCGCACTATTCGGGTAGCGCTGATAGAGAGAGTTATAGAGTTCAATGAAATGAAGATATGTACCTAGATAATTTGAATAGTCGGAAGAAGAGTGGGTGCGAAAGAATACCGCCCATAACTTGTTTCTTTTGTTTCGTAGAGAGCGAAGTCTACGTTTATACCAAGGAGGGGATGTAGAAGAAGTTTTATGGTGGGAGTAAGGCACATAAAGGGAGATGGATTTGAATATTTCTATGTAAAAAGTGGAGAGGGCATCAACCAGAGATGCATTGGTAAACTCAAAAGAAGCCCTGCTTAGATAGGTATTGATTTTACGGAAATTAGCTTTGGAAAATAGAACGGCGGGAGGAGACGACTGAAGGGGAGAGTTGTGGAAAAATGAGAGAAGAAATGGAGGGTGAAAGTTATCAATAGTTGAAAGAGATAGGAGACAACCCGATACTGAGAAGTTTATGGGATCAGTTGTGAAGATTAGGTCTAATTGCCTTTCCATATAGTTGGAAACGCCACTGACTTGGCATAGACTAGAGTCTGTTAGCCGATCTAATAAGAGGCATTCCATAGTAGAAATGGGATTGGAAGAGATGAAAAAAGATAGGTCTTCAGATGGAGTCCACTTCAGCTGAGGCAGATTACAATCGCCGAAGATAATGATATCATCAAACGAGTCTGATAAGTCGATCAAATTGTCAATTGCTGCAATGGCAAGTTGGTAGGATTCGATAGGTTGCGCCGGAAGAATGTAACAACACGTAATATACAAGCATCTACGAGTAAGTGTTATTTGAACCGACGCAAAGTCGAGCTTAGGAGAGGATGAAGTTGCAACGAGAGAGGAGTCCAAGCTGTTGTGAATAGCCAGTAGGACACCTCGACAAGGGGATTTAATTCAATTCAACGCAACATTAAACGAAGGAGGGAATAACTCCTGGTTTTTTATGTTGGGGATAAGATTAGTTTTGGTCAGAGCCTAGATATCAAATGGGAGAGCATGAGATTGGCGGAAAACAGCGTGGGTTTTAGAACGTAGTCCTCTTACGTTCTGGTAATAAAAGGTGAGAGGGAGGTTTTTGCATGGCTTTTTAGGGTCGAAAAAATTTATCGTGGTCAAGTCGACTGCGTTGGAGATGTGAGACTCTTTTAAAGTGTACATAGTGGCGAAGAGCGGCAAGGTCGTCTGCAACTTTTTGGGGGGGCGTATTGAAAATCTCGTGATACTTTGTATAAAGTTTCCTGAGACTTGTAACGTCGGTTGGGAGGCCTTCCTGCTGAATAGAAACCATGACGCTAGTTTTTGTTTTACCATCGTAGCACACCGAGTCGGATTTATCGTGCAGATAAGCGAGATAAAGACGTATAGGAAGCAAATTGCAATGGCTAATGGTAATGCCATATTTCTTTTCGAAGAAATTTGTGATCGAATCAATATCAGCATTTGGGAGGCGCCTTTGATAAGAAGCGTGGTGACCAATTGATTCTTCGAAGCAAGCTTATCAAGTCTACGTTGCCATTCGGAAAGTGTCCAAGTTGAATTAAAATGATTGATAATCTTCCGTGGGGCAGCGATTGGAGGAGCTGACGCAGAAGTGTTCTCTGTTGTAGAGTTGGAAGAAACTTCGCAGGAATCAGTGGGTTGAACAGTCCGCAGATGACTCATTTGTGGGGGTGAGCGTGAATCCACTTCAGGTTCCATTAATTCAGCCATGAGCGATGTATTATAGGGAATATTCTGGTAAGGCTGCGGGAAGTTTGGTGTATCAACGATTTTGCTGTTCATTGTTGCGATGTGATGTTCAATATCGCATACGAGGGATCGAGTCGCAGTAAGTTCGTCACCGACATCGTTCACTTTATCGAAGATAACTTCGAGCATGGGATCACAGTGTTTAAGAGAGAGTTCTTTGTGTGACGAGGACTGAAAATGAATGTCTATATCGTCACGCAGGGAGTTTATCAACTCGTAGGTTTTTTGGTTGGAGATAACCTGCGCAGAACACATAGCTTTAATGTCACTCAACACTTTATCCAGGTGACGTAAGCGAGTGTCTTCATTCCTGGATCTCCCGGAGTCTAACTCGATTAGACCCGCAATTTGTTTATCCATGTGCTTTACTTTGGATCTTATAACATCGGCTGAGTTCTGCACTGAGTTACGTAACTCTTCAACACTTTTAACACTGCTTTCAATGACCGAAATTTTATCCGTAATCTTTTTGGCGAGTGCGTCTTGGTAGGAGTCATTTGAATCACTTAGGCATTTTATTGCCAAAAGCACGTGCGAAAGTGAGATACTCTTACACTCATCACAGAAGAAAAGTAAGTTATCGGAAAATTATTTTATAAACACCGTGCTTCTTTTGTTTAACCTGACACAAACGGCATGAAAGGCGTTCCCACAAATGCCCTTGCAAGCTACCCAGTCAGCATTGTTATCATCGATTACATAATTGGCAATTCCGCAAGACATATTTAAATTGGTTGTGTAGGTCAGTGAGGGTATAAATATAGGTCGAGTTATTTTTTTTATTATTTATATATATTTTTTTTTTTCAGCTCATGAAATTTGACAGAGTTTGGCATCAGGCTCTTTTGTCGAAAATGCGTGTTTTTGGGATAGATGACTCTTCTTCAATGGATTAGAAATTATATTTCGGAACGTCCAATTCAAGTTGTCTTGGACGGTTTCAAGTTTGGTATTCACAAAATAAATGCTGGTGTGTCCCAGGGCTTCGTTCTGTCACCGACAGTCTTTTTAATTCTCATCAACGATCTCTTGTCTGCTACTTCTAATCCAATATATTGCTTTGCTGATGACAGTACTTTCTACTTTTCATATTCGTTCCCGGACTCACGTCCCTGTTCTTCGGCTGTAGAATGGGAACGCCAGCGTATGTTAAGGTCATTAAATTCTGATATTAACAGCATAGCTAATTGGGGAACTACTAACAGAGTAGAATTTAATGCTTCCAAAATACAATACTGTCTGCTGTCGTAAAAGCGAAATTTAAACACCCAGCCATTATCCATGAATGGCACTTGCATCGTCGAAACCGATAAACTTTCCATTCTCGGTAGGTGTGTCAATGTCTGGTCGGGTGCGCCCAAAAGGTCTCTGGACCGCTATATAGGATTCGAAACTGTGCGATAAAACTCGTAGATGATAATATCACTCAAACTCAATGGACACCCTGTCTCACTTTGTTTTATCGCTATTTCCACCACCAGTACTCCATAGAAATCGCCAGTAGCATTTCGCCCCTTCAAACTTTTAACCGTAAATATTCCCTGACCATTATAACCCTCAAACATTCAAAACGAATATACATCGGTACCTCTCTAACTTTCCTTCGCCCGAGCTGTGTGCAAATATTTTAAGGGTACTTTAAGTCCTTGAGCGCGCGCTAATTAAAAGAAAAGCAGAAAAATAGTTTTGGCCCTAACTGTTTTCAAAAATTGTAATTTTTGGATAAATCACAGCTATTTGAATGGAAGCATTGTATATAGTATATGTATAATTTCCTGCTACAAAATTCACATTTATTTATGTGTACTCCTTTATAATAAACAAGAATGTATTATTCGATTAAAGTTATAACCGATATCTCTATGAAAAAAAAAACGTAGACCATATTTCTGAAATGCATTTTAAAAGGAGAAACTAACTCAATTGAAATCAAGTTTGAGTTGCTGCAAAAGTGCGAAAAAAAATTAAAAGAAAATCGTGCAAAATTAAGTGTCACGAGTGCAAAAACTTATTGCACCCGGAATGTGCAAATCTTAATCCATCTGATGTGGACTACATTAACAACAATAAAAGTGTATGGAATTGTGCCGACTGTATGCAGAAAAGATGAAATACTTTGGGAAGAACGTTTTTGTCATCGACACCAGAATGTGACTCATCAAAAATAACTATGGGGGTGGCCATGGTGTAGTGGTACTAGCAATCGCTTCTCACTCGGAGGGTCAAGGTTCGAATCCTAGCCACGACAAGCTTTCATTTGTGTAATTCGGAACTCAGTCAGAAAAATCTGCGTGTGAAGGCATAACACTGACATGTAGATTTGGCTGCTGTAGGGTTTTCAAGCACAAAAAACAACCGTTAAAATTCACAACCTGAATCATTCCGCGTGAAGAAAAATCTCTCCGTCCTATTCGGACTTCCACCCCTGGAGCCAATATCGAAACCAAACACACCTGAGTTTCAAACCACTACATCACAAACAATGCTTTGCTTTCTTCTCCTTCTGTCTTTCCGCCCGCGCCCTGGCAACAGTATAAGGGTATTAGGCGCGCGTAAATTATATAAAAAAAGAAAAAGAAGGTGTATGACGAAATTATGCAGCTAAAGGAACCGCTTATATCAAAGATTATTATTGTTGATGCAATGAATCGCCGTTTATCAGCATTGGAGCAATTAGTGAAACTGGTGGATGAAGTCAAAGAGGAAAACCAAAAATTTAGAACAGTTTGAAGCCAGCAAGGAGCCACTCCACGGCGCTGAGTGGCTGATTCAAGCTAATTACTTGGGTCTTTTAAATGTACCTGTTGTCGAGAATGAAGATGTGGATGAGACTGTGGCGGAACTCTTGGAAGCTGAACTGGGGCTTCAAATACTGAACGGAGACTTTGAGCTTTGCTATCAAAAAAAAAAAATCGCTTAAATGGAAACTCTAATTCTGATGTTGTGTTGATATAAATATAAACGAATAGTTGTCTGGCGAAATGAAACATCCTCTTATGGAGCCTACACGGCAAAGAAGTGGCTGAATTTTGAATACCTATGGATGCGAAATGGGAAAATAATGATGAGACGGAAACAGAATCATCATTAGGAAGTGAAATTCATCAGGAGTATCGTAGCGATCAGATGATTTGTCCTCGAGTTACAACTACAGCAAATTTGAAAAATGTAGTTTCGAGAAAAACGCGTTTAAAGTTAAAATGATTGATTTCATTGTTATAAATAAATAAAAATCATACTTAGAGCTAATTTGCTATTCCAGGCCCATATAATTCAACTTCCTCTTCTTCAAAAAGCACCTGCTGGGCTGTTGAAGCTCTCCTTCGAGATGATCGGCAGTTTTTCGAGGCAGCTTGTTGGCGATGCTCTGCTACTCGCAGTTTTCTTTCATCTTTGCTAGCGACATAATCTCTTCCTGCAGGTCCAACTATCACTCCCATCACATTAAATATTTTAAAAATAATGTAGATGAACCGTCATTGAATATTGAAGTAGCAAAGTAATTTGATAATTCAATAGTTTTGAGACCACTGTGGAGGAGGTGGAGATGGGGTGGAGAGAGAAAGAAAGATGTTTGGGCTCAGTGGTCATTTCGCTCCATGGGGAGACTAGATTCTTAGTAGAAGTTGGCTTGACGTTGATCTAGTCAACTACTCATCTTAGTTGAAAAAATTAATACTACCTTGATCAAAAAGTTCCCATTGTATCGATTTGAGTTCTGTTTTTTTTTTTAAGTTGTTAAATCTGTTGTTGACATCCCCTCTAAATCTTAGCGTCATAGCTTGACATTTGCAACAGTTACGTAGCCAAGAGCGCATCTATCTCTGTGTGTATTGGAGACTTTTTACAATTTTAGAAATGGATTTAAATTTGCAACAACGAACTTGTATTAAATTTTGCGTAAAAAACGGATTTAATGGTGCGCGAACGTTGGAAATGTTGGAAAAGTGTTTTGGCAATGATTCTCTAAAGAAAACGGTGGTTTACCAATGGCGCGAGAGGTTCAAAAGTGGTCGTGGGTCAATCGAAGATGATGAACGCAGTGGCAGACCATCGACATCGAAAACCGACGAAAACATTGATGAAGTAAAAGAAATGTTGGTCAATAACCGCAAATTTACCATCAGAGAGATAGCGGAGGACTTGAACATTGCCTATGGATCCGTCCAAGACATTGGTTAATGATTTGGGTTTCCGTCGTGTAGCAGCAAAGTTGGTGCCAAAAGACCTCAATTTCATGCAAAAAAGGAACCGTGTTGACGTCGCAGAGAGATGATTTGCGAGGCTGAATCCGATCCCACTTTCATCAAAAGGATCATTACTGGAGACAAGACGTGGGTTTACCAAAAAAACCACGTCGTTTTCAGTCAAAAAAGAAGGCAATACTCACGGTTTTCATGGATTACAACGGTGTAGTTCATCATGAATTTTTGCCAGAAGGCTAGACAGTAAACAAAGAGTATTATTTGGGCGTTATGAGACGTTTGTGTGAAACAATTCACCGAAAAAGACCAGAATTGTGGGCAGAAAACTGATGAATTTTGCACCATGATAACGCACTGTCGCACAGTGTCATCATTATTCGTAATTTTTTGACGAAAAATGGAACAAATACCATCCATCAGCCACCGAATTCACCTGATTTGGCTCCCAGTGACTTCTTTCTGTTCAATCGAATTAAAAAACCACTACGGGGAACGCGTTTAAGCAGCCGAGAGGAAGTAATGGAAAAATCGTAGGAAGAACTGATGGACATACCGAAAACCGGATATAAAAAAAGTTTCGAGGATTGGATCAAGCGCTGGCATAAGTGTGTTGCAGTCGATGGGGATTACTTTGAAATTGTGTTGATAGATGAATAAACTTGTATTTTTACTTTTCTGAATGCTTTTTTGATCAAGGTGGTATGTCTTTTGGGCGAGGCTGGGATTCGAACACCAAACCTTCCGATTTGGAAGCCAGTCCACTATCACTTGAGCCGACGACGGAGCGTCAAGTGATAGTGTCAACGTAAACCATTGTAGCTTTCATTATTATTCTGCGTATTATTACCCATATATTACATATATCAGCACTTCACGCCGAGACAAGTCCACCTATATTGGCTTCAGAGCTTTTTGAACATTTGGATCAAATGGGAGATAATCATGCTTGAACTAAGTCAAGTTCATTCCTTCAGCTTGCACGCGGCGATAAGCCCACCGACTCTCTGCCCCTTCTGGACAGTTTCCAAGGCTTGTCGACCTCAAATGATGAAATGTAGCCCAGATTGCTTTATACATTTCATCCACATTATCTTGATGTCTCATGGTCGCTAGGCCGTAATTCTTTTGAAGTTGAATTCGTTTCTTCCTAACCAAACAAATTGACACATGTTTCGTCATTCAAGAGAGTATTTTTAAAGCTCTTTATGCTGAGCAGAAGATGTACATCAACGATTGCCTTACTTATCGGACACGTCAGCTGCTTAAAGCGGCAACATCGATGAAGAAATCTAAAAATTATAGATAGGAATGGACTAGGAATGGGTGTCCCAAAAATCAACGTCAAGCCAGAAACATGTGATAGGTCAAGTGGTGTCGGTTATCACAAAATTATAAAAAAAAATCTAAGTCATGTACTTTCAAAATTATTGGCACTCAAAAAAAATCGAGGAATCTGACACCCTGTGAAGATCGTTGATTATTATAATCAATAGGAAGAAACATAATATAGTATAAGGACTGAAACGAATAAAATCTGTAAATTTTAATACGGGCTATACTTCCAATGCGTAAAAATTGCAATCCCATTTTGTACCCAAATTAGCCTGTATTTTCTCTGGTTTCAGTTTGTTATTGATTTTAGTTCGGTGCGGTTTAAAATATTTATAAAATATGAGTCAAGAGGAACGCCGTAAAAAGATTGTCGACAAATGGCTCGAAAATACTTCGCGTCCAAACCATTTCATCGTAAAAAATTTAAACATAGCACGCAGTACAGTGATTCTGTTATTAAACGATATTTGGAGACGTTGACAGTTAAGCGAAAACAGAAAAGTGGAGCACATGATACAAATTTGGACAGGAAAATAGTGGGTACCATCGTAAAAACTGGACTATGTCATCCAGAGATGTCGCTCGGAAATGTAATACCAACCAAACAATGGTAGAAAGATCTAAAAAAAACGTAACGGTCTAAAAACACGAAAAAAAACAAAAAATACCAAAAGTTACTGAAAAGCAAACAAAAGTCATAAAAACACGAGCCCGAAAGCTATACGAGTTGATCGACAACAAGAAAGCATGCTTGATTTGGATGACCAGACTAAAGTCAAAGCCGACTTTACTACACTTCCAGGTGCGCAGTTTTACAACTCGTTTGAAGCTGAGATGAAAAATTCGGGTCAAAATATCTCGTTTTACAAAATCATTCAAGTCTTGTACTGCTGTCACCTTGCATAATGCAAACAATAAAAGACATTTAAAGCCATAGATGACTAATACCCTTTTAAAACAAATAAAAAGGAAAAACAGTTTTGCAGTTAAATGCCCCAAACATCCACAAAACAGAAGGCTAAAAAAGTTCTATGTGAAATCATGTAAAAACATCCACAATAAGGTTGCAGAAACGCGTAATAAATATTATTCTGATTTATTTCATAGGGCTAAAGGTAACTGTAAGGAACAGTGGAGAGTTGTTGATAGTATTTTGGGAAAGCATAAGAAAATGACGATTTAGAAGACAATGGAATACATTTAACAGATGCTACCAGCATCTCTAATACTCGTAAATTTAATGATTATTTTGCTGAAATCACCGAAAATTTAAAGGCGTCAGTTGTATGAAGGTACAAAGAACAAAAATGTAACTAAGGCCCTACTTATTGACATGACGAAAGCCTTCGACTTGGTCGACTATGAGCTGTTACTAGCCAAGTTATATAATGCTGGCTTTAGAGGAGTAATATATGAATGGTTCAAAACGTATTTAAAATACAGAAAACACTTAGTTAATATCAATAGAGCCATCTGTCACTCTCGTGTTTTAAGTACTGGTGTCCCACAGGGTTCTGTGCTTGGGCCTCTTCTATTTCTAATCTACATAAATTCTCTATTCATTCAGGAACTTAATGGCATAGCTACTACATTTGCTGATGATATAGCTTTTACATATCAGTATCAAACTCGTTGAATGCACAGTAAGGATTGGAGATGACTGCAGAGTCTGAGACTTTGGTTTGCTGCTTACAACTTTCATGCATATGTCTGTGAAAGGTTCAGCTTACCTATACACACATGTGGAATTAATAATTTTTCCGATCGCAGTCAATGCTCTACAAACTGCTTTAAAATCGAGACAGATAAAAATTTGAAATACTTTGAAGTTATAATCGATCATAACTTGAGCTGGAAGGATCACATTCGAAGAGTCAAATCCCATATGATGCTGATAACTCGTAAACTATACCTCATCAAACCATATTGTTCTGAGAAAGTTTTATCTCAAATCTACTACTGCCTTACACACTCAATGTTACAATATATCATCACTTGCTGGGGAGGATCGTACTCTACTACGTTGGGACCATTATTGGTGGCACCAAAATATTTAATTCGGATTGTTTCTAATTGTAATCGTTTCACTCATACCTGACCCTTGTTCTAGAAACTTCGAATTTTACCGCTAAGACATTTGTATACCTTTAAAGTAATCAGGCAGTTTTTCAAGTGAAGTGGTAACATTCCCAGTAGAAACTCGCAAATTGATTGCTTACGCATAAATAATTTGTTTCTTGTTACCATACCGGTTGCACGCAGAACACATTTTAGGCATTTTTACCCCGTTACAGCCCCAACTTCTTTCAATAAACTGCCATATTTTATCAGAATTACTTATAACTTTCACTAATCCTAATAAAAGTAAAAGACTGGCATTTTACCATTGATCATGCAAGCATAGAATCTTTGTTAAGAATCATATCTTGATCTTCAGCACAAGTATTATCTTTAATATTAAATAAATACCTTAAGGCTAACATTTTTTACTGTTTTTTTTTTTTCTTGGTTTTTGGAAATTTGTTCTTTTTTTTGAATTCATCCTTTTATAAATTTTAGTATTGTAATCTGGATTGCATCTACATATTTGAATTGTTTTATTTCACACATTTTTGTTTTAAGTAGTACTGATTGTCACCCCACATCCGATTCGTATTATATTATTTAAATAAATTGAAGTATCACCCAACACTAACTCAGGACATAATATTCTACTGGTTATGGAATGACCATTATTTATTCTCTTCCAGTTAATATTAGCTAATCTTGTTAATTTAGTTTTAAGTTGGAAATGAATAAAAAATCGATCTATCTATCTATCCTTTCGTTAGATTCCTTTAGCTGGTCTTCCGCAAATGCTTTTCTTTTTTTCTAACATAAATAGTATTTTCCTAGCGGAGACGCAGATGCACTGCAAATAATCTGTTTCTAACAGTTCTTGCCACCACAACTAGGTTTAGTGTCTTTTCTATTATTAGCGCGCGGTCAAGAGGTTTTTAGTACCCTTAAAATGTTTGACCACAACACGGGCGAAGGAAAATTAGGGAGGAAAGAAATGGAGGTACCGATGTACATTGGTTTTAAATGTTTGAAGGTTATAATGACTGAGAATTTTAGAGTGCATCCGAAAATGGGCTTTGGGCTATACTGATGTTAGGGTGTTGGGGTTAAAAGTTTGAAGAGTCGGAGTGCTAGCATGTCAATTAATTATGCAATATTATCGTCAGCTATGAGTTTTATCGCACGGTTTTGAATCTTATCTAGCAAGTGCAAAGAGGGGGCACCTGACCAGATGTGGGCATTGTACCCCAATTTCGGGCGCATAAATCCCTTATATATTGAAGCCAGATCACAAGGGGAAAAGGGAGCAATTATGTCGTTTGAGGAAACCTAAAGATTTCGCAGCATTCTTAGCGACATAGAATATGTGATCATTCGAACATAAGTTGTCACTGACACACATACCGAGAATGAAAAGTTTTTCAGTTGCGACGATGCAAGTGCTACTCATGGATAATGGCTGGGTACTTAAGTTTCACTTTAACGACAGCGGACAGCATTGTATTTTGGAAACATTGGTTGATAGTTTCCCATTTGGTGATGGTGTTAAAACTGGAATTCAATGAACTTAATAAACGTTGCCGTTCCCGTTCTACAGCCGAAGAGCAGGAACTTGAGTCCGGAAACGAATATGAAAAGCAAAGATTACTGTCGTCAGCAAAGGAATATATTGGGCTAGAAGTAGCAGATAAGAGATCATTGATGAAAATTAGAAAGAGTGTCGGAGACAGAAAGAAGCCCTGGCGCAAACCAGCATTTATTTTGCGAATACCAGACTTGAAACTATCAAGGACAATTTGAATTTAAAGTTCCGAAAGGTAATTTCTAATCCATTGAAGAAGAAAGTCGTCGATCCCAAAAGCACGCATTTTCGACAAAAGAGCCTGATGCCAAACTCTGCCAAATGCGTTACAAATATCAATTGCAACGATCTTGCTTTCGCCAGATTGATGTACCCTTTGGTTCCACTTTTCGGTGAGACATGGCATCAAATCAACAGTGGACCTTTTGCTACGAAAACCGTACTGGCTGTTATTGAGAGGATTTCGTGTATCGAGATATGTTATTTCATGTACTGACGGTTTATCAGCGGCTCTATGACATTGGAAGGAGAGAGAAGAAGATTCGCCTTTTTTAGGAACGGGCTGGATGGAAAGAGTCCAGCCAGTAGGATTAATGAAAAACTTACGCAGTGGTTTTGCCAGTTTGGAAGAACACCTCTTCAAAAGAAAGGGAGATATACCATCCGAACCAGCGAATTTGAAGATTGAAGACTCTAATGTAAGCGGAGACAAATCACCATATAGAAGTGTTGAGCTGGTCGTAAAGTGTACAGCTAGCAGATTGATCTTTTCCAAAGGCCTGACAGCTGGAATGTCATTATAAATGAGCGGTGGGATCGAGGATACGGCAGAATTTCTAATATTTTTGACGAAAGATCAAAAGTGTTTACTACATTTGGGGCATTGTAGTATTTTTTGTCTTAGTTTTTGGTCGTCCCTGACTCCGCTGAACTTTTTTCGGTTTTCCTCTGTAGGTTCGGTCATGTATGCCCGAAAGAACATTTCTCTAACCTGACAGTCTCTTTACAGCTCGAGTCGTACCAAAGAGAATAGTGTCTGTGATCTTATCAGCAGCGGCAGCCACGTCGTTATCAAGGAAACATAATGACCAGTTAAAATTTCTAAAGAAGGTGTTAAGTCCGCTCCCCTAAAGGGGATAGCACATCGACCTTGTGCTTATTAGGGTTAGAAGATAAAAACAAGTTCAGAGTGTTGGCGGCATGACTATCAACGTCTGGTATTCCCGCGGGCTGTTTACGAGCCGGGTCAAGTTGTTTTCCGTAGCGAACATCTCAACACACCATCCTCCGATGATTGTCTGTCCAGAATGTCGAAGCCGCCCAGAATTATGTATGTTGAAATCGCCAGTAATAACGATTTCGGTATGAGGATACAGGGATACAATTCTTTGAATGGAGTCAAACAGCGCATCAAACTTATTTCTTTTTAAATACGCGCAAAACTAATACAGCTATTTTTTGTCCACTGGAAATCAATGGCACTTGTGATCTTAACTCATCCGGACTCACTAATGAGAACTTTTAAGAAACAATAATTGAAAGTTTGTTTTTGAAATGTAGCTACATAAAAAGCACCATCATATGATGAGATCGCTTTAAGTAACTTTAGTGTAAATGACATTTTAAGCAGATGATTCACTCACCCCTATTATGTCTTCCACCGCTGTATTATTGTTCTCACATTTATTTGCTTCTTCAGCAATAATATCTACTTGTTCGGGATCCATTCCTTTTTAAATAAATTTTAACATACACCGTACAAAAATACAAAGACGTCCACTCAGAACTATAACACCCACACCGAATGACTTCTTCTTTCATATGATCACGGGTAATCCACAAGCAAAAAAATATAATTTTTTGTTTTTAACACTTATAGCTGTGTGAAAAACATAGCACCATGGTGTACCTGTCATGCATATTACAATTTTCTCTGCTCACGTAAACACTTTACATCTGTTGTAGAATATCTGTTTGGCATTCAGTGATATAATGCAAAGACAAGTTTGACAAAAACTGTAATTTGAGATAAGGAAATTCGCGTTATACGTATTGAAACCAGATTTGTGATGTGAAAAATAATAGCACCGCGCCATTCTGTAGAATGAGAAATTAATATCTCATAAGTGCAACGTATTTGGCAGCTAAAATGGGTCGCGGTAAACATTGTACCTCTGAAGAACGTTTATCAATAAGAAAATTAATTTCTGAGAGAAAAACTTACAAATTTATTAGGGAAATAGTTGGATGTTCCAATAAAATGATATCGAATGCAAAAAAGTATGTTGAAGAAGAAGAAAGAAGAGGAAGGAAACCGAAATTGATTCCTAGCGATGAGCGACGCATAGTAAAATTGGTGAAACAAAATCCGTTTATTACCCCCAACAAAATAAAAAAAGAATTAAATCTACCCGTGACTACTTCCGCAATGAGGAAAAAATTCATAAAGAAAGATCTACCTGCCAGAAGTCCCAGAAAGGTACTATTGTTGACAAAGGCCGACTTACAAAAACGGAAAAAATTTGCAGAAGAACACTTGGAATGGAATATGCCTCTCACGTGGGTCCTGCAACAAGATAACGACCCGAAACATACGAGGAAATTAGCCAAAGAGTTTTTCTTACAGAATAGAGTTCAGGTTATGGAATGTCCGGCTCAGTCTCCAGACCTAAACCCCATCGAAACCCTTTGGACAGATATTAAAAAACCCGTATTTAAAGCCAAACCGAAAAATACACTGCAACTATGGGAAGCTCTGCTGCGTGGAGGGATACTCCACTTGAGCGGTGTCAGGCAATAACCGACTCCATGCCACGACGTTGCGCCGCTGTGCTTAAAAATAAAGGTAATAAGACCAAATATTAAAATTTTTATATAATTACAACAGTCACCGTTTGACATCCGAGCCGACAGCACCGTTCTTTCTCATAGTGTTCTCTCTTGGTTTTCTTTCTAGTGACGTTATCTCTCTCCGGTCATAGTACCCATTTAAATATATTATGCCCCTTCTCCCCTTTAACGCTTTTTACCCATTAGTGATAAAAAAATAAGAAACAAGCAAACAGTAAAACGCAATCTATCTCGCCATGGCCTTGGGGCTACGTGTTCTTTCCGGCAATCGGTATAGCGGGCTCGACATAGATCGGCTTACCGAGCCCAACAGCAAAAAAAGAAAAAAAACTAACCATTCTCCAATCTACTACAGCAGTGTAATAACAAAAAATACATTAACCACCAACCCCAAATTCATTCCCATCTCCTCAACAATTGAAGAAAAACCCCTCTCCTCATTTAGTGTCTTCTTACTAAAAAAAATCCATTGATGGCATTAGTAGTATATACGAATACATCACTCAATTACGGGATGGTAATCTTTTAATTCTTACAAAATCTCAAAAAATTGCAGACCTTTTCCTCACAAAAAAAAAAATTATCCAACCTCTGCCCGATCTCGGTTACCCTTCATACCAACCTAAATTCATCCAAAGGCACAATGTATGCACCATATCTTATTAATGTTCCTGAAACCGAAATCATTCAGGAAATGAAACCGCAAGGAGTAACTGATGTGTTCAAATTTAAAAAGTTCGTGGACGGCAATCAACGCCCCATTGGTCTTATCCTTCTCACTTTCGATTTTTCCGCCCACCAATTACAGTGAATATTGGATGGTATAATGCAAAAGTCGAAGAATATTATCCAAACCCCATGCGTTGCCGCAATTGCCAACTGTTGGGACACACCACCAAGAGATGCAAGGGAAATGTTTCTTGTGAAACGTGCTACCTCCCACCTCACTCACCCGATAAGTGCATACGCACTTCATGCGCAAATTGTTCAGAAGAACACCTATCGTCCTCCAAAATTTGTTAATTAAAATGATCAAAAAATGTAGTATGGCAGAAGCCAAACAATTGTATAAGAAAAATATCCCAATTTCCATTCTTTCTGAAACGTATTCTGCAGTGGCAAAAATGCTACACAACCAGGACCAACTGTACCAATCCGTAACAATATTATTAACAGTAGTACCTCCGAATTAAATCCACCCCCACCTCGTGCAACATCCAACACCAACAGTCAAACAGAACAATACAGGAACACGCTACATTCCCAAAAAAAATTATACCATTACAAACAAAAGCATTATCACTCATTCCAATACAGACAAATCTATAACACATTCACTCACTACTCCCACAAACCATTCAACAGCTCAATCCTCCTCAACCAACTCAAACCCGTCCAACAGTCAATCTATTACAACCAATAATAAGTTCTTTCACTCACAAAATAATCTAAACGCAAATAAATCGAATACCACCACACATATTCAACGTTCACTCAACTCTCCAAAATCAAGCATTCACCATACCAATCACTATCAAACTCACCGCTATCAGATGTCACTAAATCACTCTTAAAAAAATATCAATACTACATAAACCCCCCGCAATCCGATGATGATGAAAACATCTAAGAACACAATTAATACCTACCCCCCGACTCTGCGACTCGGTGATTGAACTATAATAACATCTCACCAAGTTTTGGTGATTCAACATCTGGGAATCAGAGTCATAACTCTCCCAACACCTGCCATTTCCTTCCACAATCTAACTCAAATTATACTGTTCAAAGGTCTCTTTTACCAATAAAATATTCACTTAAGGTTCTTCAGTGGAACCTTAAACGTTATTTTAATAATAACCACGAGCTGCAATTACTTATTAATGACCTCCAACCGTCCACTGTTTCCCTACAGGAAACACACATCAAGCAACAATGCGAACCATATTTCCACAATTTACCCGCAAACAATGCTTCTAAACCAGGCACGTGTCTCCTCATTCACAAATCAATCCCGCAGTATCCTCTTAACATCAACTCCAACATATCTTTAATACTTACTTTACGTCATTGTCAAACTGCTTGCCCACTAATTCTTTAAAAAGTAATTGCTGTTTTTGCAATAATGTTGATGATATAAGTGGTAAATATCACCCCTCTAGAATTGTTAAAAGAAATTGGCCTCCTAAAAAACTCAAACTCTTGTGAGTTCGACGGTATTTCGAATAAAACCTTAAACATATTGCTTGCTTTGTTGTTGATGTATTAGCACATATATTCAATCTTAGTGCTTTCATATGATTTTTTCCGGTAGCTCTCAAATGCGCGGATGTTTTACCATTACATAAAAAGGGTTCTGTACATGACATTAGGAATTATAGACCTATATCTCTTCTTTCGTCCTGCAGTAAATCTTTGGGAAGGCTATGAGAAATGAGGATAATGTCTTTTTTAAATATAATTAAGTTTTTTAGTCCAAAACAATTTGGTTTTCAGCAGCAAATCTATTGAAGATGCCTTTCTAAATTTTAGCTCAAATGCTTTTTTCAACTTGGATGCTAAAATGTTTACTGCTGGGCTATTCATAGATACAGGGTGCCTGACTCGAACTCCAACTTTTTAAAATACTATATTTATTTTTTGATAAATTTTATTGTGCCAAAGCAAAAAATGTTGAAAAATACATCAATTTTCAAATTGAATCAGTAGTTTTCAATTTGTCTACCTTTGGCGCGAATAATGACCTTGAGACGGCCGAAGAAAGCATCGCACGCTGCACGCAAGTGGCTCTACGGTATTTTGGCCCATTCCCCACGAAGTGCTTGTTTGAGGTGGTCCAAACTTTGGTATTTTTTAGTGCCAACATTCGCATCCCGAGAATTTGCAATCCATTGTGTCGAAGAAATGAAGTGTGGAACGTTGTTATTTAACCAATCTTGGTTGACAGGTGCTGCCTGCTTTCTGGTGGCCGTCCGAAGGTGTAAATTTTCGAATGACCTTTCTGGCAAGTAAACTCGGTCATTTTGTTTGTTGACATATTGCTCGATAACAAATGGCGACTCATCGGAAAAAACCAAGTTCGGCAACTCACCTCTTTCGGGCAAGCGTAGCAACTCCTTCGCTCTTTCGACTCTAACTTTTTTCGGTGGCGGTGTAAGATCGTGTGTTTTTTGGAACTTCAATGGCAATTGAGCTTGGGCTCAATTTTTCAATATGTGTTGCATCCGTTCCAACGATATGTTGAGCTCACGAGCCATTTTTCTTCCACTTCGACGCGGATTTCGCTCAATTCGAGCCTTCACTTTCCGAACCATTTCGGAATCGAGAAATGACACAAATGATTTATTCACGTTGAGGTGCTGGAGGGCTCTAACGATAGCTACTTGTGGTTTTCCAGCCAAATATAAAGCAATCACACTATCACGTTTGAATTCCATCGCGGATAAAAATTTTTCAACACAACTGAGACGCAAATCGTTTAAAAGGCTTGTAAATAATAAAATTATCTATCATGTGTCAAAATTTGAGCTCATTGTCATGGACGGTTTGGAAATGATAGCAGTCTGAAGTTGGTTGCAGTTCGAGTCATTCAAGGTGTATATCAAAAGCATTTGATATGGTTAACCATGTTATGAATGTTATGAATTTACATCATTGTTGACGCAACTTTTCAAATAATTTTGACTCGATAACTGCAACTTTTGTTTTTATATATCTTTATATATCTTGGCTATGTTTGTATTTTGAGTTTTCCTTTTGTCTGGGCAGTTATTTTACCGTTACTTTTGAGTGTCTTTAACTGATGGTACGAAGAAGTTGTATAAATGTATCTATTGAATGCAAGATTTTCTTGTTAGTTTAATGAATTTTGTTAAGGGATCAGTCGCTTGTGTGTTTCGAAAAATGGGTATTATGAAACTATCAATTAGAAATAAAAGTGAAATTTTAAGGACTGAAACGAATAAAATCTGTAAATTTTAATACGGGCTATACTTCCAATGCGTAAAAATTGCAATCCCATTTCGTACTCAAATTAGCCTGTATATAAGTTTCATCGCAAACTCAGGACTAGCAATCCTAAATAGTGGTCGCCCCACCCACTTCTCGACACACAAAACATTCACCCACATCAATTTAACTCTTGTTACACCCTCTCTTGTCCCCTACTCTACATGGACTATTTCCGAATATCTACGTGGCAGTGACCATTTCCCAATAACTATTACACTCACAGTTAACTCCAACCCTACAAAATCCCATCATAGATTTCTCCTAGACAGAGTGAACTACGAGAAGAAAAACAAACAGCTTGGCGACAGTTTAAACAATTTCCAACTAGCAATAATCTCGTCTCCTATTGGAAATCTAACGCCATTTTCCGTAAAGCAGTTAAAGCCCAAAAAATACCTCCAACACCAATCCACAATCCAACTCACAAGAATTGTGGGCTGACCTAAAAACCATCACAGGTACCTATGTACCATACTCAATAACTGCAATCAAGGCCGGAACAAAGCATATTACCTGTCCAAGTGAAATTGCCGAATATTTTTCGAAAACCTGGGATAAAACTCTAATTTTCACCCCGATTTCATTAATGAGAAACTCTCCACATTAACTAATCAACTACCAACTCATACTATAGCAACTCTAATTGAATCTGACATTAATATGATAGAACTAGAAAGCTGCTTAGCCTCAGAGGCAAAACTCCCGGATATAACCGCATATCTTACCCAATGATAAAAAAAGGCCCCATAGCTTTCAAAGACTATTGAAATTATTTAACCAGATCCTTAACAGAGGAGTTATTCCACAAGCATGGAAAATAGCCACCATCGTTCCAATACCAAGTTGCGGTTTTCATGAAATCTGGCAGATGTGTACTCCGATTTGTCAAAAAAAATATGTAAAACTTTATAAATAGAAAGATGCCTTAAGGGAAGAATTTTTAATTTTTGGAATAACTCAAAGCTAGGAGTTCTACGGTTAACCCTTAGAATTAGACGAATGGCAAAATGCTTTTGTTTAATAAGTAATGGCTCAACTCTCTTGTAATATGTTCCACCCCAGACCATACTGCATTTTAGATTTGAATAAACCGTAAAACACTAACTTTAAAATCGTTTGATTGGAATAGAGACTAAGTTGGTATAGTTGTTTGTCTCAGAACTTTATGAAGTATTGTTTTATGGTATGCTCTATGGTCATTCCAACAAAGTTTTTTATCCAGTACGAGGGCTGGATAAAAAATTATTTTATTTTTCAACGTAGTCTCCCTTGAGCTCTATACACTTTGTCCAACGCTTCTCCAATTTTTTTATCCCTTCCAAAAAAAATGATTTGTCGAGGTCCTCAAAATAGGCCTTTGTTTGCGAGATGACTTCATCATTGGAGTCAAATCTTTTTCCACCAAGCCATTTCTTCAGGTTTGGGAACAAGAAGTAGTCGCTCGGAGCCAAATCTAGAGAATAGGGTGGATGAGGGAGCAATTCATAGCCCAATTCATGGATTTTTGCCATGGCAACTGCACATGTGTGCACCCTTGCATTGTCTTGGTGGAAAAGAACTTTTTTCTTGGCCAAATGAGGTCGTTTTTTTTTCAAATCGTCATTGAATCGGTCCAATAAGTTGGCATAATATTCCCCATTGATTGTTCTTCCCTTTTGAAGGTAGTCAATGTGGATTATCCCGCGTGCATCCCAAAAAACAGTCGCCATAACTTTATTGGCTGACAAACCCACCTTGGCCTTCTTTGGCGCCGATTCACCCTTAGAAACCCACTGTTTTGACTGTTGTTTGTTCTCTGGTGTGTTGTGATGGATCCATGTTTCGTCCACGGTTACAAAACGGCGCAAAAACTCCTCCATATTGCGATTAAACAACGCCAAACCTTCCTGTGAAGTTGTTACACGATTGCGTTTGTGGTCGACTGTGAGCAAACGCGGCACCCATCTTGCGGAAAGCTTTCTCATGCCCAAGTGATCATTCAAAATTGAAACCACTGAGCCATGCGAGATCCCTACGGCTTCCACAATCTCTCGCACTTTCAATCTTCGGTCGGCCAACACCATATCGTGAATTTTTTCGATTGTTTCGGGTGTAGAGACCTCAACTGGGCGTCCAGGACGTTCGGCATCTTCAGTGCTTGTACGGCCACAACGAAATTCAGTAAACCACTTTTTTACCATTGAAATCGATGGTGCAGAGTCCCCATAGTATTTATCAAGCTTAGCCTTGGTCTCGGTAATGGTTTTTTTTCGCAAGAAATAATGCTTAATAAGCACACGAAATTCACTTTTTTCCATTTTCTCCTCAAATTAGTGAGTAGTCTGATAAAAATAGCTGTCAAACACAAACTAACTGACGCAGCAAGTTTAAATTTTGACAGGAGTCAACTGACAGATGCCTGTTGACAGGAGCAGTGTTGCTGTTTCAGTAAAGAGGTCAGAAATTCAAACGGACTTATTGACCCGCCCTCGTAAATACACAAAAAAAAATTAATTCAGTCTCAGAATTTAAGATTTAATATTTTGTTGGAAAGCCGTTTTGCCGTATTACTGTTTTTAGGTGATTAGGCATCGATTTTACTATTTTCTGGTAATAATTTGGTGAAATTTTTTACCATTCATCCTAAATAACTTCACATAAGCTGTATGGGGTTCAGATCTGGCGATTGTGGTGGCGTTTCGAGAACATGGGGTCAGTTATAGAGACGCCAACTTCTGATATTATAGGCCTTGTGTTGGGGATCGTTATCCTGGTAGAAGTAGTAATCGTCCGCAATACCCAATTTTTCGGGGAATTCCGACAGATTTGATCTTAAAACGTTTAGATAATATTTGTGGTACATTACGCCTTCTATAATCTGAAGATTTTCAGGCCCTGCTGCCAATATTGCACCAAATGCAAAGAAGCTGTTAACTACTTAATTTTATAGGGCTCTTGTAAGAGAATATCCTATTTTTTAATTTTATAGTCTGAACAAGTTGGGTTGTATCTTGAAAACTACTGACTTGAGATGAAATGATCTGACCTTTTTTCGTTTGTAAATAATAGGTACGCGTCTCAAAAAGTGAGGGTTAATTACATATTTTTCCGAAAAAAATTACAAAATCAAAAGTTTTGAGTGAAATAAATCACTTTTGATCTTCGATATCTTTTAATACATTGATTTTGGGGCGTTCTTACTTTGAGACAGTTAAAGTACTCACAAATGAGTTCAACTCATTTATTTCCATACACGCATAAATGGTAAATGTTATTATTCAATACAGAGCAGCGTAGGACTTTGCCTAAGACCTTTGTATTTCGTAGGAAAGGCATTTTCGACCCACCTGACCAATAGGATTTTTTTATCAAAATATGTCATGGGATCGTCCATTAAAATATTCGACAAACTATCCGGAAAAACTGAGAGTGCTTACAAATTATTTTAGAAAATCTAAGGTCTATTCCCAAATACGAATTGAAAAAAAATTTATAAATTGTTAAGCATCAGTCCCATATTTACCTTAACGATACATATGTTAGCATTGATTTTGTAAAAGACATTCTTCTTTAATACTGAATATGAATATGTATTTGGCTTGGAAAATGACCATTTAAATATGATTACAGGGACCCTCGTCAGCGTAGGCTTGCAGAACAACAGCAAAGACAACAACAAAGAACAAGTGAAGCCGTTCCTGAAAAGCTTTCATTCAAAGAAAAAATGAAAATGTTTGCTCTTGAATCTGGTGAGGACGAAACTCCTAAAGATAAACTAAAAATATCGCGAGCTCAAAGGGATATTGATGCTGTACATTAGCCTATCTTAATGAAGTAGTTTAAAAGTATTGCATGAAAAATATTTATTACCTTTGCCATAAAATATACACATGTAAACATTCCAATAACAAGTTGGCAAATTCATTTTCTTTTAATAAAACTTTCTGAAAAAGAAAAATTATATACTTAAATAAAAGTTATTTTTAAAATATGTTATGTATGTACAATATTTTTCAAATAATATGTTCAAAAATAATTGTAATGGAAACTAAGTATTGAATAGTAAATTATATTCTTGTTCTACAACGAGCCTTAACATCTTTACGGTTTTATCGGAACATTTAAATAACAAAATAACAAAATCGGGAACAAAAAATGTGTGTTATATGAAAAAGACCGCTTAAAATGTAAATTTTGAATTATGTTTGATTCATAATTCAAATTAAAAAAAAATATTGCAAATATTGCAAGAACCGTTATATCTTTTAAATAAAACTTAAAACAAATTTGTAATTATTTTCCTTAAAGTTGCATTTTTGGAAAAGTAGCAAACATTGTATACTCGTATGTTGTGCAAAACAATAGAAACAAACTTAGTTCAAATGTTTGATTATTTTTTATTCTTAAGAACTTACAATTTAACTAATAATATACATTTTCTAACCTATGAAACAGAAATGTAACAACAAAAAGTAAGCGTGCATAATAAAAGAAATAATACAAAATTGTGTAGGAGCCCTTATTTTTTATGGCTACAGCACATATTGGTGGCATTGAGGCTATTAATTGGTTAATTATTCGGAAGGACACTTATCAATCGAATATCCTCCGGATTGGACGTGTCTTTACCCCTTTTGGGGATTGAATCCACCAAAGCGATGGATAGTGGTCATTAAGCAGGCTGGTCTAAATGTGGTTCGAGGGTAACATAGCTATTTCGTCGAAATAAATAGGGGTAGCTCTATATATTTTCTTGGTATATTTTCTTCATTGAATTAAACGAAATCTGAGTTTTCGAATCACCAGTTCGAAGGCAAAAATTGTAGAAGAGGACCTGCTTTTCCAGGTCACGGTTAAGGCTTTGCACATTTATTGGAAAGTCGCTCCAATGGCCGTTACGTTCTCCGTTTTTATTGGTCCAGATCAAGTTTGCATCAAAATTTTCGTGGCATTGAGGCTATTAAATTGTTAATTATTGCTTGTGGTATTCTTTCCCACTCATTTTTTTAAATCTTGGAATAATTCGCTTTTATTTTTAAATCGCTCTCCTGCAACTTGTCTTTTGAGAATTACAAATAAGTTCTCAATAGGATTCAAGTCCGGTGATTGTACTGCTAATCCAGAACTTATTGTCTTTTAAATAATCGTCATCTAACTTCAACGTGTATTTCAGTTCGTAATCGTGGTACCATAAATTTTAAAGAAAGGGCCACCTCCTTGCTTTAAGTGCTGTAAGTCGTTCACCTATATTTACATACTGCTATTTAGATTTGGAAGAATTGTTTCTTTTGTTTTGCACACTTATTTTTTATAAAATTTTGTTTGTTTTGTTTGTATGAAAAATACTTTGTAAATGAAATATTATTGATTTTTGATATGTATACGATAATTACTTAAGTTGTAAGTTTTAAAACGTTCAAATATTTGAACTAAGTTCATTTCTCTTATTTTGCTCAATACTGTATATATGTATGATTTTTTTTTCAACTTTAAAATAATTACTTGTTTTGAATTTGATATTATTTTCTTAAAAAAAAAATAATTATAATATTGAAAATACAGTTTGTGTTTTATATTTCAAGACGGTTTTGTTTGGCCGTCGTTTGATTGATATTTGTCAGTTAATATTTGGCAGACATAAAGGGTGGTCGATAACAATGAAACATCTAATGCCGCAACAACATGACGAAGTTACTGAAACATTAGTTTGTGGTACTTTTTGAGATCTTAATGCTGTCCGTATTAGATGTCTTGGAGCTCCGTTGAAGGCTTTTTCAAGATCAGTAAAAACGATGTGCAAACTTTTAGCCGCATTCTACAATACGAGTATATCATTCTATGTAAGCTTTCAATAGAGTCACTTGCCTCCCACGGAGCCGGATTGACTACCATGGAGTTTAATATTATTGCGCTGTCGACTGAATAGAACTGTCTGATATATAACCGATCTGTAATTGCTGTAGTTTTTCGTGCCCCTGTTGAATTTATATAGTGGAACAAAAAGTTGTCCCCTTTGGCTTGCGATTGACGTCAAAAAAATTACCCAATTATCTTGGGTTATGCAAAATTGAATAATTATTTAAGTTAATTTTTTTAATAACCTCAACATGTTGCGGCGTTAGATAATTCATAATAAATTGTTGCCAACTACGCCCCACGACTTTCAAGTATGAACTGATACATGAGAGCTAAAAATGGCAATCGTATGAAATCGACCTAAACTGTAAAACACATTGTGTGTTATGCATACTAACTAAATCTTGATTTTAAAAAAAATTAAGAACACAGAGGATCAAAATACGAATGGACCAAACTACAATATTTAGAGGAATTTACTTTAAAAAACGATCAATTATTATAACCGATATTGTTAAATGTTTGTAAAATAATTTTTTTTGTATGAACAAACATAAGGAAACAAATAAATCGTTATTTTATTATTCAAGTATTTAGTATTAAAGAATTTACAAAAAATAAACATTTATAAATAAAAGCCAATAAGTGCATTTTTTCCTGATTGTAATAAAATTCAAAACGAATTAAATTTTAAATTTCAAATAATAATCCGAGAACATATCTGTTATTCTAATAATTCAGTTATTACTATTTTTAATATTAATTAGTCTTTAAAATTTTCAAATGATATCTGCGAATGTGTAACTCGACGATTTTTGAATAAATTTTATATATAGTTTTTTTTTTCTTATAGACCTTGACTAATATTGATGTACAAATTATTGCTATAATTATGCTCAAACTACGAGTATAATATTTACAAGTCATAACCAAAATTCGTATCGCTGCGGTGGTGTCTTATTTGCTTAGGCGCTACATCCCAGGGTGGCCCTGGGCCTCAAACAATAAACCTCTTCAGTTTACGTCTAACTGCCTTCAGTTGATTTTTTTAATTTTGGTGGAGGCTTAGGCTCCCATTTATTTCGCTTTCGCTTTGCTCAGGCTGAAATTAAAAACGGAGATTTTTGAGCTGACTTTTCGGAGCATACGGGTGACTGGTTCGTTGGAGCCATTAGAGGTGCGATGAGCCGGGTAGGTAGAAGAGACGAGGACATCGTAGATTGGCGTTGGAGGAAATACGGTTGAAAACGAGTGCGCAGTCAATGAATGAAAAGAATGTCAGCAATATTCCTACGTTCTTCTAACGAATTCGTATTGAGAAGTTTGAGGCGGTCCTGATAGGGAGGTAAGATTAGAGGGTCGTTCTAGGGCAGACTACGATAAGCAAATCGGAAGAATCGACGTTGAATACCCTCGATTTGGGAAACATGAACTCGGAGAAAGGGGGTCAAGCTTGACTGGCATACTCAATCAGGGGGCGAACAAAGGTAACATAGAGAGCTCTGATTACATACGAGTTGGAAAACTCCTAGGACCACCGTTTAATTAACCCATGGCGTTGGCGTTAAGGGTCATCTTATCGATATGCGAGAAATTAGGCTCACAGTTGAATAATACGCCAATGTCTTGGAAAGACTAATCCAGGGGAATTGGTTGTCTATAGAGAAAATAAAGTTGGGGATGAGACGTTTTGCATTTACGTGAGAAAGCTATAGATTGGCATTTTGCTATATTAAGTTCTAGTTTTTCAGGCACCAGATTGAAAACCGATCAAGGTCTTAGTGAAGACGGGCAGAGTCATAGGGAGAAGAAATAGTTTTAAAAAATTGTGTGTCGTCGCCGTAAAGGGAGATGGAGGAGTGTTTAAAGACCGTCTCGAGATCGTTAATAGTAAGAATGAAAAGAAGACGACCAAGATGGCTGCCTTGTGGAACTCTATAATAACGGTTTATGAGGTAAGAAGAAATCGACTCAAAGCCGAGGGCATACAATTCGAAGAGGATCAATTGATGAGATATCTTATCAAACGCTTTCGTGAAATCAGTTGCGATAACATCGATATTTCTTTGTCATTTTCTAAGGCTGCGAGAACAAAATAGGTGCGTGGTAGTTGATCTGCCTTTTAGAAAACCATGCTGTAGGGGCGAAATAAAAGGCTTGCATTTGAAGCTTGAGGCTTCGTATAAAATGCTTCCAAAGAGTTTGGGTATATGAGAGAGTTTAGCAATGGGACGATAATTGGTAACTTCATGCTTAGATCCTTTTTTGTGTGCCGGGATTATAAAAGAGGTCTCCTGAATCTGGCAAAATTTTCCCTGTGTAATGGATAGACGTAATACGCAGGAAAGGGGTGGAGACAGGTTGAAAGAGCATTTTTTAAGAAAAACGGCGGGCAGACCATCTGGGCCAGGTAGAAATTCATCTTTAAGATTTGGCAACTTTTCTTCAATAACTGCAGGATGGAATTTTTGAGTGAGAAAAGGACCAACGGAGAAATTTGTGGGTGGCAATGGCTCAACTGGTAGTGGTAGTGGACTGGCTTCTAAATCGGAAGGCTTGGTGTTCAAATCCCAGCCTCGCCCGAAAGACATATTCATTTTTTCAGTTAGCGGAACAAGTAAGATGAGTAGTTGATTAGAAATCAACATCAAGCCAACTTTCACTAAGAATGTAGTCTTCCCATTGAAATAACCACTGAGCCCAAAAATCTTTCTTTCTCTCTCTATCCCATTTTCCAAAAAAACTTAACACATGCTGTGGCATTGTAAGCGTATTCATACCCACTTGAGTGTTAAGTTCTTGTGTAAAAAACGAAAAAAAAGGTCATTGAAGTAAGAGGGATCTGGTAAGAAGGAGTTATTGACAACTGATTGTTTAAAAAATTTACCAAAAACAAATTGGTGATGGTAGGAGGAGATTTGGTTTCGAAAGCGAAGGACGAAGGATAACCATCGGTCTTACTTTTGCAATTGACAAATTGAAAAAAGGACTTGGGGTCATTTATAAAATTGGTTTGCACACTATTCGGGAAGCGTTGATAGAGTTCTAGAGTTCAATGAAATGAAGATATGTACCTAGATAATGTGAATAGTCGGAAGAAGAGTGGGTGCGAAGGAATACCGCCCATAACATGTTTCTTTTGTTTCGTAGAGAGCGAAGTCTACGTTTATACCAAGGAGGGGATGTAGAAGAAGTTTTATGGCGAGAGTAAGGCACATAAAGGGAGATGGATTTGAATATTTCTATGTAAAAAGTGGAGAGGGCATCAACCAGAGATGCATTGGTAAACTCAAAAGAAGCCCTGCTTAGATAGGTATTGATTTTACGGAAATTAGCTTTGGAAAATAGAACGGCGGGAGGAGACGACTGAAGGGGAGAGTTGTGGAAAAATGAGAGAAGAAGTGGAGGATGAAAGTTATCAATAGTTGAAAGAGATAGGAGACAACCCGATACTGAGAAGTTAATGGGATCAGTTGTGAAGATTAGGTCTAATTGCCTTTCCATATAGTTGGAAACGCCATTGACTTGACATGGACTAGAGTCTGTTAACCGATATAAGAACAGACCTTTCTTAGTAGAAATGGGATTCGAAGCGATGAAAAAAGAGTCCATTTCAGCTGAGGCAGATTAAAATCGCCGAAGATAATGATATCATCAAGCTAGTCTGATAAGTCCATCAAATTGTCAATAGCAATAGCACTTGCAGTAGCAAGTTGCTAGGATTCGATAAGTTGGGCCGGAAGAATGTAATAACGCTTAACATACAAGCATATACGAGTACAGTGTTATTTTAACTGACACAAAGTCGAGATTGGAATAAGACGAAGTTGTGACGAGAAAGGAGTCAAAGCTCTTGTGAATGGCCAGTAGGACACTTCGAGAAGGAGAGCTAATCAAGGGGAGTGTGTGATCAAAATCCGGAAAAATATTAAAAGAAACAGGGAGTAACTCCTGGTTTTTTATGTTGGGGATAAGATTAGTTTTGGTCAGAGCCTAGATATCAAATGGGAGAGCATGAGATTGGCGGAAAACAGAACGCAGCCCTCTTACGTTCTGGTAATAGAAGGTGAGAGGAAGATTTTTGCACGTCTTTTTAGGTTCGAAAAAAATTTATCGTCGTCAAGTGGCGAAGAGCGGTAAGATCGGCTGCAAATTTTTGGGGAGGTGTATTGAATATCCCGTGATACTTTATATAAAATTTCCTGAGAATAGTAACATCGGTAGGAAGGCCTTCCTTCTGGATGGAAACCACCTTGATCAACAATTTTCCGGCATTTATTCTGAAAATTAAAAATACAAGTTTATTCATCTAAATCTATATTGTCCCCTTCAAAGTAATCCCCATCGACTGCAACACACTTATGCCAGCGCTTGATCCAATCCTCGAAACATTTTTTATATTCGGTTTTCGGTATGTCCATCAGTGCTTATTGCGATTTTTCCATTACTTCCTCTCGGCCGCTGAAACGCGTTCCCGGTAGTGTTTTTTTTAACTCGGTTGAACAGAAAGAAGTCACTGGGAGCCAAATCAGGTGAATTCGGTAGCTGATGGATGGTATTTGTTCCATTTTTCGTCAAAAAATTACGAATAATGATGACACTGTGCGACAGTGCGTTATCATGGTGCAAAATTCACCAGTTTTCTGCCCACAATTCTGGTCTCTTTCGGCGAATTGCTTCACGCAAACGTCTCATAACGCCCAAATAATACTCTTTGTTTACTGTCTGGCCTTCTGGCTAAAATTCATGATGCACTACACCGTTGTAATCCATGAAAACCGTGAGCATTGCCTTCTTTTTTGAGTGAAAACGACGTGGTTTTTTTGGTCTCGGCTCATTTAGTGAACGCCATTCACTTGCCCGATGTCTGGATTACGTGTCGTACTCATAAACCCACGTCTCGTCTCCAGTAATGATCCTTTTAATGAATGTGGGATCGGATTCAGCCTCGCAAATCATCTCTTTTGCGACGTCAACACGGTCTCTTTTTTTCATGAAATTGAGGTCTTTTGGCAGCAACTTTGCTGCTACACGACGGAAACCCAAATCATTAACCAAAATGTCTTGGACGGATCCATAGGCAATGTTCAAGTTCTCTACTATCTCTCTGATGGTTAATTTGCGGTTATTGACCAACATTTCTTTTACTTCATCAATGTTTTCGTCGGTTTTCGATATCGATGGTTTGCCACTGCGTTCATCATCTTCGATTGACCCACGACCGCTTTTGAACCTCTCGTGCCACTGGTAAACCACCGTTTTCTTTAGAGAATCGTTGCCGAAACACTTTTCCAAAATTTCCAACGTTCGCGCACCATTAAATCCGTTTTTTACACAAAATTTAATACAAGCTCGTTGTTGCAAATTTAAATCCACTTCTAAAATTGTAAAAAGTCGCCAACTTTTTGGCTGCGTAACTTTTGCAAATGTCAAGCTATGATGCTAAGATTTAGAGGGAATGTCAGCAACAGATTTACCAACTTAACAAAAAAACAGAACTCAAATCGGAACAATGGGAGCGCCACACGGTGGTGTCGCCTGGGAACTTTTTGATCAAGGTGGTATTCTCATATATATTTTTATCCCTAAGTCTAGAGAGCGCATGGCGACATTCGGAGGTATCGCGAGTTTACTGCGTTAATTTAACAGTTGGTGGCGAAAGGGGGTCAATAGAAGAGGGAGTAGTTAAAGAGGATGAGTTTGATGTCGCAACAGATAGGATGTCAGAAGTGGGGTTTAAAATGTGAGAATTGATGTAGTGAGGATACTTAGCTCCAGTTAGGTCGAAATTAGAGAAAGGCGGAAATGACCTTATGTTATCTCAAAGGACCTCTAACCTATAAGTCTATTATCTTTCCTTCTGAAAACTCTAGAACGACTGATTGATATCCATATACGAGATAAAATTGATCAAAGACTTTTGCTAACGGCTCAACATGCCTACTGCATTCACTGACTAGCCACATCGAACAATCCCTACAATATAGAGAGTACACAATAGTCGCTTTCGTAGACATAGAGTGCGCCTTTAACAACGTCAACACATCCGCAGTCACGACTGCGCTGTCAACTCTGCGGGTAGACGACTCATATGGGGAGTTGATCAGTTTTATGGTAAATAGTAGTATAATCAACTTCAAACTGGGTGGGGCTTCTGCTAAAAGATGCGTCAGTAGAGGTACGCCGCAAGGCGGTGTGCCTTCTCTCCTTCTCTGGAACTTAGTGCTTAATGAACTGCTGATATACTTGGAAGCGGGGAGTAGCAGGGTGATTGGCTATGCGGATGACGTTGCTATAGCCGTTTCAGGTAAACATCTTAAACCCATTAAAGTACTCCTTCTAAATCTTAACAAATTAACCCGTTGGGGAGATTGCTGTGGATTGGGAGTAAACACCCATAAAACTGATCTTGTCCTCTTTTCCAGGAAATATAAAATTCCAATTATAGACCCTCCCTCAATAAACGGAAGCAGTTTTGTCTTTTCCGATAAAGGAATATATCTGGGTCTCTCTCGGTCAAGCAGTTGTACACAAAATAGATCAAATTACCGACCGATCGTACGAATGAAAGAGTAAATAACTGGGACACAGGACAATCGAACCAGAAATCCAAATCAATGAATGAAAATTTCATTGTGGGAATTATTTTGTACTGAGGCTATTGCGTAAGAATGCAAGCAAAATTATCTACAAATTTAATATAAAAGGCAGTGGTTAGGAAGGTTAAAATCAGAGATTGACAATTACTCTAAACAATAAAGGTTTCAGCCCTTGGTTACACAGCAGGCCTTTATTGTACTATAAAGTTATTTAAATTTACAAAACCGAAATAGTAAAGATCCCAGCTTTGGTTACACAGCGGGCCTTTAGCTATACAAATTTAATAAAATAATCTTTATAACGATTTAACAAAAGTCTTCCTCTCCGCACATATACTCTTCTCCGCGTAATCTAACAATTGGTGGCAGCGGTGTGATACCCGTAATGAACGGATCCTGCTACCAACTACGAGTCTACACTGAACTCGATGGGTACTGGGGCTAAACACCAGGAGTATTAAGTGAAGAGTGAAAAAAAGTCCCACAAAAAGTAAGACCTGGCGAATTCCACATCGGACACCGGAGGCAAAAACTGGGCAGTGTCAAAGACTAGGTTGTAATTATCAACTTTAGGGCGTGAAGCCTACCTGGCAAATCACCAGCAGAAAGAAGAAAAGGGGGCAGACCAGCAAAAAAAAAATAAAAATTTATCAACAAAGGCAGAACAACGAGGCAGGACAGAACGGCAGTAACAGTTTCTTCAAAAGAAAAGTAAATATTAGACATAAGGAGTTATTTTTTTTAAAAAAAAAGGGGAAATTTTTTCATTTACATTGGCATTTACAATTTCTACAAAACAGTTTTTTTTTATTTTGAAAGAAAAAAAAAATTTTTTTTATTGTATATGTATATATATATCTTTTAAAACCTCTTAAAGCAGTTCCTACTTCCCCTCTAAAATTACTACCCGTAAACAGGCTGCTATTTTGCAGCTTTTCAAAAACTTACCTTTTTCCGATTATTCAGACACTGACAACAACATGTCAGAGTATAAAATCAGTCTTAACGACATACATATATAACCTGATCCCGGCGTTCAACGGAAACCCGGAAGAATTAAATAAATTCATTGCGTGCGGTAACATTCTGTTCAAGTCAATAAAGACAGAGCCAGATCACAAGCTCTTTCTAGAGTTTGTGAAAACTAGACTTCAAGGACCAGCATTCGAGCTAGTCCAACTAAAATCTTTCACTAAATGGAACGACTTAGTATCTGAATTGGAGAACCAATTCAGGGAAGTAAAGTTGCGGTCATCGGTACAGAATGAGTTGCTGAGGGTGCAACAAAGCGCAAACGAAACAATCAGAGAATTCGGTGACCGATTACTGACCTCCCTAAACTCTGCTACTTTCGCCACCACCAACGACGAAGCTGTCCAACGGTTCCTATCCGACGAAAATGATCGTCTGGCCATCCAAGTTTTCGAGGATGGATTAAGGAACCAAAACCTTAAATTTATGGTTCAAGCCCACGGCGAAAAGGAGCTGAAACGAGCAGTCTCCTACGCGGAGGAGCATTCGGTTCGTCTCGATCGGACCACTGGGTCTCAGGCAATTTCCAACAGGTCCACGAAAACTGTAAATTCTTCTCCAAGAACCGTTTGTCAGACATGTAATAAAGTCGGACACATATCTGTCACTTGCTACAGCAACCCAAACTTTGCCAGTCCCTCGAAAAAAATTATTTGTCAAACCTGCAATAAGGTAGGGCACATAACCGCAACATGCCTTAGGAACTCCAATGTTGTTCATAAAAAAAATCCATCTGCCAAACCTACAACAAGGTGCGACACACTTCCACCACGTGTTACCAAAACACGAATTTTCCAAATTTCGCTGCACAGGACATCAAAAAAGAGGTTCAGCTCTTAAAATGTAGCTATTGCAAAAAGCCTAACCATCGCGAAGACGTATGTAGGACACGTCTGGTAGATATTGGAGTTTTTCCCAAACTAAACCCTTTTCGGAGAAACAATCCTGACACCTGTCAAACAAATTACTCGTAAAACGCTCCCCCCGAAGTTAGGCAATTCGCCATCAGCCAGTATGATAACTAGCAATTCCTAAACGGAACCAACAAGGAAACGGGATGACTCGGGAAGATGCAGTCAAAAATCTATCCCGAGTACAGACTCAAACCGACATACACTAGTTAAATTAACTACGCTCGTATCATTCTGTCCTGAATATAAAGAGCCAGTGATACGAATAAAATTTAGTCTATCGGACAAACATTCGGCAACGTTCTTGTTTGACACAGGCGCTAACATCAGCATAATCAAATCAATAAGAACAGAGACCAAAATTTCAAACCTAAACAGATGTATTATAGCCACAATAGTGGGTGATTCAGTTCAAACTATAGGGGAAGTAGTTGGAACTATAGAACTAAAGACTGAAGAATGCTCGATCCCACTAGAGCATTCATTTCAGGTGGTACCTAGTCACCTAAACCTATCATTCGATGGAATACTTGGAAACGATTTCCTGACCAAGTTTCAACGTCACAACGATTAGTAACATTGAGAACCCGAGGTATATCCAATAGCAGGTTTGATCACGGTGCAGAGTTTGGCCATACGAACTTTTTAGATTCCACAATTAACCCCGACTGCCAACTAGGCATCGGTGTGGAGCACATGCAGTCCAGTCTCGATGGGAATCAATACCCGATACCAACTGTCTACGGACCGGATCTGGTGATTCATGGAATTCATGCCTGGACCTAGCCACTATTAAATCAACCGCTTGTGACGAAATAAATACCGACGTAAGTAAAAGGAAACTCCCGGCCAACAGTAAGACTAAGGAGAACTTAGCAGTTAGGACCGAGAAGAATAAAATGAAACTCCCGGCCAAGAGTAAGACTAAGGAGAACTTAGCAGTTAGGACCGAGGAGAATAAGAAGAAACTCCCGACCAACAGTAAGACTAAGAAGAACTTAGCAGTTAGGACCGAGGAGAATAATAATAATCTCCCAGCATACAACAGTAAGACTAAGTTAAGAGAGAGATTAGCAGTTAAGACTGAGGCAGATGATAGTACTAACAGAAAACCCATATTAAACAATAAAATAAAAAAAAAGGGTCACCAGTCGAACAATAAGGCTAAAGCCCCGATCTCAACAAGTAATAGAAATTCCTTTCGATGATATAAATCAAAGAGACTTATTAATTCATAAAAAGCAAGTTCTTCCATTCATTTATCTCGGCGAGAGCCTGACCCGAGCCAACAATGCGAACATCAAAGTTCTAATGATGAATATCTTAGACAATGTTCGGAATAACCTTAGCTAAGACACTATCAATGTATACTAGCACTAATAATTTTGTACACCACTGTAATCTAGCTTCATTAACATAACAATTGCTTTTACTTCATTATCTCCATATCATTATTGTACATGCTAATTAACTAAAATAGAATTGTCATAAGAATGTATTTGTACATATGTAACATTGATCATGCCATTTGAAATACCAACACTGTAATTTCATCTTCGAGCCGTTATCTCTGCGAGCATCAGTTAAGTAACATTCATTTTGAATTATTAGAAGTCAAGCAATAAAGACCACATTTTTCGATTTCGTGTTTGCTTCTTCTTTAGCTAGTTTTTCTTTGCATTGTTTTTAATAATCCAAAAAATCTTGGATTATCTTTCATGGCGACCGTGACAGGACACATAAGATAATTTGATATCGTCGATTAAGTAAAATTAATAAACTGCAACTCTGGTTTAATTTTGTGTTTCGCATAACAAAAGTGCTCCCACAAAGTTTTTAGTGAACATCCAAGAGTTTTATTTGCTGCTGCCCTTGTGCTGTGAATTTTGCTGCCGTTGAGATTCCAATATGCTTGAAAATTCTGAATCTAGTAATGTTTAATCGCAATAGCTTTTGCGACTTTTCGACAAAAAAAAAGAACAATGTCTTCCCGATTCTTCCGATGGTTGATATATCGAGAAGAAAAAAAACTACAACTATTTCGTTATGAATTCAAATTTTATTGTTTCAACCACCGCCTAGATGACTTCCCAGTCCAACAACGAATCCTCGGCCGTCTTTTCTCCTGACCAGTCGTGCTTCTGTTTCACTTCCAGCGTATCTTTCGCCGGAATCCACAGGGACTTAATTCTAGATTTCAACAATGTTTCTTTTATTCACAATAATATGTTTGTTTTAAAAATTAATTATTCTAACAATTTTATATACAAACTTCAAGAAAAAATACTTCAATTAAAAAAAATTATAAATATGTTTGAAATAAAACAACAATTAACATTCTGCCCGCCTTGAAGTCTCAGAGGCTATAGAGACTTTAACTTTCTATCGGCAGTGGCGCTAGACGATGAATAGCTCTCCGCAGGATACCATTTTTTGTTTTTATGTCGACCACTCGAATTTTCCCATCCTGTGAGGCGATAACTTTGACGATTTTTTCCATCAACCACTGTTGAGCTGGTATATTGTCATCTGCGATCAAGACCAGAGTACCCAATTTGACATTCGCTTCCGACGCCTTCCACTTCGTTCGTTTTTGAAGTTCTAGCAAATACTCTTTAGACCAACGAGCCCAGAAGTGTTGCTTAATCTGGGATAAACGTCGCCATCTTTTAAGATCGCTTACTTGCTCTGATTCTATGCATGGTTCAACTATCGCATTTAGAGGGGCACCGATCAAAAAATGCCCTGGAGTCAGCACTTCTTCATCGCTTGGATCAATCGACATAGCGCAGAGGGGTCGCGAGTTTAGAATTGCTTCGATATCCGCCACGACCGTGGACAACTCTTCGAACGTCAAATAAGCTAGCCCAACTGTACGAAAGAGATGAGTTTTGGCAGACTTTACGGCTGCCTCCCACAGACCCCCAAAATGAGGTGCTCTAGGCGGGATGTGGTGAAAATGTATCTGCTCCGCTGCACACCATGTTGCAATCTCCTTTTGTGTTTGCTGCTTCAAAAATTGATGTCGGAATTCTGCCAGCTCATTTCGGGCTCCAACGAAGTTCGTCCCATTGTCGCAGAAGATATCACTACATAGTCCCCGTCGCGCGACAAACCTCTTGAGGGCTGCTATAAAACCTTGTGTGGACAGATCGGATACCACCTCCAGATGTACTGCCTTGACCGCAAAACACACGAACACCGCAACATACGCCTTGTAAGTTCGCTGTCCTCGACGTCTCAATGTTAAATGGGACGGGCCGCAAAAGTCTACACCTGTTTTGTGGAACGGCCTGGACAGCTGCACTCTATCAACTGGAAGGTTTCCCATTATTTGACTGGACAACTTCGGTCGATACTTGAAACAATGCAGACAGTTGTCTACCACCTTCTTCACCAATCTGCGCACATCAAGAACCCAGAAGCGCTGTCTGATAATTGCAACTAGTGCCTGCGGCCCAGCATGGTAATTTTTCCTGTGCAAATAAACAACAAGATTTTTGACAAATAGGTTAGATTTTGGGAGTAGGATAGGACATTTCACAAGGTAAGGAATGTTCGCATTCTGCAAACGCCCACCAACTCGGAGTAGTTTTACAGAATTTGTATCTAGGAAGGGATTAAGATTTTTGATACAACTCTTTGGGCTAATCGACTTCTCATTTTCCAACTGCTCAATTTCTCATTTTCCAACTGCTCAATTTCTTCTTTAAAGGCTTTCTGTTGGACATGCCAAAGTATCCTATTCAACGCATCATTCAGTATATTCGCTGAGAGTAAGGGGGTGCTGCTTGTGTTGAATACATTAACCTTACCTTTCTCTGATACATTTGATAATCGCTCTACAGTTTTCTTCCGGTTAGCTATCCATCGACTCACGTATCCAAAGACCCGTAATACCTTTTGAAAGTCGGTATATTTCAGGTAGTTTTCGCTGAATTCGGAGGATACTCTAGCGGCTAATAACACAGCCTCTCCCTTTCTTTGGCCAGGAATACTCGTACTGATTTTGGAACAATCCTTCTCCGGCCATTTCGTTTTCGGTAGATATAAAAATTCTGGTCCACAAAACCACCGACTTCCTAACAACTCGCTCGCAAATGCTCCTCTGGATATGATGTCAGCTGGATTCTGTTTAGAGCCAACATGTTTCCAAACTGCTGCCGGCAGCTCGCTTTGTATTTTAGATACTCGATTCGCTACAAAAATTTCCCATGTAGACGGATGTGCAGACAACCAACAAAGCACTATTTCTGAATCTGTCCACAGAAAAATTTCCTCAACAATGTGGACTAAGTTTGGCATAATGTTAACGAGAAGCGCCACCAACAGCTCCGCAGCGCACAATTCTAACCTAGGAATGCTTTCGGTCTTAATTGGAGCAACTTGAGACTTTACACTCAATAATTGACAGTGCACTTGGTCCAATTCATCTACTGTTCGTATGTAGATACAACATCCGTAGGCGTGCAATGATGCATCCGCGAATCCATGGATTTGTACTGATCTGGGTTGTGGAGTTAGTACATATCGTGGAATCTTAATATCCTTTAGTTCTTTAAGCCGACTTCGAAACAATTCCCACTCGCTAAAGACTCTAGCTTGGACCGATTCATCCCAATTAACCTTTTTCACCCACAGATTCTGTACGATAATCTTACCCTTTACAATTACGGGGTTAATTAAACCTAACGGATCGAAAAGAGTGGACAGCTCTGCTAGAATGACACGCTTAGTAATATTCTTCGAAAATTGTATTGCTGGAACCATATACTGCAGCTGATCACTATGGGGGTTCCACTTGATTCCTAATGTCTTTATGATGTCAGAGTCATTGATTCGTAATGGAATCTCTCTCTGGTTTTCTGGTATGCGTCGTAGTTGTAGTTTCTCGTTTGTCCACCACTTCCGCAACTCGAATCCCGCTTCTTGAAGAATGGTACTGACTTCGGTGTATATGTTTAAGATTTCTTCTGCAGAATCTCCTCCACTTATGAGGTCATCCATATAAAAATCATCCCTCAATACCTTTGCCCCTAAGGGAAACTTCAATGTGTTGCTATCTGCTAGCATCTTTAAGCAGCGCGTTGCTTGGAAGGGCGCAGACGTTGTTCCATACGTAACCGTCTTCAACTGATATCCCTGTAGGTCATCCGTGGCTTTGTTCCTCCAAACTATGCACTGGTACTTCCTATCGCCTTCCTCAACTCGTATTTGCCGATACATCTTAGCAATATCTGCGGTTATGGCGTACTTGTATAATCGAAAGCGTAGAATGATTGAGAACAACGAATCTTGAATCACTGGACCCTTTAGCAACACCTCATTCAACGAAATATTTGATAATGTGGGACAACTACAATCAAACACTACTCTAAGTTTCGTCGACGACGATTCTGGCCTAAGTACACATTGATGTGGGCAAAAATACCTCATTTGGTCCAATTGATGTTGAGAAATTTTATCCATGTGACCTAACTTTTCATACTCTTCCATGAATTCGCAATATTTTGCTTTAACTTCTGGATTTTTATCCAACCTTTTTTCTAATGAAAAGAATCTTTTCTTTGCAATGCCGAGCGATTCTCCCAACACTTCTGGATTATCCTTAAATGGCAGCTTAACCACAAATCTACCGTTCTCCCCTCGCTCTACTGTGTTTAAAAAATGTTGTTCACAGCGTTCTTCATCAGGGGTAAGGAAATTTTTCTTTGACTCTACTCTTTCTATTTTCCAAAAGTTTTCTACCAATTTATTTAAATTGGCATCCTCAGTTTGTCCGTGACCACTTACCAAACATACACTTGCGTTCGGTACCAACGAAAGGTCGTATCTCCCAGATACTACCCAACCAAACAAAGTTTTCTGCAAAGTGGGTCGGCCATCTAACTTAATCTGCCCAATAGACAACAACTCGAAAAAGCATTCAGCTCCGATCAGCATATCGATTTTAGAAGCTTTGTTGAAATTGGGATCGGCCAGAACTATGTTTTTTGGAATATCCCAACTATCGACAGCGAATGATCGAGTTGGCTGTAGATCGGTAATGTTCTTGATGACAAGTAATTCCAGATCTGTTTTGAAATCGGAAATCCTCGACTTGCAAGTCGCCTGCGTAACATATTTGATTTTTGATAGCTCATTCCCTATTCCACTTATTTGCATCTCCGTTTTGCTTTTTACAAGTTTTAACCGTTGAGCCATCTCTTCAGTTACGAAATTTAGCTGCGATGCAGAATCCAGGATAGCACGTACCGGATGATAACTTCCCAAATAATCTCTAACCTCAACTACTGCCGTAGCTAATACCACTTGATTTCCTGTACTTCCCAGTAAGACGGATAAAGGCGATGTATTTTGTTCACCGTTTGCCCCAGAGATAGATGCAACGTTCGGCTCCGTAATGGGAGCAAACCTATGTAGTAGGTGGTGGTGGGGTAGAGAACAAATACTGCATTTCGTTTGGGAGCAACGCCTCACCGAATGCCCTACTTCTAAGCAATTTATGCAGAGCATCAACCTTTTGGTTTCTTGAAATCGCCTAGAAACTGGTAAGCTTTGAAATTCTCTACAACTATCAGCTTTGTGACCATTTGATTTGCAACATGGACATTGAACCTGATGCACAGCTAACACCGTAGATCTAATTTGTCGACTATGACTATGACCTTCATTACTTCCGCGACCACGTACACGACGATCGTTTCGAGCACTTGAAGTTGGTAATGCATTCTCCGAATGCAGTGCTTTGGCTTCCTTCGCTTCCATTATTCTACACCGGTGATCCAGAACCTTTGTGAATTCATCCCACGACGGCAGTTGATTGTAATCAACCACATCTTGCCATTTGGCTTGCGTTTCTGGATCCACTCTATCTAACGCAAGAGATATGAGTATGGCATTGGTAATGTCCTGATAACTACCTATCGACAACATAGCTGTGAGGTGTGTATTAAAACTATCTTCCAGATTTCTTAGAGAGAAAGCAGTGGCCTTGGAAACTTTCGGAACCTCTAGTAACAAGTTAATATGTTCTTGAAAGATTAAGCACTTGTTATCAAACCTCTTCTCTAATCTTTCTAATGCCTTACGATAGTTAGTCCCTCTAAGCTCAAATCAAATCAAATATCGAGTGCATCATTATTGTCGACCAGATTTTTGAATAACCCAATGAAATAAGGATACTCTGAGAACTTGCCCGAAAAATTTGGAAGCTTAATTTGTTCCAATCTTGCACAAGAAGCTGGCTGGTGATGAAGAAATGTTGCATCCAAACTTTCAGCGGCTGAGGAACTTCCCTTTACTTCTGCCTTCCCTTCGAGAATCTTAGCCTTTGTACAAACGTACATCTCTTCTATTTCCCCTCTAAAAGCATCATTTGCTATTTCCTCCTCCTTTATACCAAGTCTCTCTATAGATCTTTGGACAATTCCTGCTTGCTTAAAATAGGATTCAAAAATCTCCAAGCGACAATCTAATTCTGTTGCGGATAACGATTCACCTTTGGCGGCAATAAAGTTTTTTATGCGCGTTAAACTTCCCTTTGTTGAGGCTCTCAAAGCTTTTAGCTCCGACAAATTTTTCTCCCCCTTTGCAGAGGATTCACCTACGAGAATATCTGATTCCTGCTCCATATTGAAGTTTGAATTGGCGATATTTAACGAATTGCTAATGCTGCCTTTTGACAATGAATGAAAGATCGAGAGACTACGTAAGCGAGAATTTATAAACAACGATCAATATATCAAATCCCTACGCTTACAAACGACAATTTCTCCTCACCATCCAATACAACCACTCTATGCAAAATATGTAAAAGTAGGCGCAGCCACTAAGCTCTCAGCAACACGCTACCCACAATCCACACAGCAACAATCTCCAAAAATGCAACAACCTTAGCAACACAATTTGTTCAGCGACAATTTTCCCCAAATTGGTCTTAAGACTTACTTGCACAAAGCTTTTCACCTTTCCTCTTGACTTGAGCAATACATTCCACACCAGCAAGCTAAGTAATTTGAATGCTCTTTTTTTCCGCTCGTCGATAGAATCCCGCTACGCATTCACAGTTTCCTCTCGTTGATGACGTAGATTTGCCTGTGACAAAAAAAGCTTTAATTTGGTTTTTTAATGGGCTTTTACCGATAATTGTAGATGATGCGATGTTCCACAGATTTCAATTTGTCTCATCTGACAGCTTTTTTCCGGCCAATTTAAATTGGTACACTTCAAAAAATTTATTGGTGAAAATTAGTTTCTATTTTTGACACCATCGCGAACAAGATTATCTTTAACCGTTTATGCAAGTGTGACAATATAATTTAACGCTATTATGTTGGAGAAAATTTAAATATACGGCGGCAATAAAGTTTTTTTATGCGCGCTAAATCTCCCGGGTTTCGGCACCAATGTTTAATCGCAATAGCTTTTGCGACTTTTCGACAAAAAAAAAGAACAATGTCTTCCCGATTCTTCCGATGGTTGATATATCGAGAAGAAAAAAAACTACAACTATTTCGTTATGAATTCAAATTTTATTGTTTCAACCACCGCCTAGATGACTTCCCAGTCCAACAACGAATCCTCGGCCGTCTTTTCTCCTGACCAGTCGTGCTTCTGTTTCACTTCCAGCGTATCTTTCGCCGGAATCCACAGGGACTTAATTCTAGATTTCAACAATGTTTCTTTTATTCACAATAATATGTTTGTTTTAAAAATTAATTATTCTAACAATTTTATATACAAACTTCAAGAAAAAATACTTCAATTAAAAAAAATTATAAATATGTTTGAAATAAAACAACAATTAACAAGTAATGTAATGTCTTCTTGCAAAACTAAAAGAGCTTCAGCCACTGGACAACTTACGAAACTCCGGAAATATATCGATTCAGCTAATACTAGTGTTTCTTTGCACGAATGGGAAGTGAAGTTAGGCCTATTAGAAACATATTTTAAAAAGTTCGAAGATGCTCAAACTAATATCGAGATCCTAGATGAAGCCGAGTTGGAAAATGACAAAAGAGTTAATTTCGAAGAAATGTACACTGAAATTAAAGCAAAGATTCTCACGCTGATGGATGGTAAAAGGAATTGGAGCTAATATTACACATGATTCAACTTAACTGAGTATGAAGCCTAAAAGTGCTCGATTGCCTAAATTGGAACTAACGAAGTTCTCCGGAAAATACACCGACTGGCCAGATTTCCTATCTATGTTTGAGACATTGGTGGATGGAGACGATGAACTTTCGGCTATTGACAAGTTCCAACACTTACGTTCATGTTTGTCGGATTTCGCCTTCAAGACCATCCAATCGCTCGAAGCTACCAGTGAAAACTACACCAAGGCTATTGATCTTTTAAAGTCTCGATTCAATAATAAACGTTTAATATTTCAGGCACATATTAAAGACATTTTCAAGTTACCAAGCGTGGATGGAGGATCGGTAGCTAAACTACGTGATCTGAGTGACAGCATTAACTCCCATCTCAGAGCACTAAACACTCTCGGAAGTAAGGAAGAAATTCTGGACGGATTATTAGTTCATCTTGTCGTCAACAAACTTGATTCAAGGAATCGTACAAAGTGGGAAGAAGAAGCAACTATCAACGCCTTGCCCAAATGGAATCAACTTGCGGAATTCATCGAAAAACGATGTCAACTTCTTGAAACTATGGAAAATGCGTCAAGTACTAGCACCAGGCATCAACAACCAACATCAAGCAACGCACGTAAGCCTTTCAAACCTATAGCACATAAGACTTTTATTACATCGAAACCCCTTAATACCACCTGCTTTTTTTGTGAGACAAATGATCATAACATTTACGTATGTAAGTCCCTCGCTAATATGTCACCTGAAAAACGTTATCAAGAAGTCAAAATTAGGAAATTATGCATAAATTGCCTTCGAACTGGCCACCAAGTTCGTAATTGTAGTTCGCATCCCTGCAAACATTGCTCCCAACGGCATAATACGTTGCTTCACATGAGTCCTGTTTTCAATGCAACATCAATCATACCTGAGGGACATTCAAACACATCTCTCCTTTCTAAATCAAATTCAATTAATCAATTTCCTATCGAAGGAAAGGAACAGAAACCATTCACATTTCTTGCAACAGCCTTGATTTTAATGCGAGATTGCAATGGTTCCTACGTTACGTGCAGGGTCCTGCTGGACTCAGGGTCCCAAATTCATTTTGCTACTGATCGTCTTATTCAGCAATTTGGTGTCAAACGTCTAAGATCTACTCATCCCATAGGCGGTATTGGAGAAACAAGCACAATATCGAAATATAAAACAAATCTTGATTTGAGATCTCGTTTAAATAACTATACGATGGATATTGAGGCACACGTTCTACCATCAATAACCTGTAACCAGCCAGAAAAATCCCTAAAAAATATTGATTTACTTTCGTACTTACCTTCAAACATCGTACTAGCAGATCCTCACTTCTACAAATCACAAAAGATAGATTTGCTTATAGGTGCAGAAATATTTTTCGATTTATTATCTGTGGGCCAGATTCGTTTGGGTAATAACTTACCAATTGTATAAAAAACTGCACTAGGTTGGATAGTTGCAGGAAAAGTCAGTTTAGAACAAGAAAAGCGCTATAGTTTTTGTGCAATTGCTAGGGATAATGATCCTACTGAAAATGACGATTCAATAGAAAATCTTCTTAAATCCTTCTGGGAAATAGAGTCCCATGAAACCTTCTCGAAAGAGCTTAGCGCAGAGAAAAAGGAGTGTGAAAACATGTTTCAAAAAACATATCAGCGTCTCTCCTCTGGAAAATTTGCAGTTCACTTAAGCTTGCTCAAAGGCGCTTTTACAATCTCGAGGCCAAATTGGATCGAAATACCGACCTAAAGCAGCAGTATACGAGTTTCATCAACGAGTACATTCAGCTTCATCACATGACTAGGGTACAAACCAATGTTCTTAAAACTAATTATTTTTGCCTCCCTCATCACTGCGTCACAAAGGCGGATAGTACCACGACCAAATTACGCTTACTGTTCGATGCCTCAGCGAAATCATCATCGGGTCTATCACTTAATGACATCCTTATGGTGGGGCCAGGACGATTTACTTACAATTCTTCTTCGCTTTCGAATGTACAGATTCGGTATCACGGCTGATATCTCGAAAATGTACAGGGGTGTACAAGTTCAGCCGCCTGATGAAAATTTACGACTTATTCTATGGAGAGAAAATTGGAATGATGACCTTAGCATTTTCAAGTTGAATACCGTAACCTATCGAACTGCTCCTGCCTCATTTCTTGCAATTCGTTCCATGGTCCAGCTAACTTTAGATGAACATTTCCCATTTCCCGAAAGTGACAGAGAAACATTTTTAGATTTCAACGACAAGAAGGTTACAATAACACTTGATGAGTTTCGATTTTCTTGCTCACCAGTTGAGCCTTTTCAAGTTGCGACAAAAAGAGCAATACTTTCCAGCATTGCTAAGTTGTATGATCCGCTCGGTCTCATCAGCCCAATTGTGGTGAAGGCAAAAATATTCATGCAAGCGCTATGAAAAGAAAAGTTGCATTGGGATGAATCGCTTCCACAGCATCTACATACAAATTGGTTGGAGTTTCGCAAAGAATTAGCACACATAAGTCTTATAAAATTCCCACGTTATACGCTACGGCCAAATTTAACGATTCAACTGCACGGATTTGCCAATGCTAGTCAAAGGGCTTATGAAGCGTGTATTTATTTACGTTGTTAAGATACGATCCACTCAATTGGCACAAAACTTCTCTGTGCGAAATCTCGAGTAGCACCCTTAAAATCCATTTCCATACCTCGATTAGAGTTATGTGCCGCACTCCTTCTGGGGAAATTAATGCAAAGTATTCACATTCACATCAACGATTATTAATCACTTTCATCTTCGGAATATGCATGCTGGGCCTCAACGTTTACTTGTTCCCTTAGAACGAAATTTTGGCCAATTGGGGGCAAACATACTGTAAGGAAAGTCATAAATAAATGTATTCGCTGCTTTAGAACTCGTCCACTAGTTATGCAAAAACTTCAAGGGAATCTCCTGCAAGATAGGGTGCAATCATCACGACCATTTACTACGACAGGTGTAGATTATTGTGGACCCTTTTATATTCGATCAGGAATTCGAGGCCGAGCACCTCATAAAGTTTACATCTGCCTGTTCATATGTTTCAGAGTTAAGGCTGTACATTTAGAAGTCGCGACTGATCTTTCGTCCTCTGCATTTCTGGCCGCTCTAAAAAGATTTATCGCCAGACGCGGAAAACCAAAAACAATTTACTCGGACAATGCAACAAATTTTGTAGGAGCGAAGAAGAAATTAAATGAGCTGAAGTCATTATTCTACTCGCAGCAGCACATTGATTTGGTTCCTCAAACCTGCTTGAGCGATGGTGTACAATGGAAGTTTATGCCGCCTCGCTTCCCTCACTTCGGAGGACTTTGGGAGTCCTCAATAAAGATAGCTAAAAACCATTTGCGTCGTGTTGTCGGTTATGTAACTTTGTCCTATGAAGAATTGCATACATTAGTCTGTCTAATTGAGGCTATTATTAACTCTCGCCCTTTAAGCCCAATTTCAGATGACCCTTCTGACCTTGATGTTCTAACGCCAGGTCATTTTTTAATTGAAGGTCCGCTTACTGCTACTTTAGAGCCTGACACCGAGGACTTAAGATGGCTAATAGTTAGATACACGATGCAGAGTTCTCTTCTTCTCTTCAGCAACGATGCAAATGGAATCGAGAGAGAGCTAATATAGCTGTTGGAAGTATGGTGCTCTTAAAGGACGACAATCTACCTCTCCTGCAATGGTTAATAGGCAGAGTGACTCAAGCCATTCCTAGAGCTGACGGGTTCATCCGAGTCGGCTAGAGGCCTGGTAAAAAGAGCAATCACAAATATCTCAAAGCTTCCTATGGACAACGGTCAAAGTTCGTCTTGAATGCAGAGCATTCAACGTGGGGTGCATGTTCGGAATAACCTTAGCTAAGACACTATCAATGTAAACTAGCACTAATAATTTTGTACACCACTGTAATCTAGCTTCATTGACATAACAATTGCTTTTACTTCATTATCTCCATATCATTATTGTACATGCTAATTAACTAAAATAGAATTGTCATAAGAATGTATTTGTACATATGTAACATTGATCATGCCATTTGAAATACCAACACTGTAATTTCATTTTTGAGCCGCTATCTCTGCTAGCATCAGTTAAGTAATATTAATTTTGAATTATTAGAAGTCAAGCAATAAAGACCACATTTTTCGATTTCGTGTTTGCTTCTTCTTTAGCTAGTTTTTCTTTGCATTGTTTTTAATAATCCAAAAAATCTTGGTTATCTTTCAGACAAGGAACAAGTTCTAAACACAGAAGACATCAATATCGAGTGGGACACCCTGGACAATTTTAGCGTGGTAACTGATAAACCCAACGACAAGATCAAAGGCAGACTAGACAAACTGAAGTCAGTCATAGACCTGGATCATTGCAACCGGGAATAAAAAGAAACGGTGTTCAATATCTACAGAGATTTTAATGACTTATTCTTTCTTGAAGGCGACAAACTCTCGTGTACAGAAGCTTCAAGTCATAGAATTATGACTGACCAATATATACCTCCATTATACGCGAAACCTTACCGACGCCCTGATGCAAACAGGAACGAGATCCACAGATAGGTGAACGAAATGCTACAGGAAGGAATAATCCAGCCTTATACAAGCCCGTGGAACTTTCCTTTGCTTCTGGTTCCCAAAAAACCGGACAAGGAAGGCAATAAGCGTTGGAGAGTAGATTTTCATCGGCTAAACGAATTGACGATTGCCCACTACCTAACATCACGGATATAGTGGACCAACTTGGCAGGGCAAAATATTTTAGCACCCTCGATTTGGTAAACGGAGTTCATCAAATCCGTATGAACAAAAATGTCTTATGGACATTACGAGTACAATCGTATGCCGTTTGGCCTGAGAAACGCTCCAGCAACCTTTCAACGTCTGACGAATACAGTACTGACGGTATTGATACAAGAACTTTCCGAAGACTCTGATATCGATGAAGGTTCAGTACCAACAGATACTATCCCAAACTACCGTAAAGCTATTACCATAACCAAGCAGCTTAAAAGTTTTGCCGAAGATCGCGGAGATGCAGAGTCTTTAGATCTTGTTTTTAAATTAGAAATACGATTTCTGGACACCATTTTAAAGAAAAAGGGAAGTCAAACAACAATACATGAATATTTTTGTCATTAAAATTACATTTAATTTTAAATCTATGTACCCGTATATCTGTTTTTTTCTATTACAATACGTATTTCATTTTACCTAGAGATAAAAATATTTGTTTTTTTATTCGTTTTAAATAAAAATTTAAATACATACATATGTATATATAGTATGAAGAGTTTTCAATTTGCGTATTTCTTTTAGGCGGACATCACTCTTAAACGAACACTTACGGTCAGTTCCGTTGGTGTCCGCTCAAGTGAAATTTCACTGTAGTTATGCGGATCATAAATATCTACTTATCTTTCAGGATGACTTGACTAAATACTCCGAAGCGTATGTTTTACCAAATGCGGAGGCTCCGATAATCGCAAGAGTCTTCGTCGAGAATATTGTGTGCCGACATGGCATCCCATTCTCACTACTAACAGATCAAGGTGCTAATTTCCTAAGCAAAATGTTTACGGAAATGTGTTCACTGATGAAAATCGAAAAACTAAACACTACACCTTATCATCCTCAGACTAACGGAGCACTCGAGCGCAGTCACAGAACGCTAATTGAGTACCTACGTCACTACGTCAATCAAGATCCTGTTACATGGGATACATGGACTCCCTACGCGATGTTTGTATATAACACAACTCTGCATTCAAGCACTGTTGTGTTTATACTTGTATGAAAGCTCCAAACAATATTTCGATAAAAAATCAAATACTAAAAATTTCAATGTCGGTGATAAGGTACTGCTAAAAAGCAATGCTAGAAAGAACAAACTGTCTCCATTATGGGAAGGTCCATTTGAGGTAGTAAAAATTCTATCTAATGAGAACTCCATAATAAAAATAGGAAAAAGGACCAAAGTGATCCACAATAACAACCTTCAATCCTTCCAAGAATAAAGATCCCAAAACTAAATCTTAATGATTTTCAACAAAATCTCTTCTTCTTTTACAAGAATGGAGTCCATATACTACTTCCCGAACTCGAAGTGGAAGTTACACTCCTTCATTTCTCCCCTGAAAATGTCAAAATTTCTATCCAACTCCTCCATTAACACCCTGAACCTCACGAAAACAGCAATAGTAAGGTACTCAAGTCAAAATGAATTCACTAGAACACCTCTGAAAATCCCAGATACGTCAACCGCCCTTCAAGCGAACTCACTTGAGGATAAATAAAAGTCCTGGTTAACTGAATGACAATATCGGAATTAATTTTATTTTATTTTAAGTTTTTATTCCCAAAAATCGCTTAGTTTACAGATTTACAATTGCAAAAGGAACGGAAACATAATTGATGAGTATACAAATTCAACCGTGCATGTGCAATGTGCAAGGATCCGACATTGTGTTTGAAAGAAAATGTCCTGACAAGTAAAATCGTATTGAACTAGAAACAAATTACAGTGTGCCAAACAATTAAGTATATTATATGGAATATTAAATTACAGTATGACAAGAAAGAAAAATTATTGATATTTATTTAGTAATTATGGTTTCTTAAAACTAAACAACTGGTTAGAGCAACTAATTTAGAGGTGACTGAGGTCCCCTTCAATTCGTTCCTCTGCGTAATGTCGCTGTACAGCTCGTATATCTCGGCGTTATTTCCGCCCAGTCCAAAACCTGCCTATGCAAAAAGAACAAAAAATCGCTCTAGGAATCTGGCGTCGCAGACTAAAAATAAGAGTTCTATCTACAGTTGCGCCTAAAAAAATACATTAGTACTGTGTCGCTAGGGCACCTACAAAAAAGAGAAAATAGTTCACTTCACTAAACAGACGCAGGTCTTAGTTGCGTGGTACATATCAGTACAGAACAACATGTGGGTATACTATTGTTGTACATATTCCGACGGCTAAAGCAAAGTAAAAAAAAGGAAAACCAGATTTTTTAATTCTTCGAAATTTATTGTCGACTTGTTATATTTGAACTCACATTTAAGAATATTTGTTGCACTGAAACCTTTGGATCCAGTTGTTTTTGGAGTTGGCCCAGTATTTCATATCATTAGTTTTTGCGATCCAGCCATTATTGTCGTTGATCTTTTTCTTCAGACTGTTGACCACATGCTTGTGTGCACGCAGAGATCCGTTCCGAAATGTCAAAAAAATGCGCATCTAGTAAGCATCATTGCCATTGTGATGCGATGTCACGATGCTCCTATTTTGCAATGCAACACGATGCCTTAAAATATTTGACGTTTTGGAATAGCTTGCTGCTTTGTTTATCAATACGTTCGCTTTCACAAATAAAAGATAGATAGATCTTTGTTTCGTATACAAATTCTTGCAAAGGATAGTTACCACACATCTTACAGAGATATGATATTACTTATATCTTTCTACTGAAACATTGTGTTTTTTTGTTTTGTAGAGTATTGTTATAATTAAAAAAAAAATTCAATTAAACTTGGAGGAAAATACGATAAAAACCTCCAATCTAAGTACAAAAAAAAAAAATAGTAATAATGATAATAATAATAATAAATAAATAATGTAAGAGGTTATTTTTCCCCTTAATAAAATAAAGAAAATTTTCTTCAAACAAATTTTTATTTTTCTTAAACGATTCAAACACAATAAAATACCAACGACCCTCCTAAGAAAACCTTAGAGTAGCCAAATGGAAGTAGATCATGTCTGAATGATCTCTTCAGTAATTCTATAGTCTTTATATACAAAATTGTAAGAGCTTTTTAGAAGTTTATTCAATATATTGTGAAAGCTTTTTGTTAACTACTGTGAACAAAAATATAGTCACTTAAAATAAAAATAAAAATATATAATTCATAGGCAATCAAAAATAAAAGTACAAATTCATTGCAAAATGAAAACAATAAACAAAATGTTTCAATATCCCCCTTTGACACTACAATCGCCTCGATGTGGTGTCAACATTCTATGTAGTCTTCTTGGGACGTCCTCTTTTTCTAAGTCTCATCAAGGGTTCATGGTTGGGTTTACCGCGATATGGCGTAATGTCAGAAGAGTGATAGATATCAAGGGGTTTTTCAATGTCTCCTTCTTTGGCAACTTCGTAACTATTAGACCCAATCCTTTTAGATATGATGTATGGTCCATCGCGTCTGGGAACAAACTTCGATGTGATGCCTTTTGTTGATTGACCTAAAACATGAGTAGTCACCATAACTCTCTGTCCGGCGTTCAGTGGAGGCTGGCAACGTCGTCGTTTGTCTGCATACTTCTTGTTTTTGTCTTGTTGGTCAACTTCACTTTCTTTTGCGTTCTTAAAGGTATCGGCCATCGATTTCAGAAACGGAGTGATTTGAGGAATAAAGTTCTCAGACAAAGCCATCGATTTAACGTCGTGGTTTACGTCATCCAACGTCCTCAATTCCCGGCCAAAAGTCAAAAAGGCGGCTCACAATCATAGAGAGCTGAGTTTTTAAGTCTCTATTCTTCCTCTCCACTGGGTTAGCCTGGGGATGGCAAAGAGGGGTAAAGGTTTGTTGTATATCCAGGCAAAATGTTACTTTTTGCATTGTTGCAGATATAAATTGAACGCCGTTATCACTTATAAGGCGCCTCGGAAGCCCATAACGAAAAAAAATTTCTTCAGTTAAAGTCTTTGCACAAACTTCTACAGTAGCTTCTTTGAGTTTGAACAGTTCGATCCATCTACTTGCCATGTCTTCGACAATAAAAATCCATTGAAAGCCGTCGCTTGTTATTGGCAACGGACCGAACAAATCTACGACAATGAGTTCAAAGCGCTGTCGACTGGAAACAGTTTGCAGTTGACACTCGATAAATGTCTTAACAGGGTTGGCGATATCCGTTCGCATTCCGGGCCAAAAATATCTTCGCGCAATTCTTGCAATCGTGCGCTCCACTCCATAGTGGCCAGCGGTTGGATCATCGTGGTAAGTTTTTAAAATATATGAACGTTCTTTCTTCGGAATGACGAGTTGGGGTTCGTCATTATCCAAGTCGTTATCGTCATAGCAGTACAATACACCATCGTTTAAGACATAGCCTCTTTTGGTCCAACGAATAAAGTCTTTATCTGAGTTCTCAAGAGAGTCGATAATGGTTTTTATTAAAGCGTCTTCCATTTGTCCTTCACGTTCTTTTCTGGGCATATCAATTTCGAAAGTGCAGATTCCGCAGTTCTCCAGATGCAATTCTTTGCACGGTGGCCTTGATAGTGTATCAGCGACGGTGTTTGTATGTCCGGGCTTGTATTCAATTTGAATATTAAAGGGTTGTAGTTGAAGAGCCCATCTTGCTAGTCGGCCTGTTGGTGTTTTCAGGGTCATTAACCATTTCAAAGGCTGATGCTCTATGATAAGCGTTATTCGGCACCTTCAATATATCCTCGAAATTTTATTGTGGCCCAGACAATTGCAAGTGCTTCCCGCTCGGTTGTAGAATAATTTCTTTCGGCATCAGTAAGCAATCTGCTGGCATATTCGATAGGGTGCTCCTCTGCTCCCTCCCCCTGGAGTAATGCTGCTCCAAGAGCATAGCTGTTTGCGTCAGTCTTAAGTAAGAAAGGTTTGTTGGGGTCTACTTGTTTTAAAACGGGGGCGGTATTTAGCAGTTCCTTCAGTTTTTCAAATGCTTCCCTCTGCTCTGTCGACCAGGACTATGGTACTTTCTTCTTTGTAAGTTGACTCAATGGCTTTGATATATCAGCAAAGTTGGCAATGAACCTTCGAGAGTACTTGCTTTACGTTTTTCGGCTCGGGGCGAATTTTAGTTGCTGCTACTTTTTCTGGGTCCATGCAAATTCCATTAGTATTTATTGTAGTACGTGGCCTAAATATTTCACTTCCTTGGAACAGAACCGACATTTATCTTTATTGATTTTTAATTTAAACTTCTCCAGTCTTGCAAATATTTTATTCAAATCCTCGAAATGCTGATCAAATGTTGGGGAACAGATAATTATATCATCTAGGTAGGCCACAATTAATAAATCTCCAAGTCCGGCCCGAAATTTATCGATGAGCCTCTGGAAGGTCGCTAGAGCATTTCTTAGCCCAAATGGCATACAATTAAATTTGTCCATGCCGAATGGTGTCACGAACGCTGTTTTTGCTGGTCTTCTTTATGTACACCAATCTGCCAGTATCCTGCCTGCAAATCAAGAGTGGTCTTAAATCGTGTACTCTTTGCTTCGTGGAGCAAATCGTCAATTCTGGGCATTGGGTATTTATCTGGAATAGTTACTGAATTGAGTCGCCGGTAATTTGTGCAGACTCTCATTCCTCCATTTTTTTTTGGGACCATTACCACTGGAGCTGACCAAGAAGATTCCGTTTCTTCTATTATCCCCAATTTTAGCATTTCTGTAATTTTTGCTTTGAGCTGATCCCTTTTGGGCTGAGAAAGTCTATACGGTGGTAATGAAATGGGTCACTGTTATCTGTATTGATGCGATGAACTGCAAACGGTGTAACTTGGTTCGATGGGTGAAAAATCTTCGCGTTCTGGCGTAAAAATTCTTCCAATGCTATTTTCTGGTCTTCTTTGAGATCAAATCCATCATCAGATTTCAAGAATTTGATGTCAATCGAATGGATAGCAGTACAACAGGTTTCCACTTTTCTGGCTTGGGGAATTTTTGTTGTTGAAGCTCGCTCAGGTGTCACTGCACTAGTTAGTATCGCATCTCTGAATATCTCTTGAATAGAGTGGGGCGAATAATCGCTGGTGCATGGTCCATAAAAGTTCACATTATCATTTCTTACCGGTGTTTTAATTGGACTCATTGTGGAATATTATTTCAGCCAATTAGAAAGGAGTTTGTGATCTCTTCAATAATATTCGGTGAAGAATCAATCCTTCTCTTCTTCATATCAAGCGCCGCTGCACTTGGATTGGTTATTGAGTGGCATTCTGAATGTTATCATCGGCTAGTTGTATACTATTTAGGGATAGTGGCATCGAACGTTCGAAATCAAATTTCATTTCGGGATCGTCCTCGAAAAACCAATACTTCTGTCCCATGTTAAGGACTATTCCGGCTTGTTGTAGAAAATCGGTCCCAATTAAAGTACGATTTTTAGTTGGATTAGCTAAGCAAATGAATCGAATTTTTCGGCCACCAATCTCCATTTCGCATATCGTTGAGAGGACTTTTTGGTGGGTTGTCGATCCATCAGCCAAGGTGACATCTGCTCCAACCTTCTGCGTGATACACTTGTTTTTCGTCAGCAACTTTTTTAGGTTTGTGCTAGCTACGCTTGTTCTTGCCGCTGTATCCAAATATGCTTCGCTATTCGTACCAAACAGTTTTATTCGGGCTATTGGTACATCTGTACCGATAACTGTGGTTTCAATAAGGTTGAAGTTTAGGTATTGTGGGCTTTCTTTTTTCGCATTCGAACAAGCCAAACAGTTTACCCTTGTCACCCCTGGAGGTCCAGAACCATAACATGCAAGCGTTGGTTTAGCGTTGTTTTGTACCCCTCTCTTCTTAAAACATTTCTCTGTGGTGTGTCCTCTTCGCCGACAGAAAGTGCAACGTTTTTCAATTTTATCCGGTTTGGTTTCCGTTTTCTCCTGTATTTCAGAGGCTTGCTGGCTGATCTCAGCTATTCTACGCTCCGATTCTCTTCCTTTCTGAAAAAGCTTCACATAAGAGTCCACATCGTCTCTGGACAGGCGATCTCCAATGTTCTGATTCAAGAGACCATATATCATACTAAGCTGCATGTCTTTTACATATGAAGCTATCAATCGGCTCATTTGGTTGTTGCTTGTACTCCATTATTTCCAGGAATATTCTCCAATCGGGCTTCGGGGGTGAAAACACTGTTCTGAGAAGCTTGATAAAATCATCAAATTTCGTAACATTTCCTTTAACCCCTAGCCACCAAGACGCAGCTTCGTCTTCAAGTAACAATGGCATTGCTTTGAGTGTGTCATCATCATTGATCCTCTTCAGGTCTTTGAACGTGGTAATTGCCGCAATGAATTCCTCAAGTTTTCGGGAGTCTCTTTCTCCCCGAAATCTAGCAGTGCATGTAGTGAACGAGCCTTGTTTCTTGTTTCGAACTGCTCAGGCGAAAAGTTCGCCATTTCTCTGACTGGTGCTGCTGGGACTGCTGCCACAGATGATGCTGCTGGTTCAGTACCACACACGAGTTGTTGTTGCTATAGGTGCTGTTCTCTCGGTTCTCCTTGTGTTCCTTGCTTGTGACATCGGCCGCAAGTTGGGTGCCAATATAAGAGGTTATTTTTCCCCTTAATAAAATAAAGAAAATTTTCTTCAAACAAATTTTTATCTTTCTTAAACAATTCAAACACAATAAAATACAACCTCCTAGGAAAACCTTAGAGTAGCCAAATGGAAGTAGATCATGTCTGAATGATCTCTTCAGTAATTCTATAGTCTTTATATACGAAATTGTAAGAGCTTTTTAGAAGTTTATTCAATATATTGTGAAAGCTTTTTGTTAACTGTATACAGTGTGTGAACAAAAATATAGTCACTTAAAACAAAAATAAAAATATATAATTCATAGGCAATTAAAAATAAAAGTAAAATGAAAAGGATAAACAAAATGTTTCAATAAATATTTAAATAAAAAATAATAATAATAATAAATAAATAATATAAATAAATAATAATTATAATAATAATAAATAAATAGTACATTAGTATATAATAAATAAATAAGTATACAGTAAGCATATGTAAGTAAATAAAAATAAAAATATGTTAACAATAATAAATATTGGCTCAAGAAGTGAGTAAATAGTAAATAACTAAATAAATTAAACAAACAAACAAAAAAAAACAATAAATAAATAAATAAATAACATAAATAATTAATCAATAAATAGATAATTACAAAAACAGATAATTACAAAAATATATATGCTCGCACTTCTATGGAGCTTTGAAGTAGAATGGTGCCATGGAAGGTTAAATATCATCTTGAGTAAAGTCCCTTGAGGGGACCCATAAAGTCATATCGATTGGAAAATTACTTTGTGTATGATCACTTTGTTTTCCTCAGACAGAGCTGATTTTCTGTTTATAAAAGGATATAACATCCTTATCGCTATATTAATCTTTTGTAGGATTCTCGAAATGCTCATGAAATGTAAGTCTATTGGAATCAACGTTGGATTTGTGGAGCAACCGATAACCGAACATGAAGTACTTGTTACCACAATCGAAAAGAAAAAAAAGTGAATACCAAAAAAAAGCAGAGCAAACAATTTGGTTTATTCAAAGTCTTTATCCGTTGAGATTCAAATAACTTTTGACAATGCATGAAATTCTTCAACCCATCTAACCTTGCACCCACGCAGTGCTACAAATTGTGCATGTTAATTGCAACAACAATTTTGCGTCTTCTTCTTTGTGCATAGTTGGATGATGATGGTCGATGGTACGATCGGTGGTACGATGGATAGTACGATCGATGGTGTGATCGATGGTGGTACGATCTGTGGTGTGATCTATGCACACTGTTGTTTCAGATTAGATTTAGTAAATGAGATACAGGTTGGTGATTATTTAACAATACAATGAGTCAAAGCAAAATTTAACAAGCAATTCAAAACAAAGGAAATTACTGAAGTTATGTTACATATTAGAAAGGTTAAATGGACTCATGTTACAAACAAATAATTGTGTTAAACGAACAAGGATACCATATTTATGAATCTTAAACATCCCGCCGCCCCTGGAACTATGTTTCAGGACAAGGGTAGAGCGGAAAGTTTAGTCACTGGCCGAATGAATTTTCCACGGCTCGTTCTTATCGTAGCGACTCGTATCTTGCCATCTGAACCTGGATGGACAACTTCTATACGACCAAGAAGCCACTTGGCTGGTGGAAGGTTTGGTTCCTTGATGACTACCAGATCCCCAACTTCTAAGTCTCTATTGATGTTCTGCCATTTGGGACGTTCTTGAAGTGATGTTATATATTCCAAATACCATCGTTTCCAAAACCCTTGGACCATGCTTTGAAGGTGATTCCAGTGTGACAAACGCTTTTGTGGGACATCAAGATAGCTTGGTTCTGGAACTGTGGTATACGGTTCGCCTATAAGAAAATGTGCGGGGGTTAATGGATTTCAATCTTCATCAGAGATTGCACAAAGAGGACGAGAGTTTAAAACGCTTTCGATTTGAGTCAGAACTGTGTAAAGCTCTTCAAAATTGAGAATAGATGATCCAATTACTCTTCGTAAATGAAGTTTGACCGATCTCACTCCCGCTTCACACAATCCGCCGAAGTGTGGAGCTGAAGGGGGAATAAAATGCCATTTGGTACCATCCATAGCAAACGATGCAGCTATGTCTTCGTTGTGAGATTGTGATATGATTAACCTCTGCATTTCGTTTAAGCACCGTCGTGCCCCTTGGAAGTTCGTTCCGTTGTTACTATATACATTTGCACACTTCCCACGTCTAGCGACAAAACGTCTGAAGGCAGCTAAAAATGCATCGGTCGTTAGATCACTCACTAACTACAAGTGAATTGCTTTGGTGCTCATACACACAAAGAGCGCCATATATGCTTTCGATAATCGTGGATTTCGACCTCGAGAGAGTTTGATGGTAAATGGACTATCATAATCACATTCGCTGTTTAAAAATGGTCGACTAGCTTGAACGCGTAGTGAAGGCAAGTCACCCATAAGTTGTTGAGTCATCGTTTTGCGTTGTTCGAAGCATGCCTTACACTGATGAACTATTTTGCGAATCAAGTTGCGGCTACTTAGTATCCAATACCTCTGGCGGACTATTACAAATGTTTCTGAGACTCCTGGATGCTGATATTTATTGTGAATATCCTTTACTATATGGGGAGAGACAAGATTATTGGGAAGAAGTATAGGATGTTTTATATTAAAGATTAAATTAGCATTTTTAATATGCCCACCAACTCGTAAGAGTCCGTTAGTGTCAATAAATGGGGTGTACCGCAAAAGGTTTGATTTACGGGGAAGGGGTCGTTTATTTGCAAGCAGATTTATATCACTTCCAAACACGATTGTTTGTACACATTTTAGGATAACAATTTTCGACTTTTGAATTTCATTAAATGTCAGAGCACTTAAGTTTTTTCCGAATTTGTTAGGACGACAATTTGAAAGGAAACGAACAACATATGCTACAATTCGAACTAACCGAGTCCACGACGATATCTTTAGTATGAGGTTATGAAGCGGCTCCGCGGGGGTGTACGTTATAAATGTTAGTTGGGTAACTTTCCTTTGTTCTATATGGCTTAATTTGTTCTCTGGGGACACCCGACTAAACGTTGGCCAACGATCTGATGGCAATGATAGCCAGGAGGGTCCTGTCCACCATAAAGAATGGTTGTTTAAAGCTGACGGGATAACACCGCGAGACGCACAATCGGCTGGGTTCCATTTGGATGCAATATGATTCCAGGCGTGTCGCGGAATGGATTCGAGTATTAGTGCTGTGCGGTTCGCAACGAATGAAGTCCAACGACGAGGTGGAGAGGACAGCCAATGAAGAACGATTTCCGAGTCAGTCCAGGCTAAGATTTTGACGTTCCTTGTAATTGACGACCTTACCAGACTTATCAGTTTACAAAGCAAGAGAGCAGCACATAATTCTAGCTTTGGGATGGAGACAGGTTTAAGGGGAGCTACCTTGGTTTTAGCTGCTACGAGGACGGTTCTATATTGATGCATTCCGATTTTAGAACGCACATACCCAACAGCAGCGTATGCCAGTGACGATGCATCTGCAAACCCATGTAGTTCTACTTCTTCTATTGATGAAAAGACGTTGCGTGGTATCCGAATCTGTTCAAAATAGTGAATTTCCTTGTGATAGCTTGTCCACTTGTTAGCCAACCGTGAAGGAAGTGGATCATCCCAATCAAGTTTGAGCTCCGAAGACCACAACTGCTGAAATAACATTTTAAATAAAATAACCGATGGCGCTAAGAATCCTAAAAGATCGAAAATGCGAGAGATTTCTGATAGAAGAGAGTGTCGAGTTGGGGTTGGATTGAAACGAGATTCCGTCATCCGAAAAGAAAATTGGTCTGTGTTAAGGTCCCAATACAAACCCAGCACCTTGATCAATGATTCCAAGCAATCTGTTTCAAATGGTGAATATTGGCAAACTTCTTTTGGCAATCGAGAGAGCAGAGACCAGCAGTTTGAATTCCATTTTCGAAGCTGAACTTGAGCCTTTGATAACAATCAATCCAATTTACACCCGCCACGATGTCATCTACGTAAACGTTCTCACCGAGAACACGAACCGATCTGTGATATTGGTTTTTGTAGTCTTCTGACAGTTGCTTTAAGACCCGAACAGAAAGAAATCCAGCCGACGATGTACCATATGTTACGGTCCGTAACCGATAATGTTCGATGTTGTCACTAGCATTTTTTTTCCAAACGATACGTTGATAATCGCAATGTTCATCGGCAACCCATATTTGGCGAAACATTTTTACTATATCGGCAGTAAAAACGTACTTAAATTGCCGAAAACGCAAACAAACTCCGATTAAATCTCGTTGAATGGGAGGACCTACTAACAACTGGCTGTTTAGTGATTTACCATCCGAGTCCTTGGCTGACCCATCGAAAACTACCCTCAGTTTTGTGGTAGAACTGTCTGGTTTGAGCACAGCATGATGAGGGAGATAAAAATGCTTTCCAGGATTATTTTCTAGTTCAGAAGTTGGAATACGAGTCATATGGCCGAGATCTAGATATTCTTGCATGAAGTTCGTATACATTTCACGCAAGTTCGAATCTCTTTGAAATCTACGTTCCATTGCATATAAGCGATTCACAGCAGACTGTAAAGAGTTACCAAAAACCGGGGAGGAAACTTTAAATGGAAGCTGTACTACATACTTTCCGTCAAGTGATCGGGTAAAGGTTTTACGAAAGTTTATTTCGGCTTCATCGTTATGACATAAATCGATTTTCGAAGAAGAGATCTCATCAAGTTCCCAAAAGCGTTGCAAAAGTTTATCGACATCAAGGGTGGAGAGTAGAGATGAAATTACCGGACGAGAAAAGGAGTTTGAATCGAGTACCTGTCCCGTTACAACCCAGCCAAACTTCGTATTTTGTTATATTGGGACTCCTCTTGGACCCTGAATTTGACCTTCTTTAATTACGTACCAAAATTTATCGGCCCCAAGCAACATGTCAACTGGTTTTGGGATGTTGAATTCAGGATCTGCTATGTCTAAATCGCGGAATTGAGACAAAGAAGAACTTTCGAACGGCTGTGACGGAAGATTAGATGTAAGTTTGCTAAGGATATATGCGTCAACAAACAAGTAATTTTGATTAATGCGAGAATAAAGCTTAATTGAAACGATACCTCTTGTATAACCTGCATTAGTTTTTGATACTCCACGAATAGGAACACGAGCATGTTCTCGTCGAATTCCAAGTCTCTGCGCGAACGATTCGGTTATAAATGAGTTTTGAGACCCGAAGTCTAATAATATTCTGCAGTCAACTAGATTTCCCTGATTATTTTTTACCTGTGCGACGATAGTAGGAAGAATATTTTGCTTGCACAAGCTTGCATGGTGTAGATGATTGCTGACAATAGGAACACCTGGAGTGTGTGAAGACAAGTTTGATGACGAAGAGTTCAACAATGACGAAGGAAGGATATTTTGTCCCGGTAGATGGACAAGGGAATGGTGACGGGAAAAATTCGACCGACACTTTTTTGCAGAATGTCCTGCCCGATGGCAATTAAAGCATAAGGAATTGTCTTTAACAAATGACCGACGAATGTCAACACTTAGTTCAGTAAACCGAGGACATTGAGACAGTATGTGCTGTTTGTTACATTTTGGGCATTGTGAAGGCACTTGCGACGCTTCAGTGATATGAGTACGAATTTTAGGTTGATTTCGATTACGCGATGAACTTGTTGTGGCCAACGTTTGGCACGATTCTAATGCATTACATCTTGCCTCCAAGAATTGAAGCAATTCACTGAACTTGGGATTATCTACCCCACCGTTGTGTTCAGCCCAACTTTGTTTCGTTTCACTGTCAACTTTATTTCATAATAAATACAGAAGCCAAGAATCGCGATCGTTCGATTTTAATGCGTTCAAACCACGAATTACTTCATCTGCTCCGTCTGACAACTTACGTAAACCTTTTACATTCCCGGACGTAACCGTTGGAAGATTTAGAAATGTTTGGATGAATGATTGGACGATAAGATGAACGCGATCATATCTTCCTTCTAAACGTTCCCACGCTTGTACGTAATTGACCTCAGATATTGCCATATGTTTTATTAAGTTTGCCGCGTCATCACGTAGAAACGACTTAAGATAATGGAATTTTTGTGTAGCCGACAGATTTTTGTTATTATCAACGGAACTGGTAAATGAATCTCGAAAGGAAGGCGAATCCTTATAGTCACCCGAGAAAATTGGCACAGTAAACTTTGGAAGCTGAATGGGCGAATCTTCCGACGTGGCGTTAATTTTTTCCAAAAACGTGGATTGCTGATGAGCGAGTTGTTCAACGACCGAACAATTCACATTTAATTTTTCATCTGCCTGTCTGCTTCGCATTGCTGACGTTATTCGCGAATGGGATTCGAAAAAGCGCATTTCATAAAGTCCAAAATCGTTCTCATACCCTTCGAATTGTTCATCGGAAACACTTTCTATAATCTTTGTATATAACTCAGAGAATTCAGACCACGAGCCATTAAGATTTTTTAACCGAATCTCTAGCATTTCTTGGGTAGTAGTTTCTTCGATAGAGTCCACAAAATCACGCGTGCGAGTTAAACGACCCTTAACATTACCGAACTTTTGTTTTAGCGAACTCATATTAAAACAATATATCAATTCAAAGTTTGCACTTCACCAAAAATAAAATGTAAACTGTTTGTTACGAAATTTAGAAATCCGACCGAGGGACCACTTAATGTATTGGATTCAACGTTGGATTTGTGGAGCAACCGATAACCGAACAAGAAGTACTTGCTACCACAATCGAAAAGAAAAAAAAGTGAATACCAAAAAAAAGGAGAGCAAACAATTTGGTTTATTCAAAGCCTTTATCCGTTGAGATTCAAATAACTTTTGACAATGCATGAAATTCTTCAACCCATCTAACCTTGCACCCACGCAGTGCTACAAATTGTGCATGTTAATTGCAACAACAATTTTGCGTCTTCTTCTTTGTGCATAGTTGGATGATGATGGTCGATGGTACGATCGGTGGTACGATGGATGGTACGATCGATGGTGTGATCGATGGTGGTACGATCTGTGGTGTGATCTATGCACACTGTTGTTTCAGATTAGATTTAGTAAATGAGATACAGGTTGGTGATTATTTAACAATACAATGAATCAAAGCAAAATTTAACAAGCAATTCAAAACAAAGGAAATTACTGAAGTTATGTTACGTATTAGAAAGGTTAAATGGACTCATGTTACAAACAAAATAATTGTGTTAAACGAACAAGGATACTATATTTATGAATCTTAAACAGTAAGTTTGCTGTTAAGATACATACCTAAGTATTTTACACAATTGGACCAGATTATGGTCGATCCATGCAATTGCAGTTGGCTTCTCGGAAGATAGCAAGGTTTTCTTTTTCGGGTAAAAAAGATAGCTTGTATTTTTTTACCGTTCAGCTTAATTTTTCATCTATTGTAATAGTGTTCTATTACTACCATCGCATTGCGAAGATTAGTCTCAATAGTGAGAGCAAATTCGTCTGATGAGAGTAATGCAGTATCATCTGCCAACATTGCAACTTCACAGTTGGTTAAATTGGGAAAATCAGACGTAAACAAACAGTACAAAATTGGACCAAGAACAGAACCTTACGGCACACCCGACTCAAAACATATCAGATTTGAAACGCTACCATTGATTTGGACTTTAAAAGAGCGACCTGACAAAAAACTTTGGACTATCTTACACAGAAACGGAGGAAAATTGTACATAATCATTTTATGTTATATAAAGACCATCATGCGAAACGGAATCGAATGCTTTTTCGATGTCCAAAAGCATCATCCCGGTTGATTGACAAATTCGAAGAGCCTGGTGTGAGGTACTATGCTGAGGTCTAAATTCTGTTACTATATTTGATATTTTTTCTTTGAGAATTTTTTAATATATATATTTTACTTACACTGCTAAGCAGACTTATCGGCCTATAGCTTTTGGTGCTTACAGGGGGTTTTCCAACTTTCAGAATTGGAACCACTTTGGCTATTTTTCAAGCATCGGGGAAATATTGGATTTTCAGACATGCATTTCGAATGTCTGTTAAAAATTTCACTCCAGTTTTCGGCAAATGCTTGAGATACAAATTTTTTATAAGATCGAACCCGCCGGACTTTCTTATATTTAAATAATCGATATGAAATTTTACGTTATCTTCTGTAAGAAGTGCAGTTAAGACGGTGAGAGGAATTAGGGTGTTGAAATCCTGGATTGTTTCACTAACCAATGCATTTGTTGCTGGATGGACTAGGCTTGCTGATACACAGTGATTTCTTAAAAAAAGTAATGGCAAGGGCGTCTGCTTTTTCATCATCTGTGTAATAGAAATTAGATCCATTCTGAAGTCCAGGTAGATGTTTGTTTGTATTTTTAATTATTCTAACTACATTCCAAAATGGCTTAGCGTTCTTATCTTGAGAATCAAGTTTTTTATTCCATTCCTCGTGGCGTTGTTGAGCTATATGTTTCGAAATCAACTGGTGTAGGTGATGCACATTACCTCGATATAACAACTGCCAATTTCTTCTTTGCATGTTTTTCAGTTTAATTAATTTTGCTAAATGAGGGGAAAGCTTTTTGTAAAATTAATTTATTTTAATTTTTGGTATGGAGTCAGCTACGGCTTCAATGATTAAATCATTGAAGTCAGTTACAACAGCATCTACTTCCTCTTTAGTAGATATATTTTCAACATTCTCATAGTTTTCTTGAACTCTTCTTCTAATAATTGCACTGTATCGTTTCCAATTTGCATTTTTTAGGTCTTGGAAGTACTGTGCATTTGCCTTGCACAGGACTGGATTGTGGTCAGAGCATAGCTCGTTTAATGATATTGGTAGCGTAATAAAACTAGGACTATTTGAAATAAAAATATCGAGGACAGAAGGTCGGCCACGAGAACCCGCTGGAACATATGTAGGACATAGAGGATACAAAAGTGATATTGGAAGTGATTCAGAAAGGTCCGAGAGTAAATTCCCCCAAACATTGGCTCTTGTACAGCCCCATTCTCTGTGTCTACTGTTGAGATCACCGCCTACCAGAAAGTTACCATTTACACAGAAAAGGTTCTTTAAATCGTTTTTAAACAAATGTTTATTTTCGACAGACTTACGAGCACCAGCGAAATGGACACAGTAGATTTTAATTGTTTGATAATTTTTTAGTTCTACCTCTATGCCCACATTTTCTACTAAACGTGTTTGAATAATTGGTAAGAGCGAATGTTGAATTGTTCTTCGTATAAGTATTGCAACACCTCCACCTCTTCTATCGATTCTATCTACTCGATAGCATTTAAATTCAAAGGTGGACAGATTATCACCATGCTTAAGCCAAGTTTCAGTTACTAAAGCTATATCAATATTGTTATTATTTAAAAAGTTTAGGAATTCAATCTTTCTGCTACGTAACATATACTTCTATCATTCCATGTTATTATTTTTATATTCCTATCTACCATAACATATTATTTGCAATTAAAAGACAAGAACTTAGTAGCTAAATGTGTGATAACTTCAAATTGTTCAACTTTTGTTCTGTTTGTGCTGCATAGCCGTTACAGCATGATGACGCAGTGGAAGCGGGGGAAAATCCTTCATAGAAGCAAACGAAACTTGTTTGTCAGCAGTGGGGGCAGAAATTGAATTTGAAAAAGCTGCGCGAGAATTAGGATTCCTCTTTCGTTTTAGGTTCCAAGTACTTGGAGCGGCTGATGCATGCAATATCGGTAGGTTTGTGGCTCTCATTGCAGTTGGCATATTTATATGGAGAGGAATTATTACAACTGGAAGTCCTATGGGAACCAGCGCAATATGTTTTTACGCGGCAATTACGCTCACCATCCCCGAACATTTGACAGTTGCGACATTAAGTTACTCTGAACCAATTGAACCACTTTCAAGAGATATCAAATAGATGTAGCGCGTGTACATAGCTTTGTTTAGTTCGTACTTTTTTGCTACTTTTTTAATTTAAATTAGTTCATAAGTACTATATAGATATACTAACACGAATCTTTTTGCCTGAGGACAGTCGATTGTCCTCGGAATCAGGTGTTCGATTGCGTTTGGTAATGTTTATGGCTAATTCGCTTACGAATTCGGGGTAGAGATGTTATACACAGATGAAAGTTCCGGGTTAACTGATTTTCATAAATAAAAATGTCCAAGAAATTATCAGCGACTATACTTTTACCCAGCGGCCACACGACCAAGTGCAAGTCCGAAAAACTCAATACGTTTAAATTTTTCACTAATATACTCCCACATATGACACTTGCAGCTTGGCTGGAAAGGAAATTTCGAAGCAAATAAAGCTGCAAGTAACCCACCGGCCATACGAGTAAGCAAGTTCGAAAAACTCAACACATTTATACCTTTTCACTAATACTTGTGATATTTGCAGCTCAACTGGCAAGGAAATTTCGAACCAAGTAAGCTGCAAGCGAAATGACAGAAATTACAAAAAAACATAGAGTTTTGTAGTGGGCAAAAAGAAAAATAATTCTGAAATAAAAAAAAATTTACCTTTCCACTAGAAGAGGTTTTTTGATTTTTTCGTTTTGACATTTACTTTCTCGCGATTGTATTGAGAATTTTTACCTTCGACGATATTTTTTAAATTAACAGGCAAGAGCTCGTTTGGCCACTTAAGTTATTTGCAGCTAGTTATCGAAATTTTCGAAGATAACATGTGTTTTAAACTTGCACGTGTGGCTGCAGTGTAAGCTACAAGTAAAATGTAGAAATTACACAAAACTAAAAAAATATTGGGTGGTCCAGTGCGGTAAAAATAAAGAGGAACACCTTCGAAAAAAAATTCGTTTGAAATTGACAAACGAGCAAATCATAAAATTAATAGGCCTTTATGGTTCCCATACAGTTTTATATGATATGGACTGCAAAGCAAATACACTTAACGACTTAAAAAATAAAGTACGAGTATTGAATGATATTGCATCGGTAATGCGTTTGCAGGTTGATGTAGTAAAGAAAAAGTTACGGGCGCTGGGATCTACCTACATTTGGGAAAAAAGAAAAGTACCTACTTGCTGGTATGATGTCTGGATCAGGAGCAGAAGAAATATATGTACATGCCTTCGGTATTCTGCTTTGAAATCCAATGAAATCCTCCAATAATTCAAAGGTCTGTTTATTTTTTACTGTGTAATAAAGATTATTTTTGTTGTCATTAGTGCAATTGAAGAATAGGATCTTAAATAATGCCAATGTGACTATAACGAAGAATGTGAAATATTTAATTTCTTTCATGGAAAATCTTTCATCCATTCATCCCTAATACGACAGACATATTTGTATCTTTTATTCGCCTGTTGTTCAATGGAAGAACATTTTTCAGGCAGGCTGTCAGCTTCAAAATCACATGAAATTGCTGTGATCTTAATTTTCGTTAAGTAGTTGTTCGAAATGCAACAGGTCCTCACAACTAAACCCACTGTAGATAACTGGACTTCAATTGGCTGATTGAATACCTTTTTGCCAATCTTCCAAACATGCACTCTACTACCATTCTCGCGCGGCATAGCCTGTAGTTAAAAATATACTGTTGAATAGTTAATTTTAATTCCAATCCGAATATGGCATTTTTGTTGCTTTGTAGAAGAAGAAGCTCAGTGCCTTCGGAATTCTTAGATCTTCTTTTTCCAAAGCATTGTATAAGAAGTCATTGTACTGTATGAAGCTTTACCATTGTACCAATCGTCTATATAAGTAAACCGCCAGTGCGCATCCACTAACGTAAACAGAACTATGCTTGAATAATTTTTGAAATTGTAGAACTGGGAGCACGTTTTTGATTAGGCCTTAATGCGGATATGTTTTCCATTTAATGTTCCCATGAGATTTTTTCCCATGTGTCTGGGACCTGAAAAAGTAAATAATGAAAAATATTGTTAGATGTTAACTAAGTTAAAAATGATTGATTTTTTTTTTATTTTCTTTCGGAATAGTAAAGACTAGCTTAACTTTGCGGACTGCATTGAGGTAGCCGAATTAATATAGAAACACTTTCAGATACAAAAATTGTTTGTTAACTTTCGGTTAACTTTAATCAGCGGTTGATAACCATCGAATGCGTTTTTTCACCAAAATTTTAAACATACCATATGGTCTGGTTGGTTAACCAGAGAAATAACGTCATTTAACCAATGATTTTCCGGATTTTTCCCTGTTCATGCTTGGTTTTCAATTCGTGGGTTACTTTTGACGTAATAAAATATTTAGCTACACAACAAAATTGCGTGCATATATTGTGTGATGAAAGATTCAGATAGCGGACTTTTCGGAAGGAAGATGATGCGTAGATCAAAGCAGTCGTCATAATAAAAAAAACTAAATGAAAAAAATGCTATGTTTTTGCTAACCGGCTCCGTCCACGAGGTCGGCCTCAGAGCGTGGCCCAGCTATGAGTATGTATGCATGCGTTGGGGGCTATTCCATCAGCTGACTAGATGATGCTCTGTGCGTAAGCCACTAAGAGGTAAATTTTTGCTATATGGTTTGTCGTAGCTGAAGAAGATCCGCAATAGCGAAAGATGTTGTTGACCGAATTAAGAGTGGTCTTCAAAAATCCGCTAGACCAGGAAAAGTTCCTTATGGATGAAGAAGCAAACAATGGTCTTCCAAGTCGAGAAACTAATGTGGCAGTACAGTCAATAAAGACATTTTAAAATTTATTTGCAAGGTATCCTAGCGATACATAATAGTCGTTCAAACCGGTTCTAGAACGATGTAAAGTAAAAAGACAAAGTCCGTATTAGCAAATAGTACTTCAGTGCGTTCAACCTTAATGAATCAAACTTACATATATACGTGTGCGTCGGAGTTTACGTAAGAAATTCGGTACGTGCAATCTTTTTCGTATGGATCTAGTTTTCTCGGTCTTTTCAAATATGGCCTGAGTTTAAGGATTTATTCGAAAGAATGGTAAGTACAAATGCTTCCATGTTCACTGTGTAAAAGCTTCATTATTTAAAGCCAAAAGGGTACTGCTAATCTTGATTCATCTTGGGCGGTTCTGCATCTTTATGAACCAGCCAACGCAATGTATGCTCATGACTCAGGTTTCCTTCACAATATATATACTCCAAAATAAACGAGCAGTTTAAGTTTCAGCTTAATGCTTTGGTCCCGCCCAAAGTCACAGCAGATCTACCGACGAAGAACATCCGGTGCGCCAACTGGAATCATATCCGAAATTTTCAACATGCCGACCCCACATTTTACAAACGAAACAAAATTAATGTCTTATTTGGCGCAGACATCCATAAATCATTCTTAAATGTGTGATCAAGGGAGCACCAGGTACCTCTATGGATTAGAGAACTGAGGTAGGATGGGTAATGTCTGGCGGTGTTTCCTACAACATCTCTCCACATGACTACCGAAAGTAGGGATACATACCTAACTCTGCCAAAACTTTGGGAGCTTGATGAAATAGGAAGGAAACAATTCTGTCTCCTGAAGAGGAACAATGCGAAACGCAATTTTGTCGCACTCACCAACGCCAGGCAGATGGGAAATGTGTGGTTCAGCTTCCATTCAAGGAAGGAAGACGATCGTCATTGGGTTTGTCATATAACTCGGCGAGGATAAGGTATATTCAACTGGAGGAAAAAGGAAATTCCAATACATTGTTCCATCAGAAAGACAGAAGGGTCTTGGAGGATTACAAGGAGTGGGACCATATGATGGAAGTAGAACCTACATCGTTAGGGGCTCACTATTTCGGTACCCACCATGGAATGGTAAAGAAATCCAGCACCACCACCAAGCTGCGAATTGTATTTGACGCGTCATGTAAATCTTCAAATGGTACGTCACTAAACGACCATCTCCTCATTCTAGACTGCAAGACGACATATTTGAACACATTACTAGATTCAGAAAGCATAAGGTAGTATTTATAGCTGACATTAACAAAATGTATAGGCAGATTTGGGTACCTTTAGATGATTTTGTCTACCAACTTATTTTGTGGAGAGGCAAAGAAGAGGAGGATGTTAACGCATATCGGCTTAACACCGTCACCTTTGGCACTACCGCAGCACCGTATTTAGCGGTTCGCACCCTGCAACAACTGTCTGCAGACGAACGAGACGATTACCCGCTTGCATCAAAAATCTCGAAAAGGAACTTCTACGTGGATGGCGTGGACGACGGACTTGGAGTGGTTTGATTGGCAAAGTACGCTTGCGTGGATCAGAACAGCACCTTATACATAAACGAACCACATTCGTCGCAAACAGATTCTCTGAAATTCAGCAATTGACAAATTCCAACTGCTGGGATACTTTTCTTCCAAAGATAATCCAGGGAACTTAGCATCAAGAGAGCTCATCAAAAATCATCAGTGGTGGTATGGCCCTGACTTTATTCAAACTCTTGAGGAACAATCTCATCCAGTAAATGAAATACATAACATAGACTTGGAAACGAAATCATCAGAATTTTCTATGGTCAGAAATGAGTTTATTGCATTTGGGTACCATATAAAAAATAGTTTTCAGCTCTGCATCGATATCAACTCCTTTGGGACCAATGTACAGGTTTTCATCGCTACAGTGATTAGTATGAGTTACAGTGTACTGACTTCGCTTCATCAAAAACACCTATAGAAAATCAGCACGTATATCTGGACCGCTATCGGTCGAAAAAATCGCATCAGCTCGAATGCGTTTGGTAGCTATCGTCCAACACGAATTCTTTATCGACGAGGTTACTCGAATTTCCAAGAACGAGATGCTTCAAAAAGGAAGTTGGCAAGACTCTCGCCCATCGTCGACGAAAATGGGATATTGAGAGTTGGTGGACGATTGGAAAATGCCAATTTACCGAGTGCCACACCATAATACTGCCTTCCCAAAATGTATTAACGACGCTCATAGTGCACGATGTACAGATGAAACCGCTCCATGGAGGACAACAACTCATGATGGCAACACTCAGAACTGAGTACTGGATTGTCCATTTAAAATCCATTGTAAAAAGATGCAGTCGTAATTGTCTCCGACACGATCGACGCAAAACTCCACAAATGCAGGAAAAAATTGGCAACCTATCGGCACTAAGAGTGACTCAGGGTTGCCCGTTCCGCACAACTGGGAACGATTAAGGGCATGGAACGGTCACTGTAACAAAGTAATGAAGGCATACATTGCAATATTTATTTTCTTCATAACGAAGGCAGTGCACTTAGAACTCATAAACTTTTAAAGACTTCACGGCGCGCCGGGGGATCTGCGCAAACCTATACAGACTATGGAACAAACTTCTAAGGAGCTGCTAAGTGGAAGTGGCCGTTATACGCCAACATTCGAGCAGTATGCGACAGTATTAGCTCAAGTGGAAGACGATTTGAATTCGCGTCCATTCTGTCTGATAACTGATGATCCCGAAGATTTGTAAAATTTTTTGTTGTTGTTCAAGTGGGTTTTTTGGAAAATGCGGAAGAGAGAGAAAGAAAGATGTTTGGGCTCAGTGGTTATTTCGCTACATCGTTGGCATCCAACATTTGATGGGGAGACTAAATTCTTAGTGGAAGTTAGATTGAAGATTTCTAGTCAACTACTCATTTTTCTTGATTTTCGCTAACTGAAAAAATGAATATGTCGTTCGGACGAGGCTGGGATTCGAACACCGAACCTTCCGATTTGGAAGCCAGTCCACTACCACTTGAGCCACTGCCACCCACTGTCTAATCCTAACGCCTCACAGTGTTCCTCGTAGTATATATTAAGTGGCAAAATTATTTTTTCGACTATTTCGTGTTATTCTTATGAGTTAAGGATATTGTAGTAAAAAACTTGTGTTTTTTATATTTTATTTACGTTTTGTGACTATTTTATAGGTAATGAAACTAAAAAAAATAAAAAATAAATATTTCATTGATGTTTTTTTTATTAATTATTTATATATTTTTTGTAAATTGTTTATAACTTATTCATTATCAATACTCTTGTTATGGAATGAGTCTGAAGATTTTATAAGATTCTGTAATTGAATTCAAGAATGAATTCATTCTGGAGGAGAGCATGGGACAGTAGGGCCAACTAACAAGGCCATAACTTCCGCGGAAATATTGGCTGTTGGTTTCTTCGGTACTTCTCTGAAACTATTTAATAATGAATCCGAAGTAATAAGTAGCATGGCCAATAAATCTTTGTTAGCAGCAATGCGACTGGTTTTTCTTAGGGGCATGTTATACCATGGATACAGATCCAAATAAAGAACTCGCATATTTTTCAAACTGGGTTATGTTGATTTGGTACCCACTAGACAAAGCCCGTAAAATGACACGAAAGCGTTCTGTTAATTTTTGGTCAATACCAGTTATAGAGGCACTTTTAACAGGTTCCTTAAAAAATTTGCGATCAGTGTTACCGTCATTTGTCGTCTCAAATCCGAGTTTAGGGATGTCTACTAGCAGACCCAATTCATTTTCAATACGTGTTTGTATGTTTCGTTTTGTAATCTCCTTTAACTTTCCACTTACTAACTAATCTATAACTTATATGAAGTAAGCACTCAAAAATTCTTATTCAGGCATGAAGTGTAGATATACCAAAGGCGTAAGTATTAGGGTTATGAGGTAAATTCACATTTTTGGGTGTAGCGTTACAAATGTAGCAGCGTTGACTAGATTTGGTCTCTGTCAAAGAGTTTCAGAGCTTACCATCAATCATAGTCAAGTGAAATTCATATTCGACCATAACTTGTCTTTCTGTAAGATTAATGTGTAGTGGAATAAGGAAATCAATCTGAGTTTACATATTAGCACACTCATTGCGCGTAAGCTCATCTGTTTCTTTAGCAAATAACAGTTTGATTGGTCTGCAGTAGCGAGTAGAAGAGGGCCTTGAATTTTTCCAAATAAGAGTGCCGTAGTTGGTAATTAAAGTTGGAGAGACAAATGATACCATAAACAAATACTCGCCAGTGACGTCAGTCCGATTAAATTTCTGCTTGTACTGACTATGGCCCGAACTGCCATCGCAGCCCCACTTACATATTAATTTTAATGAAGTACAATCAGTTCCATCCAAAACATCCTTCCAAAGAATATTCTTTAGCCTTGTACAATTTGGAAATCTAACCAAGAGCTGCTGATTTTCCACTTTATCTTCATCTTTGAAAAAAGCCTGGAAACATTTCTGCGCATTTAATTTCTTTTAAATTCAGAGCACTCTATATTCAATACTGATTATATTTTTTCGACTATTTCATCGACGACATTATTTTTCGAAATGGCTTTCCAAATCTTAAAAAACTTCCCCTTCGTTACGCAATTCGGTTGCCCTATAAAAAAAAGCATTACTTTTTTTGCACACGTTTGCGCACTCTGGGTTTTGCACAGTTTATAACTAAGAAGTCAAGCTTTATGTTAAAAAAAAAAATTGACCCAGGACAAGGTGGGGCTAATAGTTAAAAGACTATGCAAAAAAAAGTGCTTCAAAAAAACTTTACAAATTTATAATTAAAAATCTTTTTAAATAAACAGGTAAATTGACTTCCAAAACTTATTAAAATTATCTACTTACTCTGATTATTTGAATCCATAACAATTTAGTTTAATTTTCCACACAAAAGATTTAAAAATGAATTAAACTAAGCTGATAATTAATTGTGCACTTAACATTTGATTTAACATATTCCACTTTGACTTGCTGTAAAATCATTTCCACGCGTTTAAATAAAGAGAAAATGTTGTTTACTTACCTACCAGTTATCCGTTTTCAAAATTGCATTAGCAAATACTCTCAATTTTGTCATGAATTTTTTTAATTTTCTCCATTTATTGGAGTGAAATGGAACAGTGTGCGCCTGGCCAATTTCTGATTGGTGCGTCGTTGAACACAACACCAGAAAAGGACTTATCAAAAATTGAGGTAAACCATTTATACAGGTGGCATCTTCTTCGAAAGATCCAACAAGACTTTTGGATGTCGGAATACCTTGTGCGGGTTCAACAGCGCACGAAATGGCTAACTTCAGATGAGCAGCTCAAAGCCGGACACCTGGTGATCCTGGCTAACGAACAAACACCGCCTACCCTGTGGCGACGTGGCAGAATCGAATCAACCCATCCTGAAGCCAATGGCAAGATCCACTTCGTCACAATCAAGATGGCAACAACAGCATTCAAACCCCCAGTAGTTAAAATGGCAACTTAGGACAGGCAATAATATTAATATAATAAAAACAAACAAACCCTGATGAATGTAAACATTTGTCTAATGCTCTAATTATATTGAATTAACCTGCGCGCTCAATAGTTCTGACGTCTATTCACAAGCATACGCCGATGATGTAGCTGTACCGTTTGTTGGATCGTGTCTAGCGACTATATGCTCTAAAGTGCAGGCAGCCCTAGACGTGATCGATGACTGGTGCACTAGTAATGAGCTTTCAGTTAGTCATGTCAAAACTGAGGTTGTACTCGTTACGAGAAGGAGAAAGCTGTCTGATGTGACTCATCTAGCGCTTAAAAGCATCTCCACCCAATTTTCCAAAGAAGCTCAGTATTTGGGTGTCATCCTGTATAACAAAGTTCTCTGGACTAAACATGTTACTTCGAAAGCCTATAAGACGCTGTTGACCTTCTGGCAGTGCAGAGCAGTTATCGGGAAGACATGGGGCCTGTCAAATTTGGATCTACAATGCTATCGGCAGGCCAATTATATCCTATGCATCGGTTGCTTGGTGATTTTAGCAGACCCCAGAGAACAGTTTGTCTCGGATGCATGGGGCCTTTCCCTGGCTCTGCTCTGGACATTGATCAATCTCTCTCCCCCTGATTTTCATATCATGGACTTCACTCTCAAAGCCACGTTCTGTTTATAAGGAAGTGGTCTTTGGTACAACACGTACTGGAGCCGTCTGGACATGCCGTCTGATACTATGACACCGGAATTCCTGTTGCGGAAAAAATATTAAATCGAAATGAAAAAGGAAAGCTTTCATCTGTCTTTCAAGGGGAGATTTACGCAATCCTTGCTGAACCCTTTTACGACTTCCAAGATAGTACAAGAATACAAGAAATCACTTTACGCAGTCGGAAAGCTAAATTCCGTGACCCTCGTCACAATCGTATCACGGAAAATTAAATCGCGTGTTAACTTATTAGCCAAGGTCAAAGACAATACTCGAGGCAAGATGAGTGCAGCGGACGTCCTTTCCTGTGGACCGGCAGGATGTTGCAAGGCAACGAATATTTTTCACCTTTCGCTCCCCAGCATCCATATTTTGCTATTGGCATCGTTAGTTCATCTTAGCCAAACCCAACGGTAAAATATCCGGTTTACAGCAGAATTATAAAATTTGACGTTTAGCAGAGCAGCAGGAGATGAAAAGTAGACCAAAGCAGTCGTCATAATAGAAAAACTGCATTGAAAAAAAAATCAATGTTTTGCCAACTGGCTGAATCCATGAGCCCGCCCTCAGATCATGGCTCAGCTAAGAGTATATGTGTATGTGTTGGTAGCTATTACACTAGCTGGCCAGATGATGCATTGTGCGGAAGCGTACATTTTTTCTATGTAGGCTGCCGGGCCCCTGCCCAATTACCGAGGCCTCGCCCATCAATGACGTTGTCTAATGAAAAGCGGGGGCAGAACACATTACAGATCTTATCGTAAACATCTTCAGATGGCGCCACGATTTGACCAGTTACAAGTTGCCGGTCATAGGTCTTTTTGGTGGCAGGACAACCGGTAGTTACTACCAGGACTTAAATCACCGTACCATGGGAGTCAGGAGCCCGCCGGATTTCGGTCCGGGCCTGACTTGTTGAGGTAGGTCCCCTTGTGGGAGCGTACACGAAATCGCGGGTAGGGTCTTCCTGTTGGTTTGACCCATTGTAGAGTAGCAAATAAGTACTGGGTGCTGTGACCCTAATAGTAGCAAGAGGTTTTAGATCGGCCTCGACCCATACCAAGTGTGGAACTTGTATCCTTGCTCCCACGCATGTATGGGCATCCCGTAAACATAAGTCAATATGACAGGTGGTTTACGTTAAAAACCAGAAACTATATAGGCTGCATAGAAAATCCGCAATTGCGAAAGGGGTTGTTGACTACATTAAGATTGGCCTTCAAAAATCCGCTGGACCATGAGAGATTCTTTATGGATGAAGAAGCAAACGCTGGTCATTCGTAGTGCAAAAAATAAAGTACTAGTAGAGCCAATAAAGATATTTTAAAACGGTAAAAATTTGTTTCTTTGTGAACTAACATCACTTTTTTCCCGTAACATCGCCTAAATTGGTCTTGGTTCTGTGCGAATAAATGTGAATCGGCACCGGAATCAAATCGGTCGAAGTTTAATACTTATTTTTCTGCAATGTAACGTGGCGATAGTAATGGCCGTTCAAACCGAATCTAGAATCATTTAAGATAAAAAACATAGTCCGTATTAGCAAATAGTACTTTAGTGCGTTCAACCTTAATGAACCAAACTTACATATATAAGTGTGCGTCGGAGTTTACGTAAGAAATTCGGTACGTGCAATCTTTTTCGTATGGATCTAGTTTTCTGGGTCTTTTTAAATGTGACCTGTGTTTAAGGGTCTATTAGAAAGAATGGTAAGTACAAATGCTTTCATGTCCAATTTGTAAACGCTTCATTATTTAAAGCCGAAAGGGTCCCGCTATTACCGACGGTAATCTTGATTCATCTTGGCAACATTGGTTAAAAGATATGAAAATCTGAGACTGTCGAAAGACAATCAACTTCTATTGCTCTTCCATAAACAGAAGGTGTCTCAAGAATCGTCTGAAAATATCAAGGTACTTTTAGATACTACAAACGAAGCCAAAAAATATGCGGAAAATTTAGGTGCTTCTTTCGAAGAGTGGAAGGATATACTTTACTTACATACAGTACAAAAACTGCCACTCACTACTCGCAGTCTCTAGGAATCACATCACATGGATATCATCCCATGCAGAATATCCAACATATACGGTGATGGAGGATTTTAATGAGGGCAAGAACCCTAAAGACAATTGGACATTCCGCTCCGTTGAAATCAAATAGAGGTTCTATCCGCACAGTTCTATCACGCAACTCGACAGTTTCCAAGTGTTCAGTGTGGCAAAGTTCTCACGCTTTAAGTTGAAAGCATTGAATCCTATGAGGAGGCATGACATCGTGAAGAAACATAAGTTACGCGTTAATTGTGTCTCCAGTGCGCATTCTACCCACACTTCCACAAGCACATTCACGTGTTGTAAGTGTTAGCAAAAGCATGTTTCGCTACTGCAACTTTATGAACCAACCAACGGAATGTATGCCCATGGCTCACGGTTAACAGCAGCGACCCAGTTGCCTGCTCAATAATCCGCCTCTTCACCTCAGAATTCACAGACTGAAACGTTAGAGCAGTGAACTTGCTCCACCAATACGGCATGATTTCATAACGCGTACGTTGCCGAAAACCATAGGATACAAAGTGTTATTCTGGCTAATGCGCTCATCGAGGTTTTCACAACCGCTGACCGTTATTGGTGCGAGCTCTCCTGGATCCTGGATCGGAGACTTCCTTAATATCAGAGTCTGGTTCACAGCTATTAAAGCTTAAGAGGAAAGGGAAACAGTACAAACATTAGCAATTGGAGAAAACTACACAGGTGTTTCCAAGCACAAGGTTTCCTTCACAATATACTTCAACATAAACCAGCAGTTTAAAGTTCAGCTTAATGCTTTGGTCCCGCCCAAAGTCACAGCAGATCTGCCGACGAAGAACATCGGGTGCACCAACTAGACTCATATCCGAATTCTTCAACTGCTGATCCCACATTTTACAAACGAAGCAAAGTTAATGTTTTAACTGGAGAAAAAGTTTAATTCCAATACATTGTTCTATCAGGAATACAAAAGGGTCTTGGAGGAATAGAGGGAGTTGGAACTAAACGACCATCCCCTCGTTGGTTCTTGACTGCAAGACGACATATTTGATCACATTACTCGATACAGAAAGCATAAGGCATTATTTGTAGCTGACATTAATAAAATGTATAGGCCGACCTCCACATGATTTTGTCTACCAACTCATTTGGTGGAGAGCCAAAAAGACGAAGATATTAAAGCGTATCGGCTAAATACCGTCACCTTTGGCACTGCAGCAGCACCGTATTTAGCGGTTCGGTTGGGATGTGTAGGGTTTAAACTTTGTGTTTAATGTACGTATGTAGAGTGGTTATACGGGTAGAAAAATGCGATTTAAAATAAAATACGTCTTTACTTGTTTAAGTAACAACAAAGAGAGTGTAAATTAATTCTACCGGAAGTTACTTCTATTTTTAACTTTAAAGTGTCATACACTATCATAGTCTTACGTTTCGCTTATTTGTTTGCATTCAGATTAAATTGTTACATTTGAATTTAGTTGTAACAGAGATAACAATTTCAATAAAGAAAATAATTTATTTATTTATTTATTTATTTATTTATTGAATAGCTACAGAATAATTAAAATTACAGAGTAGCTTAGTAGCCAGAGCATCAAGAGGCCTTAGGCAAAAAGAAAATAATTATTTAAAATGAAATATACGTATATTGTATTATTGTACCTGACTGTACCCAATCGCAGTTGGAGTACGTTGTACTAATTTTGACATAAAAGTTGGGTGTTGTATGAGTGTGTGTGGACTATCTACATGTAAATGAGACAGGAGCGAGTAGGTTAATAATATGGAGCATTATACTCGTATGTAGGTGACAAGGATGAAATGAAATGCTTGTAATTTGCATAGTTTTGCAATAGTGCAATAATTTGTTTTGATGGTTGACCCAAATTCGATAATTTTTGCGTCGGATGTGTTTTGTTCGGTTTTTGTGTTGTTAATTTTCGCCTTTTTCTTAGTTTTTAGTAATAATAAAAGGTACGTGTTTTTTTGTTTATCTTTTTTACCTGCTCCCTTTCCTTTCCAAAAGTTCGATTTCGTTTGGTATTGTGTACACCGGCGCAATTACACAATAGAATATACGTATGTGCATTCGTGTGTTTATACTGATGTACACACATGGTTTGTTATTGTTTTCTCGAAAGTGGTATTCGAGTGCAAGTGCAAAAAAAAAAAAAAAAAAAATGGGAAAATGCAAAAAACCAAAAAGAAAGTTCATTGAAATTATTCTCCCAACAAATTCGTACTACAATTTGTGGTGTTATTTTGTACCATAATTGTTCTCTGCTTACGCATTATTTGATATTGCAGTGTGACGATGTACAACGAAATTTTCGCCAGCGGTTTGTGATTGAAGGCCGAATGGGCTATCAAAGTATGTTTGGTGTTTCGCTTTTTAGGTAAAGCTATTGTTGTTGCAATTTGAACAAAGTTGTAGCAATTTCCACAAATTTGTTGCCATTTGCTCAAAGTTAACAATTCACCTGATGTAAGTTTTTTTTACCATTATTTTATTTTACGATAAATGTAATCTACTGTATAAATTAGTTTAAAATATTTATTATTACAATATTTATTTCTATGTTGTTGAATTTAAAATATTTTAAAAATTGATCTCTGCTAATAGGTTAAAGTGTTGTGTTGTTTTAGTGGATAACGTTGATAGTGTTACTGAACGTTCGAATGCCGTCGGGGTTCTGATTCTCCAATTCCAGTCGGCATTTTAGAATTTTGGAACTCCGCAACGTTGTCCGGGAAGAATAATAATGTGTGACTGAGTGAACTGTATGTGTGTTGTGCTGTGTACTGAAATCTAGGATGAAAGAATTTGTTATTATTTATATTTCATTAATCTACAATAATAAATCGTTCTTAAAAGAAAAGAAATGCCTTTGATATTTTATATGATTTTATTACTGTGTTTCTTGTAAATTTTGTGATGTCTCGTTTAAATGCCTTGGTTTTCAGTTGGGATGTTTGATGGCAAGTAGCAAATTTTTCTAAGTGGCCGTTTAAGTATGGTTCGTACCATAGCCACTCGTGTTTTCCAGGATGTGTACCGATGATCGTATCGAATCGCCATTGCAATGGCGGCAGTTTTTCATATTTGATGAGAACTAAATGCAGCAAAAGCATCTATTGGTAGATCCATTCCTCAAGGTGATTTACCTTCTCCACGGCAGTGTTTCCTTGAGGACTTGTGAGTATTCTTTTGCCAACCTCTAATGGACCTCTGTCTTTTTTCCCAGCTTATGTCCGACAGTTTCGTACAAACCGTTTGTAGTATGCAAGACTGTGACGAAGCGTTAGTTCTGTTTGATTTTTTGTATACTGCATGTTAAGGAATAAAGAAGTGGTGTGGTGTATCCCATATGGTATTATTCTGCCATCTGGCGAAGCTTCTTGCATTCCTTTAAACACTTGGAATGCTCGTTGTGCTTCCTTCCAGTTGTTGAACCATCGGCCAATCTTCTTGTTGTGTTGATATTATGCTTTTCACACGTTTTGTCCTCCGCAGTTTCCTTGGTGTTGAAAGGCAACACGTCCAGTTCCCACGAGCTTCGCAGCTGAGTGTTGTTATCAAGAACCTGTAAGAAGCTATGGACAGGTTCTTCATTTTGCGAAATTGTCTTTCCAAGGAGAAGCTTATTGGTGTGCAAATGGCGATCTTTCATCATCACCGTATGATCGTATAATGGACCCTAAAGCGAATTCAGAGTAAACGTCAGAGTAAACGTCGGCTCCCAGGATAATATATATAAACAGTCGCAGTTTTATTGAAATGTGGATCAGCTAACCTTAAACCCTGGATGTGTTCCTAATTTTGAAGAGCAAAAGGTTTGGATCGCTAAAGACCAGTCAGGGACTTGAACACCTAGGGGTATTTATCTTAAAAGGTGTTACCAGCGACCCAAAGGAAAGACTTACATACCGCTAACATGAACCGCTGCTAATTTTTCCCAATCCAGAGATCTTAATGAGTGTTCGCCGTTGATGAAGCCCTAGCAATTGTATAGCTGATTGGGAAATAAAAGTAGCTTCAAATCCTGTTGCCAAAAGAACATTTGGTTGATGCTTGCAGTAATAGCAACGTACACTGCTTTGACATTGGTTCGTCTTATGGCTGTACGCCAAACAGTTTCGACACACCCCGATTCTGTCCACTGCCTTAGATCGTTCGCAGATCTCCGTGTTAATAAACTTTTGATAACTCTGAGGGGGTGCTGACCTCTACTACATACATCATTTACAGAAAGACCGCTGCCTTTTACGCCACTCGTTCCAGCTACTAATTGTGTTAGGTTGGGCAACTCCTTCGAACTACCTAATTTCTCCCACAAACGCTGAGTAAAATCAGATAAGTTTTGTACTAAGATGTAAATCAATATGTCACCCCAACAACTTACCAGCAATCCTAAATTTTCCAGCATGGAAAGATTCCAGGAACATCTCCAATAGAGACTTTATATTACTAGTAATTTCCTTTGTCAACTGCTGCTGTTCAAAAAAAAGTTGGAAGTGAGCGTTTACCAGCACTCGCTTGTGGTCGTATCTGGCGACAAGCAGTTCCCATGCTTTGTCATAATTGCCAGAATACAGCCCTAAATGTTGCAACAAATGAGCCGCTTCACCTATAAGAGAGGATTTCAAGTAGTGAAGTTTCTGAATTTCACCCAACTTTTTATTTGTGTGAAGTAAAGAAAAAATCACACCATGGAAAGCCCGCCATTTTGTATAGGAGCCCTCTAAATGCAGAATTTGAATTTGGGGTAATTAAAGCTAATTACTAGAAGGACCTGTGGATTCACTTTCCACAATTTCCTCCTTAGATGCTGACTTAACATTGTCGATAGCATCAACTAATTCACCACGGTAAGTGAAATATATTTCTTGTATCAGTTCAAAAATTTCATCAAAATCTTCTCCTTCCAGATCTTCTTCATCTTCTCGTCGGGTTTTTGACTAATAAGGTCCGCGTAAGGTAACCCGTCTATTGTATTTTCTTTCTTTTCTGGTTTACTAAAATTCATTTTTAATGTGGGATAAAGACTGGCGTCTGGATATGACTTAAGTTGCTTAGCAAAGTAAGTGCGTTTCCTTGAGGGTAAGGGTGGGATTTGATGTGATAAAAGTTATCACAACAAGTTCCACTCTTTCCCTTTTCTTCTGGCCTTCACCCATCCATTCTTTTCCGTTGATTCTTCAAATTCTAGAAGGGTGGGGGGCAGCAATGGGTCCATCAGCTACTGGTTCACCCTCCTAGTAACTTGAAGGATAAATCGCAGGTAGGACGGGCAGGCTATTATTAAGCAGGGAGAGGATCTGCAAGAGGAAGTCGCGATACAAGCGTGCAACATAGTCACATACAAGAGCCTTTAATGAAGTTTTCAGCTGTTGTCCCTTGTGTTGTGTTGTCCCTCCTATCGGTTAGCCTCCTTAGCCTTAGAAAGCATCTCTGATCCACCCCTAACTCTGCTGCCCGATCCTTTGTTTGGCCCTACCTCTTCATTTTATTTCCGTTGTCTCTTTGGAGAAGCATATTAGCGGGAAGAATAGGTGGGTTCTTGAACTCTGTCTTTCTGATTTGATGCTTGTCGGAGGGGACTACCAATAGGAATGCAACCGCAATAACTAATCGTAAGGGGAAATATTAGCTCGGACCGATCTTGGGAAATTTTCTTAGATTTGGGAAAGAAAGAAACACGAAAGTGGTGTGAGAGAGTAGTAGGAGCAGAGGTCCAGGGTACGGTAGCATACTTCAGCAAGTTTGTGAAATGTTGTACACGTGGGATAGCGTTATCACTTCTTCGTTGACCATCAAAAAGTTAAGAACAAAAAAATTTTAAAATACAAAGCAGACAACAAAATCTATAAAGGGACAAATTGGAAGTTTTTACAATAGTGAGGAGAAAATAAGGACGGAATTAGCACTGACAGGACAAGATTATAGGAGTTCTAGGGGACAGGAAGCTTACGTAGAAACACTAATAAGTACCCTTAGTTAGTGGAAATAGTTTTATGTAGCGTTACCCCGGGCGAATACTTTTTATAAAAAATTTTATAATACTTCGCGCGTTGGTTATCGGGTCCCCAACTAGAGGCTCAGTCTACCTAGTGTTACCTTCAGCGCCACTGTTTAAAGTAAAAATGTATTGCTGCCTCTACAATATATTGTTCTGCCAATCCTTCGCAAATAATGTGTGTTTTTATAAAGTGGCAAAAATAAAATCTTTTCTTCCCGACGTAGTATTCTGTGATATCCATCCCCATCTGTTTACAGCATACGGTTTTGCACTTCCGATCTACTATACGCTTCATGGCGCCTACAGGTTAATCAGTTTCAAAGTTTATTTCTACATATTTTTTCCCCGAACCCAGACCAGCTGAGCAGCCACTACGTTCACCAAACGATTTTCTGTCGTTGCAAATCTCCCCGGGAAAATTATAGTAACAAAAAATAAAATCCGTAATTCCGTTAAAGAACACTCCGCAACCAATAATAATACACAGCAGGTAATGACATTTTTTCAATGTCAATGTCAATGTCGTTCAAGATTCGGACAAAAACAACACGGGTTAACTTTGACAAACAAATTGACAGATAAACTGGGAAACTGAAACGAATTGCCGCTAACCTATGGTTAGGTAACCAGAGTAAAATACTAGTGAACAAATACTCTTTGATTACCACAAATTTATAACCATGGGTTAATCAAAATCTCTTGTTTGGAGATTTAACCAACTGTGAACAATCCGACCCCAAAAAGTGATTATTATTATCGGAACTTTTGCAATGAATTCTTTAAATTTATTACATTAAATTAAAGAAGTTAATAGCTACGTATATACAACAGTCATATTACTTTTATATAATGATTTTGAAGAGCGTTATAGATATCACGCAATACCACGGGAATAAACGCTCCAATTATGTTTCTGAACACACTCGTCAAAAATTTCAGCGATCTGAATGAGCCTCCAGTCGCCAAGTACCGCAGTGTTATCGTCAATTTGCTTTTGGAGGTATTGCTGCTGGCAATATTGTTATTATAACAGGCTTCACCCAATATTTTCTTTTAGTTTCCTTTACTTTCTTTCTCCCTTTTTAAAATTCCCTTTCTAATTTTTTTCAATTCTCAGATTACCGCAGTTGTAAGGAGAACGACGCCTTCGACGACATTTTTTAAATGAACTTGCAAGTGCACGGCTGGCCACTCAAGTTACGAGGGCGGGTCAATAATTCTGTGCATTTTTGAATTTCTGACCTCTTTACTGAAACAGCAACACTGCTCCTGTCAACAGGCATCTGTCAGTTGACTCCTGCTGCGTCAGTTAGTTTGTGTTTGACAGCTATTTTTATCAGACTACTCACTAATTTGAGGAGAAAATGGAAAAAAGTGAATTTCGTGTGCTTATTAAGCATTATTTCTTGCGAAAAAAAACCATTACCGAGACCAAGGCTAAGCTTGATAAATACTGCACCATCGATTTCAATGGTAAAAAAGTGGTTTACTGAATTTCGTTGTGGCCGTACAAGCACTGAAGATGCCGAACCTCCTGGACGCCCAGTTGAGGTCTCTACACCCGAAACAATCGAAAAAATTCACGATATGGTGTTGGCCGACCGAAGATTGAAAGTGCGAGAGATTGTGGAAGCCGTAGGGATCTCGCATGGCTCAGTGGTTTCAATTTTGAATGATCACTTGGGCATGAGAAAGCTTTCCGCAAGATGGGTGCCGCGTTTGCTCACAGTCGACCACAAACGCAATCGTGTAACAACTTCACAGGAAGGTTTGGCGTTGTTTAATCGCAATATGGAGGAGTTTTTGCGCCGTTTTGTAACCGTGGACGAAATATGGATCCATCACAACAAACAACAGTCAAAACAGTGGGTTTCTAAGGGTGAATCGGCGCCAAAGAAGGCCAAGGTGGGTTTGTCAGCCAATAAAGTTATGGCGACTGTTTTTTGGGATGCACGCTGGATAATCCACATTGACTACCTTCAAAAGGGAAGAACAATCAATGGGGAATATTATGCCAACTTATTGGACCGATTCAATGACGATTTGAAAAAAAAACGACCTCATTTGGCCAAGAAAAAAGTTCTTTTCCACCAAGACAATGCAAGGGTGCACACATGTGCAGTTGCCATGGCAAAAATCCATGAATTGGGCTATGAATTGCTCCCTCATCCACCCTATTCTCCAGATTTGGCTCCGAGCGACTACTTCTTGTTCCCAAACCTGAAGAAATGGCTTGGTGGAAAAAGATTTGACTCCAACGATGAAGTCATCTCGTCATTTTGAGGACCTCGACAAATCATTTTTTTTGGAAGGGATAAAAAAATTGGAGAAGCGTTGGACAAAGTGTATAGAGCTCAAAGGAGACTACGTTGAAAAATAAAATTATTTTTTTATCAAAAAATCTGTTTTAATCCAAAAGACACGGACTTATTGACCCGCCCTCGTACTTCCAGCTAGTTTTCGTAGTGTTAAATAATTTACTTAATTTAGGAAAATATAATGGCTGCATGATCGTATTTACTTGCAAACATATTTTCGGCATAAAAAAGAAAAAAATTGAGCCGTAAAATGTTGCTAATTTCTTCATTCGTAAATGAAAGAAGATGTAATCCAAACCGCAGACTTTTTTCCAAGGTATAAAGTGCTATTTTGACGATGTTTTTTCTCCCATTTCCTTCTTTTCATCCCTTAAAATTGCTTAGTGTACGTGCCTCCAAACCACAGACCTTTTTCTTTTTTCCCTAGGAACTCCTCTTTAAAGTCTAGTCTGGTTTTTATTAATACGAGTAGCTTTGTGTATAAGTGTATCCAGTTTTTTCTGAAAACAATAGAAATAATATTTAAATAATAATGAATTAAGCTTAGAATAATAAACTTAGAATTTTGCAATGCCTTCATTTATTAGCGCGGAATAAAATCTAATGTTAAACTTTATCGTACCACAATAATTAATGATGCGTTGCTTGCGCAGAGGTTTATTTCATGTTCCATTTTAGAACGCGATGCATCGCATCACTGCTATATGTTTGCGACTTGGAACGGTTTACGTTACAGTATTACGCTAGTACTCCGATTTAGAACTCAGCCCAGATTCTACAATAAGAGCAGTGGATGTAGCTCAGTGGGTGGGTACACACTGCATTGTTTTAATACGTACCTTTCCTGCGGCGATGGTTCACCCGTAATTTGATCTTCCTGTGACTACCCGAATTTTTGTATCTTTCCAGAATGTATGCCTGTAAGTCGTTAAAGCGTGAGAGTACTAAATGTCCTACCCTTCAGTCAGAATTTGGATTAATCTATTTTAATTTTTTATTTTTAGTTTTTATTTTTATTTTCTTTATTATAATTATTATTAGGGGTTAAGGTACCCTTAAAATGTTTTCATACAGCGCGGGCGAAGGAAAGCTAGGGAACAAAGATATACGTTTGTTTTGAATGTTTAAATGGTCAGGAAATAAAGAGCACGCCAGGGCATTCCATAAGCGAGATGGCTTAGGAAAGAATCACGATATTTCAATGTACGGCCAAAAGTGGGCTTGAGGGTATACTGATCAGCATTCATAGCGAGATGGGTGTCACGGTTAAAGGTTTGAAGGGGCATAATGATAAGGCAATTTCTATTAAGCACTGACGGTGAAAATAGCGATGAAATAGGTGGACGCTGTAGCAGCTAACCCAAGTGTTCGGATCTCCATTTTCCCCAAAAGCATTGCCGAATTTTGTGCATCCATCATTCGTCCACGTATCGTAATTGGGTTTTGCATGGGATAGATTCTTTTCTGGTGCTGTGTTTAGCGCTGCACTAATTTGGAGTGTCCTGGTGTCAAAGTAGACCGTTCCTCAGAGTCTTCATGTACCAGACAAAGTGTATGTGAGTTGTGTTAATACCTTTTAAAATGTAAGGTAATTTGAAAAGGTATTTCATGGATTTTACTCGTACTTCTCACAGGCCGCCGAAATGCGGGCTTCCCATGGCTTGACATATGCGTTTTTTCCAGTCGCTGTTAGGATTTGTACAGATTCTACGGCGCATAGGATCTCTATCCCATTTTCCAAAAACTTTAACATATGCTGGGGTATTCATACCCACTTGAGTGTTAAGTTCTTTTTAAAAAACCAAAATTGCTGCGAACGCCTTCGTGATTTTTCTGCATCGACTCTTCCATGCTTTTAATAAAACAGTATAGTTCATAGTCCATAGTCCACTTTAAATGTCGGAAACGGTCGCGTCTGGCTTATTCTTAACGATGGCAAGTTAGCCATTTGTTGTTGTATTTCTATTTTTATTATTATTTATTTTTATTTTTTATTTAGTAACTCTTCAATTATAAACGAAGCTGATGCTGATTAATACTGTGATATCGGTTTGAATGTAAACAGCGTCGTCTAAAGTTGATTAGCATAAGACTCAACTATCTATATTTGATTAGCATAAGACTCAGCCATTGGAGAATGGAGTATGGAAACTTTTATCGAATTTTTTACCAAAATGGAAAGATGTATGGAACGCTGTATGGTACAGAATGTTCTCGGGAGATGTCAGGGGATATACTCGTATTTATCAGTATCCCCCAAGATATGAAAAATAGTTCTAAACAGGGGTTTGATATGTGATTTACGAGTAGTGATAAAGTGGCTTAAGTAAAAGTATTGCGATGGTGTTGAAAGAAATAGTTCTATTATTTGTACCCACATAATCATTTTACAATATGATCTCTCCAAGTGAAGTGATCTTCTATGATGATCCCAACGTATTTAATATTTTTGACCACTTCGATGGCTTCCCTTCTAATTGTTGTTAGGCAACCTTTGTTTCTCTTCAAGAATTCTTATATCACTGTTGATTGCAGTATAGTTCTTATGTCCATTATTTTGGTATACGCAGAATTAATAGCCAAACTTTTGTCTAACTAACCAACTTTGAAGCTTGCCAAGTTCCTTCGGCATTATGGTTTTTCTGGATTTAGGCTTCTATGCTTTCACCACAATGACGATATCATCTGCAAATGCAAATCCGGTTGATTTCATAAAAACTCGCAGTAGGTCATTTGTAAATATATTGAATGAAATTGGCCCGGTTAGGAGCCTTGTGGGACACCGTACTTACTCCGTTTTTCACCGCTTACCAAATTGGATATCTTTACTTTCTGTTAGGTATTTTTTTTTTATCTATATAAGTTTGTACAAACTTTCAAAGAGTTTGTCACTCGGGAATCTATCAAAGGCTTTACTGAAGTCTGTAAACATAATTACAATAGTGCAATTAGTACATTAAGTGCATTTCTTTCGTGTGTTCTACACAAATACTATCAATAAAAGTTTGGTTTCTAATCTGATTTCATTACTCTCCTGGTAATCGAAATTAAACTTTATTTTAATGTAACTGACTTCTTTAAAAAAATAATAATGATAAAGAAATCCCATAAGAAAATCTAAAAATTCATTGGGGGACGCCCCCCTCTATCTTAAGGACCTTGAATAGAAGTGAACAAAACCGGAATAAAAAACAGGCCAAACGAAAAATTACAGAAGAAGATCTTCCACAATTACCTACTGTTTGTTACGACAATAATATACATCATTCCATTCGACCAGAAAATTCGCTAAAATTTCCCATCCTCCATTCCTCAATGGTTGAGTCTTCTGCTATTCAAATATAGACGAAGATGTTCAGATTTTAAGTGGTGACCACACTGCTCCCACGCTAAAGCTGTTCGTCTCGAACAACTTCGTTATTCATCGTTCCGTTGAAATGACACATTCTATCCAAATGGAGCACCTTAATTTTTCCTTGATCCCCACACGCTGGATCTGGTAGATAACGTCATTGTGCGAGTCATCATCTTGTGTGGACCTTCACAATCCTGTTGCAATTTTCGTCATTTCTCTTTATTACGCAGAGGTTTATATAGCCACACCAGGTCTATGTACCTCGTTGAAGCCGAAAGATTTTGCTTTGATGTCATACCTAGTCTTCATGTGGTTGCTCGCCAGTTTCATCTTTACTCGGGTGTTGTCGTGCAATTTACGAATCCTACTGCATAAGCCATTCACATAGTCGCTCACCTCCTTAGGTTCCGAAGGTGCGGATCCGAATTTCGTTGCACTTGGTAACCGAACCGAACGGTTTGACCAAATAGGACCTCGTTTGGCGTAAGTCCTGTTGAACTATAGACAGCGTTTTGGTATGACATTAAGAAGAGAGGCATATGACGATACCAGCCCTGTTGGTAGCTGCCGACGACCATAGACAGATGCTCATACAAGGTCCCATTGAATCCCTCGATCATTCCATCAGATCGAGGGTGTAGTGGCGTTGTCCTTGTCTTCCTTATTCCCAGATAGTGGCACTGTTTCTTTGCAAAACTTTATATTATTTTTGATTCGTAGAATCTTATTTTTATTAAGTGGACTGTATATAATTTCCAACGTGGTTCGTAAAACCGTTCTAAAAAGGGAAAAGTAATGCTAGAGCGGAAAAAGAAAACGCACAGTTTTGAATTCTAAAACGTTATAAAAATCTTTATTTCGGCTTATTGTAATTTATACATTATTGGCGGTTATGTTTTTGTTTGTTTGTTAATGTACTATTTGATGTCATCTGCTTTTATGTTTCATCAGGCACGCTTCCTGGAAGGCTTTTGATTCAACGTTTCGCCCTTGATCAGAGTGTAGTTCTATTGAGGCCCCAAATCTGCTCACTCAGTTATTGAGTATCTGTGCTCCCTATTGAGTTCGGATTGCGAACATTTCCGGCCATTTACTGAAGTAATCCACGATCACGGGGGTGCATCGGTTGCCATTCAAAGTTTCGGTAAATAGGCCAGCGATGTCAATGACTATTCGTTCGAATAATGCCTAGACAATGTATTGTTGAATTCGTCCCTGTAGTTTAATTTTGGGCCCCACACGTTATGCACTTTTTGCACTAATTCTCAACATCTTGTATTTCACTTAGTCAATAGAAATGTTCCCTTACCTTCTCAAACATCTTGTTCATTCCTAAATGACCTATTTAGGTTGCAACATGAGTTTCATCGTGTACTTGGCTGACTCTGGACCATGGTACGATTACTGGCATATGAGATGTTGTTCCATCTGTACTTTCCCATTTTAAATTTCCTATCCGATATATGTATACTGCCAGCTTGGTCTTACCGCGCCAATATTGGTTTGATGTCATTGTCTGCTTGTTGATGGGAATCGATTTTGTCTGTACTCCAACTCTTTACTAGAACATTATTTCGTGTGTGGGATAACCCAAGATAGGGGTATTACATAGCTGCTGCTTGAGTTTTTGTAATGCTTTTTCACACTCTCCAGACCACCTCTCGGTAAGGTGATGCAGGCTATTTGCAATACCAGCAACATACTTTACGAATCTTATGTAAAAAGTAGCAGTTGGTGTTTATCTTTGGAGACAAGCCCACTTTTCACCGTTTCGATTTTGTCAGGATCCGTCCTTACACCACCCGCTGATATAATGTAACCCAGATGTTTTACTTCCGGACGGAACAAGGCACACTTTTCTGGGTTCAGCTTCAAATGAGCGCTTCACAGCCTCTCAAACACTTCTTTTAGATTTTCGCGATGCTCCTTGAACGTTTTGCCTATAGCGATATCGACGTCCAGGTTTTGAACGTGAGCCCTTGCAACGTACGTTCCATTAGTTGCTTGAAGTAGCCCAGAGCATTGCACAGTCTAAGCGACATCACTGCAAACTTCAAACTTTCATCTTCGAAACCATCTCGGCAACATCTGTTTGCTTTGCCAATGGAAGACGCCTTGTAGGTAGGCGGATTTGTCGGGCGTCTTCGGTGTAGAACAAGTTGCGTACGTTCATATTCTTCGTATTGTGTAGCAAATATATCTGCGTGCTCACCGATTAGTTTTTCTGGTAGGATATGCTGCCAGGATTTAGATAACAAAAACTGTGGGTTTTGCTCTTGATTTTCATACTCCAGACTTTGCGACCGATGTCGAATTTTTATGTCTTTTTTTTTTTAAGGAACTTAACACTCAAGTTGGTATGAATACACTTATAATGCCTCAGCATGTGTTAAGTTTTTTGGAAAATGAGATAGAGAGAGAAAGAAAAATTTTGGGTATTTCGCTCCATGGGTGGCATCCAAAATTTAATGGGGAGACTAAATTTTTAGTGAAAGTTGGCTTGATATTGATTTCTAGTCAACTGCTCATCTTACTTGCTTTTCGTTAACTGGAAAAATTAATGTCTTTCGGGCGAGACTGGGATTCGAACACCGAACCTTCCGATTTGGAAGCCAGTCCACTACCACTTGAGCCACTGCCACTCATGACTCGTTTCCATTGTGGTCGATATAGACTGAATAGGTGTACATTTCCCCATTCTCTCTCCCCTTACTATCTTTTTTCATGTCTTTGGACTTATCCTTACAGTAATGTTGTTAATTAGTTCCACTAAGGGCTTTCCTACCATGAAGTCTCTTTTATTTTCTGGTTCCATCAAATAGAATCCAGAACGTAATTTTGGCCGATGACGTCATAAAGCGGAAGTGTTGGCATTTCCGTATACGATTGGCATCTCCATGTTTCAGTATTTAATGGTTTGTGCCCAAAAGTCGACTACTACTCCATGTCCATTCATGAAATCTGTACCAATGATGCTGTCGTCACATATGTCAGACACCAGAAACAAGTGAGAGAAGATGATTCCCGCTAAATGGATTTTTATGCAGACTTCACCATATATCTTAGCCGTTGCTCCCGTAGCTGTTTGCAAACTTTTGCACAATATTCTTCTTGATTATTGAGGTAATGTAAGCGATGTCTATTATTGCCATCCATTTTTCCTTACCGCTGACTACTTATATCAGAAGACTTCCGTTGCATCGTTTTGCCAGGGACGATGGTTCTGAAGTTGGTGCCTAAGCATTTCTCATGGCATGTGTGCCGTTTCCGCAGTGAGTGCAGCCTTTTCTGATGTCCTATTTTATCGTAGTTCCAGGGGCTCATTCTTCGCCTCTCCCGCAATGAATATCGTTATATAGAACTTAGTCTGGCACAGGAGCATTCAACAGATGCTACCCCCCGGGCGAAATGTGTTACTTTGGAAGTCCGATTGGCTGCTTCCATCGCCAGAGCAAAGTCAAGTGCTTCAGCAAGGGTTCTTTTCCCGGCCATCCTTACTGCTGACCGTTGCTTCGAATCTGGGATTCCTCTGATGAATGCGTCCTTTGCCATGTCGTCGATTATTTCCTGTTCTGCTGTTAGTCTACTGACCTCTGCTCAGAGATGTTGCAATATTTCTGCTCATTCGGCTTTGCAATTGGACCTTGTAAACTTCCTGCATGTGGCTATTGCCAAGCAGTTCCTCGATAGCCTGTACTAAAGCCATATAATCTTTATGCTTTTCTATGTCAAATGTTTGCAATAATTTTGCTGCAAGACAATGCAAAGCCATTGTTAGGGTAAAGTACTTCACCTCATTTATATCAAGTTTCAAATAATCGAAGATGACTCGCTAGGAGCGTATGACGGATTAATTGGAAACTATTTCTACAAGAGGGTGGTTTTAAAAGTGTTTTACTTTTTTTTTTTAAAGCACCTGATCCTCCAATTGCGGAGCCCAACCGTCTAACAGATCTTTTGTACGTAAAATCAACATCAAGAGAGACTCAACTCTTTTAATTTACCAAGAAATTAAAATTCCTCTGATGAAGTGTCGTTTCCTAAAGGCACTTAGAGACATGCATTCACATAAAATGTTTTCCGCAGTTTCGTTGTCTTCGATACAAAGATGATATACACTTTCCTAAATAAGACCTATCGAAGTTGTCAGTGTTTTGTGAAAGGGTTTGATGGCTCTATTAGCCTGGCGAAGTCCTGGGAGAATTTCCCAATGTAATATACTCATTCGGGATATTACAGAATCGATGATTACAGGGTCGATGAAAGAATCATACGAACTGTTTCTAGCCAGTCCGTCGGCTAATTCATTTCCGACAATATCTTTATAACCTATTGTTCTTATAGGGGAGATCGTGTAGTGCAGTGAAGCATTGCAAGACTGATTTGAAGTAAATGAAATTAGAGCCAAATGCTTTAACGGCTGCTGGACTATTCGTTAGTATATGAATGGCGCCGCCTTTCATTCCCTTATCGAAGATGAGATTTGTGCACACCTGATTAAGCTTGAAATACACTGGAGTTTTCTCCCATTGGTTGCGAAATTCTGATTTTTAGACCAAATATAACAGCATCCACCCCGGTGTTCATTTTTAAAAGGGATCCGATCCGCCAATTGTGGGGGACTGCGACCCAAAAGATCTTTTGAACCACAATGGTACAATGAGAATCCCTTTGGTGGAGATTTTGAGAATTTCCCCAGGGCTTAAAATTTCTCTGAGCAAATGTTGTTTCCTTAAGGCACTTAGAGTCATGCAGGTTACATATCCCATAGAATACTCACGAAGTTCTATTTTCTCTCTTTAAAAGGAATGTCACAATATCTTTTTGTTTTGTTGCCTGTTTCTGAAATGTAGAAACACGCGTGACGATAAATGCGCTGACACTATTAATTTTCATTGAAACAACATGAGAAACAGGCAAACGAATGCGACAGCTGAACCTGCAAAAACCTTAGAAACTAAGAATGGATATAAGCAAGTAAAATGATTTTGTAAGTAGTCCGTAATTTATTACCAAGCAATAAAGTACTCATTTCCTTTGAACAAAATAGAGAATTGTTTTTTTTACTCCAATTGGTGAGAAAAATCTAAGTGACGCAGTCGGTAGAAATCTAATCGAATCTAAGCCGCGAGGCAAACTAAAATCTTTATAGTAAAAGTTAAATCTGTGTACCAAGTGAAGTTATAATCTTTCTTTCTTTATCCAGTTTCTGCTTTTACAAAAATTTTACTATGATATTACAGAATTGCTTTACAAGTGGTTGGAGATTGGTAATGTATGTACCCCCCCAACAGTTTATACCATATTGTAACTTCGAATGAAAAATTTCGTGGTAGACTGATTCATACAACATTTTCTGAGTCGATAAAGACTACGAACAGCCGAACGCAGACAGTTTTTTAAGACCGCGATGTGTTCATCCCAACTCAAATTTTCATCTATAACAACACCAAGGTACCTAAACTGTTTTACGACTTCAACATTAAAACAGTTTACATTGCAGAAGAGCATCTTTAGTGGAGAGGCCTTCTATAAACCCAAATTGTGCTGGACAAAAAAAGTTTAAACTATTCAAATAACCGCAAATTCTCTTTTTAACAGTATTTTCAAATGTTTTAGAGATTGAAGGTAACAAGGAAATCGGTGTATAATGATTTTTAGCCATTTCGTCACCTTTTCTGAAAAGTGGTACCACGTAGGCACATTTTTAATTATCATGAAAGTTTCCGGTATTAACACTTAAATTAAAAAGGTGAGCTAAAATGTCAACAACACTATAAGCGATATTCTTAAGAGTTATGTTAGAAATTCCATCATTAGCACAAGATTTCGTGTTATTAAGAGATTTTATTATACTTAATAATTCGAACCCAGTAATTTGTTCAAAAAATAAACTATTCCTGCAAGACGCTCTTTCCACTGTTTCAACACAATGTTGGCAATATGAAGGACAATCACTATCAAACGACTTTTGCCCAATTGTTGAAAAAAAGTCATTGAATGATTGGGCTAAGCCTATTTGTAAAGTTGCCACTAATAAAGTCATTTATCACTTTGCATTCTTTTCTAGGACTACCTAGTGAACTAATCATTTTAGAGTGAAAATAACCATCGCGGCACATTCGAATTTCCCTGTTGACTTTCTGGCTCATTTTTTTAAAACGACATTTAAGGCTAGAATTGAGTGGATGTTTGTAACACTTTCTATGGTTTATCCAAGGCTTAAGTCTCATATTAGATTTCCTTTGAACCACTGTAATGCTGGAAGTTTTGACATAATCATTTAAAGTATATGATAATCGTCAACTTCACACGAAAAAATCCGTATTTCAGTGACAAAAATCTAATCCTGTAGGTACACAAACGTCTCAAGATTACGCACTAACAAATCAAAATTTTGCCGTAGACTACGTACATTTTGATGTACAGCAAAAAAATAAATTTAATAAAAATGCTATCATTAATGTTCCGTATGGTAGTAGTTGTTGGGTTGTTGCTGATAAGATCGAGGCGGTCGTTTAAATCAAACATATGTAATTACAAGGATTAATATTAAACGAAAGACAAATTAGTCTTCCAGTGCCTGCAGATCGTCAAACGATAGGGGAAGACCCCTATCTACCTTTCTCATTAAAATTTGGGAGTTTCTACTTTTTTTCATTTTTACATGTTTTTGCTTCCATGAATAGAGTCCTTGTGTGAATTAATAAAAATTCTACTCTTGGTATCCGCAACAAATAACGACGAGTTTAATTTCTTAATTGCATTCTTCTTACTCTTCATTACCTTTTTTTCACATCTTGTGAAGAGAGATGATCGCATAAAACTTCAATGGATTGTTGGTTGTTCGGTACATTGTTGCTAGAGTTCCTTTTAGAGATGCGTTTGTCGTAGCATTGTTGAACATCAGAGGCTGGAATAGAGACACCTAATGCGTCACAGAAAATTTTCTGCAAACTCTCTTCTGCATTCACATTTTTCTCCACTTGTTTCTGCTCCCTCCAATTTAGTTTGCACTGAAGAGAAGTAACCTTGAGTTGCAGTTCTACGTTTGCTTCTCTCAGCTGTTGAACTGTGTTGAACAAATCACTGTTGATTTTTTTCAAGCAAAGAATTTCTTCGTAGAGCATTTGCAGGGTTATTGAACTACGGGACTGTTGTTAGCAATCAGCTGTATTTGTGGCCAGTACTGCTTGCTCAACTTCTGGTGGTTCATTATCATTCCGTAGCGTGGGTGTAGTTTGCTGATTGCGCTTTGGCCGATGTTTAGTCGCTGCTGCTGCTACCGCTTTTCTCTTTATTGCAGAATTACAATAGTTCGGTTGGAGATTTTGTTGTTGTAACTGTCGGCTTTATTGTTGTAAGTGGAGAGATTTCCGACTAAGAACACTGCACTTGTCGCATCGATAATTCACTTCGTGTGTGTGCATGTACTCAAGGTCGGCTGAGTTAATATTAACGCACGAACAATGAAAATACATGCTACAGTCCGCGCAATTGATTTTAGAATCGCAGCTGCGTTCTATTTTTTTATTACAATATGAACAGTGCATTTTAAGAAACTAATTTTAAATGAAACAAGTCTTTTTAAAACAAAAAGTGTGTACCCCACAGCACTTATAGTTAACACGTCCGTTCACGTACACGTCCGATTGATATGATGATCTGTATACCAAGTGAAGCTATAATCGCTATAGTAAGATCTAAATCTGTATACCGAGTGAAGTTATAATCGTTATAGTAAAGGTTAAATCAGCGTACCAATTCAAGTAGAAATTGACATACGACATAGATAAAACTAAAAGCTAAAACTAGTTACTAGTGTACCAAGTAAAGTAAAAATTGACGAAGCACCCTGTTAAGTGACTAAAACAAAATTAAGAAGAACAAAACTCTGACGTTTTGGCAAAGAGAAACCGAGAAAGAAATGACAAAGACTTACAGCTGTATTAGAGGCATTAGCCTCCAAAATGCCACAACAAGACCAAGCAGAGCAGTTCACTGGATGAATGAAATCGCACTCATCCAGAAGTTCAATGGCGATAGAGAGAAGTTGACACAATTCCTAACTATTGTTGAGACGCATATGAACGCAGTCGAAAAAACACTAAGAAGAGAATTATGGCAGGTAATTTACAACGCGAAAATCGTGGGAAGAGCGAAGGAATTGCTGATAAATAACTCACCAGAAGGATTGACAGCAGCGAGGGATCTCCTTTAACAGCATTTTCGACCAACATATAATTACAAGGACATTTCAAAGAAAATTACCAGTCTAAAAGTAAGTTCCATTTATGGAACTTAGAAGATTTAATTAAAGATATTAACACCTTTGCGAGATACGAGCCCAATACCCAAGAAACCAAACAAACATTTTATGTACTATTAGTGGGGGTGGCCGTGGTGTAGTGGTACTAGCAATCGCTTCAGTCAGTCGTTCATAGACCTCCGTGAGGAATAAACGTGTTTCGGCTTCTAGTAAAGTTAAAAAGTTAAAAGTAAACTTAAGAAAACGATAATTAGAAACGTTTCGGCCAAGTGCTTCGGTGGCTCAGTGGTAGTGGTGTCCGACTGATAAATAAGGGGTCGTGGATCCGATTCCCGAAAAAGTTGCGGTGACTTTTTATTTTTTAAAATAGAATCAAACAAACATTAATTGTACAGTGGATACAAAAGTGTGACCGGCGATGAGTGACAACGAGAAGTCATTTGATAATACAGCAAAAAAGAGAAGGAGGAGGTTAAACCCAACTCCGAATCTTGTAAAGCGCCCCTCCCTTTCAGCTTCTACCGAAGAGCTGCCGGGTAGAGTAAGGGAAGAGGCGCCAACAACAACAACAAAGGCGGCAGCTGAGTCAGACCTTGAGGAATACCCTTACGTGTCTGATGGCGGGGAAGGTCACTATATGGGTGGTAAAAATACCTTCCAATCTCTGGCGGCCACAGAGTCAGAGGATGAAGAATAAGAGGTGCATGCACTAAATAGCACCATTAAACAGCTTGAAGAAAAAGTGCTGGCTATTAAAGCCAAACAAGTGGCGAGGAGACAACAAAAAACAGTGCCAACGAAAAAAACGGCACAGACACAACAGAAACAACAACAAAAAACACAATCGCAGCAACAACAGCAGCCGCAGCACAAGCCGGTGAATCAATAGCAGCAGCAGCAAAAACAGCAACAACAACAGTAGCAGCAGCAGCAACAGAAACAACAACAGCAGCAACAGAAACAACAACAACAGCAGCAACAAAAACAACATCAGCAGCAGTAACAACAGCAACATCAGAAAACAACCAAACCAAGGGTACCTCCAATCAATACATTTAAGATGGAGTTGAAAGACACCATAGAATTATGTAAGTCGGCCATAGGCAACAATTTTTTTGTTAAAAGACTTAGTTTAGATAGGCACGCGATCCACTGCAATACAGTGGAGCGCTACCACAAAATTAAAAGTTTATTGAAGGATTCGACGACGGAGTTCTTCTCCTACACCCCTAGGGGTGAAAAGCTGCAGACAATGCTGCTGAGGGGGTTAGAACCGTCGACTGATCCGGAGGAGCTCCTTGCACTGTTGAAAGAGAAGGAGTGCGAAGGGCTCAAATTCGAGGGAGTCAAGCCATTTGTCACGGCTAGAGCCAAAAGGGAGAAGCGGAAACTACCGTTCTTCCTGGTTCAGTTAAGTCCCGACAGCAAACTGGATGGTCGTACACTGGGAAAAATTAAAGAGGAGCGAAAACATTTTACAATGTGTTCGCTGCCAAAGGTTCGGGCACGCCGCGTCGAACTGCGAAATGCAGCCTCGATGTGTGAAGTGTGGAAAGAACCACAAATCCGAGGAGTGCGCTCTAGGTAAGGACGGAGCGTCTGAAAAAAGCCAACTCTCTTGTGCTTTACGCAGGAACACGGGACACACCGCAAACTATCGGGGTTGTCCCAAATTCCAATACATAAAGCGAGTAAATCTGGCTCGGCAGCAGAAAGTGGAAGTTAAACGTCCACTCGTGCAGGCACAAACACCAGCCGTTACTCCCCACGTTACCTACGCCCAAATGGCGGCAGGTAGGGGAAATACGGTACAACAAGCAAAGGTAGTTTCTCAGGCCCCAGCGTCTAGAGCACCGGAACCTGTACCTGACATGCTGGCTATCTTGCTCTCTATTCAGGGGCAGATGGCTCAGCTTCAGCGTCAAATACAGGAACAGGCTAAGCGGGTAGATCAAACATACGCGCTGCTGCCGGGCCTAACGCACCTCCAGTCGTAATGGGTACCTACATGGCGGAGCAAACCCTGAAGGTCCTTGCAGTGAATGTTAATTCACTGATTAGGTTCGAACGAAGAGCCACTCTGTTTAAGTTGCTTAAAGACCTGATGTGCTTTTGGTTAGCGAAACTAAGCTTACTAAAAGACACAAAATGAGGCACAGAAGATATAAACTATTACGGAGAAACCGACCCAACTCCATTCAAGGAGGTGGTGTTGCGATCTTTGTTAGGAAAGGACTGCGTTTCAAAAGAATATACAGTCGTGTAGTACGTAGGTTCCAGGTGCTGGAAGCATGCATCATGCACATCCCTCTCCGTAGTGGAAAGCGGTTATACATGGTGTCTGTTTATGCACCTAAAGCTACTCAATCCACCTTATTCATCTCAGAGCTCCAGACACTTTTTCGATTCCTAAGACTGGAATTGGCGGAGAACTACTTTATTATCGGCGGAGATTTCAACGCCAAACATAGAGAGTGGGGAAATAATACATCAAATACTAGAGGGAATCTACTTTTCAATTGGTGGAGTCAGCACAGTATAATGTATCGACTCGGCCTGAAGGCGACGGATAGTCCGTCGTTTCCCAGACATGGTTCCTATTTGGGCCTCTTGCTGTTCGACACACGAATACACCTGACGTGTACTAACCAACATACCATAAACTGTCTACGCACGTTTGTGTATGACAGTGACCATTGCGGTTTAAGTACCGAAATAACCGTTCCGAACGAAATTGCGGAATTGGACGAGTTTGTTCAAAGGCATTCCTACAACTATAGTAGGGTGCGCTGGACGCACTTCTCCAGAACACTGACGAGAGCACTCTCCTCGAATTCGCTCTACCCACCGTCCAATAGAAATCTGTCAAACGAGGAGATTGACAAATATCTAAAACTAATGGACCAGACAATCAAACGAACAATGGACAAAACGATACCTCGGTATCAACATACTGACAACGAAGACTTATTCCGCAACGCAACTATTGACGCACTGCACCGACAAAAAAGTAGGCTGCTGTCAAGGCTAAAAACTTATACAGACAGTTTACTGACAAACATAACCCGGAGATCGTGACACTGAAGTCGTCGATCAAAAACCTCCAAACATTAATAAAGGAAAATTACAGAAATTCTGTAAGTTTGTATTGGAACAATAAAATTCGGGCTGTAAACACCAGCAACCCGAATATGTTCCCGCAAATAAATAAAATATTTCGAAGAAAAGATTAAAACGACCTTTCGTGTCTTAAAATCGCCCGAACGACGGACAACGAGAACATACTCATAGCAGCAGGCATCGATCCAAATGAGGCCGTCGATGATGACAACTTCTTTGTGATCGAGGATCCGCAGGAGAAGGTAGAGGCTATAGGAGCGACTTTCCAGGAAGTGTACAAGGCGAATGACATCATTGGCCCCAACCACGACCTGGAAAATCGAGTCCTTGTGCACAATTTCTACCTCCGAAATGAAATTGTAAACTGGTGATTCGAGAGCTCGGGCTTCACCCAGTTTAATAACGAGAATATGTCAAATAACGTCATCACCAACGACAGGGTACTACCCCTTTCATTTCGAAGGTTGAGCTCCAAACGATCTTCGAATCGCTTAGAAGCAAGAAATCAGTGGGAACCGATGAAATACCGAACATCGTGCTTCGACATCTCCCACTAGGAGCGGTGGACATTTATACCACCCTGTTTAATAATGCCCATTATCCAGCGCATTGGAAAACTGCGGTGGTACACCCCATCCCCAAAAGGGATAAAGACACTTCCAATCCGGCGAATCTCCGGTCGATCATTCTCCTTCCAAACATCAGTAAGGTTTTCGAGAAGGTGATCAATAGAGTCCTGACCAAGTGGGTTGAGGACAAACATATAGTTCCGGATAATCAATTCGGTTTCAAGGCGGGGCATGATATCATTCACGCTGCGTCTAAACTGGTTTCTGATATCCAATGGAGCAAAGGTAAGAACCAGTGCACTGGTGCCTGCCTGATTGACTTGGAGAAGACCTCCGATACCGTATGGTTAGAAGGACTCTTTTTCAAGCTGGACAGGTTGGGCATTAGTAAACCACTGCTGTATATTCTCTTTGATATGCTCTCCAGTAGACAGTTCATCGTGAAGAATGGCGATGTGACTTCTGCTGGAACATTTAACATTAAAAACGGTCTGTAACAAGGTGCGGTAAATTCCCCGATCCTATTCAACATTTACACAAGTGATCTGATAGGTTCACTTCACCATGCCATAGCGTACGCAGACGACTTAATCGCGTACAGGTCTGGTTCAAAGATCGAGGTAATTAACATACTTTTGCAACGTGACTTCGATAAAATTAAGCGATTTTGCGATGACTGGAAGTTGAAAATCAACTTTCAGAAATCGGAAACCATTCTGTTTAGGACGCCTTTGTCTGGGGCCTCTAGGGACACCAGAAAGAATTGGCGGAAGTTTTCGATCGTGGGACAGCACGGGCAGCCACTTGCTTGTCGAAATGTAGTCAGATACCTAGGGATCTGGCTAGATCAATATCTGTATTTTAACATTAATTATAGATGTTGCTCTGGCCAGAGCCAAAGGTGCTTTTGCCCTTACAAAGAGACTGTTTTATAACAGTCAACTCGATGCGAGGGTGAAGGTGATCTGCTACATGGCTCTTATCCGGCCTATGCTTGTATTTGGTTGTCCCGTGTGGTTCAACGTGAGAGCAAGCTTATTGGAAAAGATTAGGGTGTTTGAGAGGGCTTGTCTTAGGACTTGTCTTCGCTTATAGAGAACACCAGAGTCTGAGTACATAAAATTCTATCCTAATAAGGTCTTATACAATAAGGCGAACCTGATGAGAGTGGACAATTTTGTTATTAAGTTGACTCGAAGGCACATTGCAAGAGCAATGACCTCATCGAACAACCTGGTCTTAAGGGCTTACTACCCTAATTATATGTATCATGAGAGAGTTCGCTTTGATGGCTTTATTCCTCCAGAAGCGTTCCTCTACCTAGATATGAAAGGTGTGATTCAGGACATATTGGCGGTGCCGCTAATCTTCCACGTCGCACACGGCAGTGCGGAGCGTCTCCGGTTCAGTAGGGCGGTAGGGAGTCGCGACATAAGGGATGTTGCTCGGCAGCACCAACAAGTTTGGTGGCTAGTTGAAGGAGGGGAGGGTTCGTCGTCGAATCCCTTAAGTAATAGGTAGCTATGGGAAGCAAAGTCGGTCGTCTGTGTCGTCTGTTAATTTTATTAGCCATGGCCGGCTTACATAGATTTAGGTAGTATTAAGTTAGATGTAAGAAGAAAAAAAAAAAAAAAAAAAAATCACCAAAAAAAAAAAAAAATAAAAGTAAAAAAATATAAAAGAACAAAAGAGATGGGTGACAACTTTTTTTTTGTTAAAATAGGGGTAATCAATACAAGAAAAAAAAATTGTATCGTATTATCTGTTACAATAAGGTAGGATAAGTAGGTTAAGAATTAGATTTCTATTTTTATTTTTTTTTTTAGGTAGTTAGTTTATAAGTTTTAGTTTTATTTTATTTTTATTTGTTTTTATAAATAAGTCCATATACCAAGTTTTTCTATTGCCTAATAAAAATTTTTCTTAGTTTTAGTTTAAAATAAATATATAAATATAAATAATAATGTTCGAAACGTCTAAAGACATAGTTTAAGTATTATTTTTAACCTAGAGTGCCCGCATGGGGCCAGTAAGTTAGAATAAGATTATCTGTAAGTTAATTAAGCTAATTTTTAAGCATTTTTTTGTCTAGCTTGTAAGTGTAAATGAATTAATGAAAATAAAAATGCATTTAAAATGAATGAAAAAAAACTACCAATCGCTTCTCACTTGGAGGGTCAAGGTTCGAATCCTATCCACGGCAAGTTTTCATTTGTGTAATTGGAACTCAGTCAGAAAAATCTGCGTGTGAAGGCATAACACTGACATCTAGATTTGGCTGTTGTAGAGTTTTCAAGCACAAAACAACCGTTAAAATTCACAACCTGAATCATTCCGAGTGAAGAATAATCTCTCCGTCCTATTCGGACTCCCACCCCTGGAGAGTCAATATCGAAACCAAACACACCTGAGTTTCAAACCACTACATCACTACAATGCTTTCCTTTCTCCTTCTTCTATCTTTTCGCCCGCGCCCTGGCAACAGTAAAATGGTATCATATATATAAAAAAGAAAGTGAACCGTATAAAACAAGTGGTATCAGGGAGTTTATCGAGGGAAATAAGAAATGATATACACAAAATTAAAGGAATTTTATATACATACATATGTTATGTAGGTTATGGCTATTATCATTTAGAAAAGGGATTTGTAACGCAGGATATGCGGAGTACATCACACTCCAGTAACAATCATCAGAACAATAAGAATTCCGGTAGTAACAGTCAGAACTATCATAAAGCCAATTCAGGGCAAGCTAGGTATAGTAACCATGACCGACAAATGTCAAGCAGACCTCAACAAAATCACCATCACCGAGAAATATCAGTGCAATCTCGACAAAATAACCAACAACAACGAAGACAAAACCGAGACAACAAACATAACCAACAGGGGTAATCCGTCTTTAATCAGTCAGGTCAGTCTAGAAATGCATCTCAACAGCCAGAATCAATGGAGGTAAGACAGATAACTCAGAATAGTCAGGTTAAGAAGAAGAAATACATAATATCGAGCCAGAGTTTTTTCTGAACTAGGCCTCGGATATAAAATCTTTTTAGACTTAACTATTGACGGAAAGAAATATAAAGGACTGATTGATACAGGATCAACTATGAGTATAGTAAATTCTAACCCAGTTGACTGCAGTAAATTTAAAGTATATGAGAGGATAAATATGAAACTCTAAACCATAAATAATATCACGACAGAAACAGTAGATATAATCATAACAAGTATGCCCGAAAAATTCGGTTATAACTCAAGAGGAGCCGCAAGGTGGTACAAACGAAATTTAGGTGATAAGCCGTATGACATCCTCATAGTAAAATTGTCAAGGCCCTTGATTTTGACAATAAAGTACTAACATTAATAAAACAATACAAAAATACCATTATATTCATCGAAAGACAAAGTAACTTTTGATTGCTTTAAACTTAACGGACATGGAAGAGAAGTGGATCTAAACCACTTAAATGAAGAATAACGAAAGGAGATACTGGTACTATTAGGTCAATTTAAACACTTAATATACCGAGAATGCGATCAGTTAACCAACACTGAGTCTATAATGCACGAAATAAAAACCACAGACGACCAACCAATTAACGCTAAACTATACAGGTTACCTCCGAAGCATGAATAAGAAGTGAGACGATAGGTAAAAGATATGGAGCAATAAGGAATAATTAGGAAATTCAATAGCAGATATGCATCACCTATTGTTGCAGCAGCAAAAAAATTGATAATTCGGGACAGTAAAAATTTCGTCTGTGTGTAGACTACAGGAAGTTGGACGAAATAACAGTAGATGATAAGTACCCTCTACCAAATATCGACAGCATACTTGATAAGCTGGGAAGGGCCCAGCATTTTTCATCGATCGATCTTAACAAGATTAAACGTTTCCAGGAATACTCATTACCTATAATAGAAAAGCATTTAAATGGTTTTCTAGGAGCCACAAGCTATTAGAGAGAATTCGCTAATGATTATTCGAAAATAGCGCACCCAATGATAAAGTATCTAAAAAAAGATCAAAAGATTAACGTTAGTGACCCTGAATATAGGCAAGCTTTCGAAACACTCAAATTAAACATTAGCAGACATCCAGTATTAAAATTTCCCAATTTTGAAAAGCCATTTACTTTATTCACTAATGCAAGCACCTACGCTATAGGGGCAGTTTTAATGCAAGAAAGCCAACCAGTGCGCTATGCGTCTAGGTCACTAAACGATCATGAAGAGAACTATTCTGTGATTGATAAAGAGTTCTTAGCGATCGTTTGGGCGGTAACTTATTACAGACCCTACTTATGGGGAAGAAAGTTTAAAATCATCAGTGATCCTCATACACTGATACCACAACAAAAAATATACAAGTGAAGAATTTAGTCAGAGAAATCAGCGATGGCTTTTAAAACTACAGGAATACCAGTACGAGATTGAATATTTAAAGGGAAGAGAGAATAAAATAGCAGATTTCTTAAGCAGGATCCCACAAGAGAATAGTAAAAATGGTATCTAAAATTAAATAACTTGTCTGACAATGCAACAGTACATTCAGAAGACGAGCAACAATTATATCATATACTCATTAAATAAACTATATAAATATAAAACCCAGATAATTTTATCAAATACTGCAGATAGAGAAATAAAAATACTACATAGAAGGAGAATCATTTACATAGATGTGACTAAAGGAAAAGAGAATTGGACGGACGTATTACGAAGGTATATTAAGCCAGGTATTACAGGAATATTTACAGAGTTATCTTACCATGAATTTAACAAAATGCTACAATATTATTCAGTCATGACAAACAAGTGAAATTTATTAAGGCAACCCTAAGAGCACAAGCAATAAAGAATAGAGAAGAAGCACAGAAACAGATATCATTATACCGCACCAACGAAAGTCTTCATAGTGGGATCATAGCAACCTATCATAGTTTAAAAACAAAATATATTTCCCACATTTAATCAAAGAAATAACCAAGATTATAAATAACTGTAGAACGTGTATCACAACAAAATACGATCGTAAACAAATTAAAGCGAAGTTTGAAGTAAGTGAAACACCCACTATGCCAAATCAGGTACTTCACATGGATATGTATTACTTCATGATGCAAGCTTTTTTACTCTAATAGACAAACTACCTAAAAAAGCTTACGTATATCACTTACCCAATAGGAACTGGACTAAAAAGATAGACACATTAGAGGAGCACTTTTCGAAAATCGGGAAACCAGACAAAATTAACGCGGATAATGAGTTTAAAACAGAAAATTTTAGGTAATATTTAATAGAACAGCAGGTAGAACTACATCCTACTAAACCAAATACACACACAGATAACAGTGATATAGAGAGGTTTCACTCAACGCTACAAGAAAAATTAGTAACCCTGAGGAATTTAGACTTAACACTGATTCAAACGATGCATAGGGCAGTAAATAACTACTATAACAGATACCACACTAAAAGTGACACCAGGAGAAGCAATGTTCGCGGATATGGCGACATTAGTGAATCATATAAAAATAAAAAAGAAAATAATATTAGGAAAATAAACCAGAACAGAGAAAAGTATGAGAAATCCAGACAGGTAATTCCAGTTAAAAATTATAAGCGTAATTACTATAAAAATCAACCTAGGTATAAACTTAAAGCATAAAGCATAAAATCACCTCGAAAATTTGCGGAAGATAACACTGTTAATACATAAAACTACAGCAACATTGACAATAAGCCAGCTCACAACAGACAACGGATGTATGTACAACTATCAATATGGAACAGACAGAGGTAATCAAGGATGACGAAACTATATTACATATCTTCAATACCAAAGAAATAAGGGGCATTGTCAACCAGTTAAAGAAAACATAAGAAAATTGCAAATAGACAATGACATATTTATAAGAAAAGAGATAGAAACACTGAATGTAAAAATAACTGCAATAGAACCGGGAAGCAATTCTAGACAAAAACGAGGATTAGTTGACTTCATTGGAAAAATCCAAAAATGGGTTTTTGGTACAATGGACGATACTGACCGACAAGACACGGGAATTTAGGGTGGACATTGCGCATATACGCGGGCTAAAAAAGTGATCACTTTTCTGTGTACGTTCACGTCTGTAAATTCAGGCCAGCTATTTTGGTACTTAGTGAAATACAGGTAGATCCCCGCCACACCTCTTAGATCACTCTGATCTGAAGCTGCCTGGCTACGAACTAGTACCATTATTCTTCTCTCATCGCCTTCTCGCCATTTAAGTGCGTAGTGATGTAACTTACCAAATTCAAAAAAAATTCAGGCCAGCTGTTTTGGTACTTAGTGAAATACAGGTAGATCCCCGCCCACACCTCTTAGATCACTCTGATCTGAAGCTGCCTGGCTACGAACTAGTACCATTATTCTTCTCTCATCGCCTTCTCGCCATTTAAGTGCGTAGTGATGTTAGTGATGTAGCTTACCAAATTCCACCACAATGTAGTCCCTGTTCCAACCCGGAATTCAATTTCAAGTGGTTAAAATTCCATATCCGTAAGCAAATTATCCACTACCGTTTTATTTACAGAAGCCCCAAACTGGACAGCAATTCGACTTTTAACGAGTTTGATGCGCTGTCTGACACTATTCAAAGAATTGTATCCCTGTATCCTCATATTGAAATATAGACAATTCTGGGTGGCTTCGAAATTCTGGACAGACAACATCCGAAGGACATAGTCTCTCGTTTTTTAACATAAATCACCTGTCATGTAGACTTATATTTACGGAATGCCCATACATCCATTGGAGCAAGGATACGCCTTGCTATCGCTCTCCGTCAATCCTTTGATACCAATTCGGAACTGTGTTGGAGGCACAAGTTCCACCCTTGGTATGGGTCGAGGCCGATCTAAAACCTCTTACTGCTCTTAGGGTCACAGCACACAGTACTTATTTGCAACTCTACGATGGGTCAAACAAACAGAAAGACCCTACCCGCGATTTGGGTTTAAACCACAGCCACTATGACACCCCCACAAGGGGGCCTACCTCAACAAGTCAGGCCTTTGACCGGAAACTTGTAAGTGGTCAAATCATAGCAACCTTCGGTGGCGTCATCTGAAGATGATTACGTAATATGCTCTGCCCCCGCTTTTTATTAGACAACGTCATTGATGGGCGAAGTCTTGGTTATTGGGCGGGGGCCCAAAAGGGTATTGCCAACAACACGCGGTGTTCCCAAGCGGTCCTCCTTCTAAGTACTAATCGCGCCCGACGCTGCTTGATTACGGTGATCGGACGAGAGCCGATACTTTCAGCGTAGTATGGTCGTTGGCAACCGAAGGACAGTGTGTTGAGATCTTCGCTGCGGAAAACAACTTAACGCAGCTTGTAAATGAGCCCACCCGAATACCAGACGTTGATAGTCATACCGCTAACATCCTGGATTTGTTTTTAACTTCTCACCCTGATAAGTACTCCGTTGATGTGCTCTCCCCTCTAAGCTCGTCAGACCATTGTGTCATATCAGCTAATTTCTCGTACGCCGACTACACAGTTAGGGAAAAGATTCCTAAAAGAAGCGTATGGCAATGCGAGAAAGCCAATTAGAGCGGACTTAACACCTTCTCAAGGAAATTTAACTGGTCGTTATATTTCTTCGGTTGCGACGTGGATGCCGCTGCTATCAGCACTGACACTATTCTCTTCGGAATGAGACCCTTTATTACTCATCGGTTCAAGAACATCAGACCGAAAGAAAGGGCGTGGTACGACTCGAGCTGTAAAGAGGCTGGCAGGGTTAGATAAGTGTTTTTTCGGTCCTTCAAGAACAATCCGACAGAGGAAAACCGAAAAAAGGTTAAACGAGCCAGGAATGACTGCAACGTCTTTCTCAAGCGCGTGAAATTTTAATACGAACAAGAGTTGGTGCAAAAAATAATACAATGTCCCAAAGGTAGTAAAAGCTTTTGGTCTTTTGTCAAAAACATCAGTAATTCTAGTAATTCTGCCTCATCCTCCATCCCAACGCTCATTTACATTAACATCCTAGCTGTCAGCTCTTTGGACAAGGCCAATCTGCTTGCTGCACACTTTGCGGCCAGTTCAACACTCCCAGATTGTGCTCTATCTCCGCCTACACATCGAATCTTCAATTGGACGAATCCACTTTCGCACTCGTGTAGTAGCAAGAGTACTTAAAGATCTCAATATGCATAAATCCGCCGGTCCAGATGGTATATCTCCCCTTCTTCTGAAGAGGTGTTCTTCAACGCCGGCGAAACGACTGCGTAAGCTTTTTCATCAATCCTACTCTTTAGGACTCTTTCCGAGCAGATGGAAAACAGCATGTGTCCAGCCCTTCTTTCCAAGGTCATGGACACGCTGATAAACCGTCAGCTCACGAAATATCTTGAAACACGAAAACTTCTTAATGACCGGCAATATGGTTTTCGTAGCAACAGGTCCACTGGTGATTTGATGGCATGTCTCACCGAAAAGTGAAACCAAAGCGTACATCAATCTGGCGAAGGCAAGATAGTTGTACTTGATATTTCTAAGGCATTTGACAGAGTTTGGCATCAGGCTCTTTTGTCGAAAATGCGTGCTTTTGGGACCGATGGTTCTCGGGATTAGAAATTACATTTCGGAACGTTCAATTCAAGTTCTCTTGGATGGTTTCAAGTCCGATATTCACAAAATAAATTCTGGTGCTCCCCAGGGCTCTGTTCTGTCTCCGACACTCTTTTTAATTTTTATCTATAATCTCTTGTCTGCCACTTCTAACCCAATATATTCCTTTGCTGACGATAGTACTCTCTGCTTTTCATATTCGTTTCCGAACTCACGTCCCTGTTCTTCGGCTGTAGAATGCGAACGGCAGCATATGTTAAGCTTCTTGTTTTTTGTTTTTTTTTGTTAAATAGATTGCCGAATTTAAAAAAAAGGGAAGAGTATTCCGATTTTTACCTGTCTTTATTACTTGCGAAAATATTTGAAGTGCAAGGTTAAAAAATTCGATTTTTGCACCTCTCCTTTTTGTCGGCTTCTGCCTCTACCGCCTTTTTCCCCAAAAAAAAAGAAAAAGATGGCTTCTGAATTCAGCAGATGACCTCCTTACTGATCAGGTTTGCGTATCCTTAGACAACACAGCGGCATTACCAGGTTTGGCAACCTAATTTTGCCGTGGGTCTTTTGTATACTCCAGTTGCCGTCTGAACTAAGGCTGATCGCGTTTGCCCATCTTTGCTCCGATATATCCGCAGGATTCGGCCTTTGGGCCAGGTGCTTTTAGGACCTTTTGCGTCTACTATGATGACTACGTCTCCCTTTACCATAGGCTTGGCAGAACGGAACCACTTGGTCCTTCTGGTAAGTGTCGGCAAGTACTCCTTGATCCACCTCTTCCAAAACTTATCAGCATACTGTTCACAAGTCAACCAGTTTCTTCGAAGTGCCAACCCATCATCCGAATTCGGCAATTCAATGTCACACCATTCGATGAACCCATTAAAAAATGGTTCAGCGTTAGCGCTTCGTCACTGTCTCGATTTAAAGGAACATATGTTAATGGTCTAGAATTAATAATATATTCAACCTCCACCATCATCGTCAGTAAAACCTCATCTTTAGAATTTCTAGGCTGATTCATTTGTGACAGCACCTGCTTCACCGACCGCACTAACTGTTCCCAGCTCTCCCCCATATGAGGCGACGTTGGAGGAATAAAATTCCATTTTATCCTTTCCTTTACGAAATTTGTTGAAATTCTGTTTACATTTAAATGAGCTAAACTATCCCGCAGCTCATGACTAGCACCCCTGAAATTTGTGCCGTTATCGCTCCACACTTCCACCGGCTTTCCTCTTAGTGCGCAGAACCGTTGGATGGCAATAATACACGTGTCACTAGATAGACTGCGTGCGACCTCTATGTGTATCGTGTTTATAATTGAAAGGTACATGCTCGGAGGCATCGATGCGTCCCTTTACACGCATGACTCCATTTTGATCAAGATAGGGACTTAAATTCGACAGGTCATTTGACTTTTCCAGGTGCGGCTCGCCCTGTACAGTATTTGCAATCTGTAGCAGACCAACTCCACTCGAAAAGGCTTCAGCTGACATAATCTGTACAAATAGTTCGCCGCTGCATCGAACTGAAATTAATTTCTTCCTTTTCCAACGGTAACACCATGATATGGTTCCGTGCAACCTCCTCCATGACAAAAATCTATTATAGTCTACTACAGGATTAACATCAAGCGCTCTGTGAGTATTCTTACTTCTGTTTCTGCGGATGAATTACAGTGGATCACTTCACTCGCCGGCCATCTATAACTGGACTGACGTAAAAATTCTGGTCCACTATGTATACCAGCGGTTCTTGGACGACCAATCTATTTTTTACATTCCATTTCGTCGCATCGTCAGCTACATTGTCCTTGCTGGGAACCCATCGCCATTCAGCTTCAGCAGAGCCTTCCAAAATTTACCCTATCCTGAACATTACAAACTGTTTCATTTTTCTTTTTTCGTTCTTAATCCAGCATAATACAGCCTGCGAATCTGACCAGAAGTATCGCCTATTGATTTTGATTGAGTGACCTTTCGCGACAACTTTCACCAGTCTGACACCCAACACAGCTGCTTCTAACTCCATACGAGTTACCGACAGCGGTTTGATAGGACCAACCCTTGTTCTTGAACAGACTAGTCTACATTCAACGTACGATTCACTCTGAATGCGTAAATAAGCCACTGCCGCATAAGCTGCCAGGGTGGCGTCAACATACGTATGTAACTCCACTGAGCAGTCAGCACTGAATACCACATCTTCGAAATTTGGCCTTTTTATTCTTATTTCCTTGACAACTTGTACCAATCTAGTCCACTGATGCCATGGTATAAGTTGACCATCTTGAAACTCTTCATCCCACTGAATTTTCTGACGCCAAACTTCCTCTAAAAGGATTTTAAACATAACGAGGAAGTTGGCAATAAGTCCAAGTGGATCCAAAACACTCATTAAAATTTTGAGAACTTCTCTTTTCGTGGGAGGAAGCTTATCCCTAAATAGACCCTCTCTAAATCATTTGGTTTTATACAGGAAGGAGAATGAAAATACATCAGTTCGAGGTGACCACCACATGCCTAAAACTTTCTCGGCATCATAAAGATCTGTACACTTTATATTTTTATCACCCTTAGCTGCCCTATCTCCTAGTGCTTATATTAACTTTGACGAGTTGCTCATGAAGTTCGTTATCTCGAATCCGCTCTGTTGGTGTATATGTATGACTTCATTTGCTAAACGAATCGCTTCTTCCTCGATGTCGACACTATCAAGAAAATCGTCGACGTAGTGGTTTCGTACGATAGCCTGTACTGCTCTGGGAAATTGCGATGCATACTTTTAAGGCGTTCAGATGTTTTATGAAACTTGCGCAACATGGTGAACATGTGGACCCGAACGTTAGCACCTACATTACATAATCTTCTATTTCCCCGGAATCTATATTCCTCCAAAGAAATCTTTGCGCATGCTGATCGGTTTTTCGCACCATTATTTGGTGGAACATTTCTCGAATGCCTCCACAGATGGCTATTCTTTTTTCTCGAAAACGAAAAAGGATTTCTGGCAGCGGTGGTAGCGGTGGCAGCGGTGGCAGCGGTGGCAGCGGTGGCAGCGGTGGCAGCGGTGGCAGCGGTGGCAGCGGTGGCAGCGGTGGCAGCGGTTGCAGATCATCAGGCCCAGACATCAGCACTGAGTTGAGGGAAACTTCGTTTATTCGAGTAGCTGCGTCCCCTGCAATGCGCACCTTGGACGGCTTATTCGGATTAATAACGGGGAAGATCGGTAAGTACCAAACCCTTTCTTTTCCGCTCTCCCGTCGTTCGATGCTAGTGAGCTTACGTGCATACCCCTTTCTTAGGTACTCCTGCATTTGCGTTTGAAGATTCGCTGCCAACTCCGGTTCTTTTTTAATCCTATTTTCGAGGCACACCAACCTACGCACCGCTGCCGGCCTACTATCGGGTAGCTCTACCAGTTCACTTTTCCATAACAGTGTCACACTGTATCTTTTCCCTATTTGTTCAGTGTGCTCCTCTAGCTTTGTTTTTGTCCTTGTATCCTTATTATTCATCAGACATTTTATATTTTTCGATGTTATATTTTCTATGGCGAAAAAATCCCGGCCCAGTTCGTGTAGCTTCTTATGCGACCCTTCTTGACATTCGCACATGTGGTAAGCCCCATGCTCTGAGCGTTCTGACGTAATTCCATATAATGGCCCAAATCCCAGTCTAGTTTTGATCGCTAATGGTTGATCACTTTTTCCTTCACGATGCGTAAATGATCAGTCGCTCACTGACTTTGGTCGCGATTGAAAGTGCTTCAGCTAGAAAGCAAAATTAAATTGTAGAATAAAGTTTATACATTTATTTACCTAGATATAGAGTTTGTCAGGCCGCAATTAGCTCAGCGCGAGTGTTCCCAACTTCAGTCGTTCACAGACCTTGATAGAGGATAGACGTGTTTCGGCTTCGTTGTAAGTGAAAAAGTGAAAACAAAAGTAATAAAAGAACTGCTAAAAACGTTTATGCCAAGTGCTTCGGTGGCGCAATAGTGGTATTGTCCGACCGACAAAGCAGTGGTCGTGGGTTCGATTCCCAAAAAAGTTTCATTGACTTTTTATTTTTAAAAATAAGTAAAAAAAAAAGAAAGTGTAAGTGTGATCAGCGATGAGTGACGTCGAAAGGTCCGCTATTCCAATAGCGGGACCAGCAGATGGTACGATGTCATCTGACATCCGTTCGAAGAAGAGAAGGAGGAGGTTGAAGCCAACTCCGAATCTTGTAAAGCGCCCCTCCCTTTCAGCTTCTACCGAAAAGCTGCCTGGTAGAATAAGGGAAGAGGCGCCAACAACTTCAACAAAGGCGGCAGCTGAGTCAGACCTAGACGAATACCCATACGTGTCTGATGGCGGGGCAGGTCACTATATGGGTGGTGAGAATACCTTCCAATCTCTGGCGGCCACTGAGTCAGATGATGAAGAAGAAGAGGTGCATGCACTAAATAGCACCATTAAACAGCTATTAAAGCCAAACAAGTGGCGAGGAGACTAAAGGAGCAACAACAACAACTCCTGAGTTCTCAGCAACAGCCCACAATTAGCGAGGCTGAACAAAAAGAACAGCCCCTACAACAACAAAAAACAGTGCCAATGAAAAAACCGGCACAGACACAACAAAAACAACAACAAAAAGCACAACCGCAGTAACAACAACAGCAACCGAAGCACAAGCCGCAGAATCAACAGCAGCAGCAACAAAAACAGCAACAACAACAGCAACAGAAACAACAACAGCAGCAGCAACAGAAACAACAACAGCAAAAAGTCCACACACAGAGAGTACCTCCAATCAACACATTCAAGATGGAGTTAAAAGACGCCATAGAATTATGTAAGTCGGCCATAGGCAATAATTTTTTTGTTAAAAGAATTAGTTTAGATAGGCACGCGATCCACTGCAATACAGTGGAGCGCTACCATAAAATTAAAAATCTTTTAAGGGATTCGACGACGGAGTTCTTCTCCTACACCCCTAAGGGTGAAAAGCTGCAGACAATGCTGCTGAGGGGGTTAGAACCGTCCACCGATCCGGAGGAGCTCCTTGCACTGCTGAAAGAGAAGGAGTGCGAAGGGCTCAAATTCGTGGGGGTCAAGCCATTTGTCACGGCTAGAGCCAAAAGGGAGAAGCGGAAACTACCGTTCTTCCTGGTCCAGCTAAGTCCCGACAGCAAACTGGATGGTCTAAGGAGTATAAAAGTCCTAGACTACCAGGTTGTACACTGGGAAAAATTAAAGAGGAGCGAAAACATTTTACAATGTGTTCGCTGCCAAAGGTTCGGGCACGCCGCGTCGAACTGCGAAATGCAGCCTCGATGTGTGAAGTGTGGAAAGAACCACAAATCCGAGGAATGCGCTCTAGGTAAAGACGGAGCGTCTGAAAAAAGCCAACTCTCTTGTGCTTTGTGTAGGAACACGGGACACACCGCAAACTATCGGGGTTGTCCCAAATTCCAATACATAAAGCGAGTAAATCTGGCTCGGCAGCAGAAAGTGGAAGTTAAACGTCCACTCGTGCATTTACAAACACCAGCCGTTACTCCCCACGTTACCTACGCCCAAATGGCGGCAGGTAGGGGAAATACGGTACAACAAGCAAAGGTAACTTCTCAGGCCCCAGCGCCTAGAGCACCGGAACCTGTACTTGACATGCTGGCTATCTTGCTCTCTATTCAGGGGCAGATGGCTCAGCTTCAGCGTCAAATACAGGAACAGGCTAAGCGGGTAGATCAAATATACGCGCTGCTGCCGGGCCTAACGCACCTCCAGTCGTAATGGTTACGTACATGACGGAGCAAACCCTGAAGGTCCTTGCAGTGAATGTTAATTCACTGATTAGGTTCGAACGAAGAGCCACACTGTTTAAGTTGCTTAAAGACCAAGCCCCTGATGTGCTTTTGGTTAGCGAAACTAAGCTGACCAAAAGACACAAAATGAGGCACAGAAGATATAAAATATTACGAAGAAACCAACCCAACTCCATTCAAGGAGGAGGTGTTGCAATCTTTGTTAGAAAAGGACTGCGTTTCAAAAGAATATACAGTCGTGTAGTACGTAGGTTCCAGGTGCTGGAAGCATGCGTCATGTACATCCCTCTCCGTAGTGGAAAGCGGTTATAGATGGTGACTGTTTATGCACCTAAAGCTACTCAATCCACCTTATTCATCTCAGAGCTCCAGACACTTTTTCGATTCCTAAGACTGGAATTGGAGGAGAACTATTTTATTATCGGCGGAGATTTCAACGCCAAACATAGAGAGTGGGGAAATAATACATCAAATACTAGAGGGAATCTACTTTTCAATTGGTGGAGTAAGCACAGTATAATGTATCGACTAGGCCTCAAGGCGACGGATAGTCCGTCGTTTCCCAGACACGGGTCCTATTTGGATCTTCTGCTGTTCGACACACGAATATACCTGACGTGTACTAACCAACATACCATAAACTGTCTACGCACGTTTGTGTATGACAGTGACCATTGCGGTCTCAGTACCGAAATAACTGTTCCGAACGAAATTGCGGAATTGCACGAGTTTGTTCAAAGGCATTCCTACAACTATAGTAGGGTGTGCTGGACGCACTTCTCCAGAACACTGACGAGAGCACTCTCCTCGAATTCGCTCTACCCACCGTCCAATAGAAATCTATCAAACGAGGAGATTGACATATATCTAAAACTAATGGACCAGACAATCAAATGAACTGTGGCAAAACGATACCTCGGTATCAACATACTGACAACGAAGACTTATTCCGCAACGCAACTATTGACGCACTGCACCGACAAAAAAGTAGGCTGCTGTCAAGGCTAAAAACTTATACAGACAGTTTACTGACAGACATAACCCGGAGATCGTGACACTGAAGTCGTCGATCAAAAACCTCCAAACATTAATAAAGGAAAATTACAGAAAGTCTGTAAGTTTGTATTGGAACAATAAAATTCGGGCTGTAAACACCAGCAACCCGAATATGTTCCCGCAAATAAATAAAATATTTCGGAGAAAAGATCAAAACGACCTTTCGTGTCTTAAAATCGCCCGAACGACGGACAACGAGCACATACTCATAGCAGCAGGCATCGATCCAAATGAGGCCGTTGATGATGACAACTTTTTTGTGATCGAGGATCCGCAGGAGAAAGTAGAGGCTATAGGAGCGACTTTCCAGGAAGTGTACAAGGCGAATGACATCATTGGCCCCAACCACGACCTGGAAAATCGAGTCCTTGTGCACAATTTCTACCTTCGAAATGAAATTGTAAACTGGCGATTCGAGAGCTCGGGTTTCACCCAGTTCAGTGACGACAATATGGCAAATAATGCCATCGCCGACGATAGGCTACTACCCCCGTTCATTTCGAAGGTTGAGCTCCAAACGATCTTTGAATCGCTTAGAAGTAAGAAATCAGTGGGAACCGACATTTATACCACCCTGTTTAATAATGCAATGAATAATGCACATTATCCAGCGCATTGGAAAACTGCGGTGGTACATCCCATCCCCAAAAGGGATAAAGACACATCCAATCCGGCGAATCTCCGGTCGATCAGTCTTCTTCCAAACATCAGTAAGGTTTTTGAGAAGGTGATCAATAGAGTCCTGACTAAGTGGGTTGAGGACAAACATATAGTTCCGGATAATCAATTCGGTTTCAAGGCGGGGCATGATATCATTCATGCTGCGTCCAAACTGGTTTCTGATATCCAATGGAACAAAGGCAAGAACCAGTGCACTGGTGCCTGCCTGATTGACTTGGAGAAGGCCTTCGATACTGTATGGTTAGAAGGACTCTTTTTCAAACTGGACAGGATGGGCATTAGTAAACCACTGCTGTATATTCTTTTTGATATGCTCTTCAGTAGACAGTTCATCGTGAAGAATGGCGATGTGACTTCTGCTGGAATATTTAACATTAAAAACGGTCTGCAACAAGGTGCGGTGAATCCGCCGATCCTATTCAACATTTACACCAGTGATCTGATAGGTTCACTTCACCATGCCATAGTGTACGCAGACGACTTAATCGCATACAGATCAGGTCCAAAGATTGAGGTCATTTTGCAACGTGACTTGGATAAAATTAAGCGATATTGCGATGACTGGAAGTTGAAAATCAACTTTCAGAAATCGGAAACCATTTTGTTTAGGACGCCTTTTTCTGGGGCCTCTAGGGATACCAGAAAGAATTATCGAAAGTTCTCTATCATCGGACAACATGGACAGCCACTTGCTTGTCGAAATGTAGTCAGATACCTTGGGATCTGGCTAGATCAATATCTGTATTTTAACAAACATATAGATGTTGCTCTGGCCAGAGCCAGAGGTGCTTTTGCCCTTACAAGGAGACTGTTTTATAACAGCCAACTCGATGCGAGGGTGAAAGTGGTTTGCTACATGGCACTTATCAGGCTCATGCTTGTATTTGGTTGTCCCGTGTGGTTCAACGTGAGAGCAAGGTTATTGGAAAAGATTCGGGTGTTTGAGAGGGCTTGTCTTCGGGCTTGTCTTCGCTTATACAGAACACCAGAGTCCGAGTACATAAAATTCTACCCTAATGAGGTCTTATACAATAGGGCGAACATAATAAGAGTAGACAATTTTGTTATTAAGTTGACTCGAAGGCACATTGCAAGAGCAATGACCTCATCGAACAACCTGATCTTAGGGGCTTACTACCCTAATTATATGTATCATGAGAGAGTTCGCTTTGATGGCTTTATTCCTCCAGAAGCGTTCCTCTACCTAGATATGAAAGGTCTGATCCAGGACAGATAAGCGGTGCCGCTAATCTTCCACGTCGCTCGGACAGCTGCGGACAGCCGACTCAACTACGACAGAGACGTCGCACACGGCAGTGCGGAGCGTCTCCGGTTCAGTAGGCGGTAGGGAGTCGCGACATAAGGGATGTTGCTCGGCAGCACCAACAATTTTGGTGGCTAGTTGAAGGAGGGGAGGGTTCGTCGTCTAATCCCTTAAGTAATAGGTAGCTTCATGTGAAGCAAAGTCGGTCGTCTGTTAATTTCATTAGCCATGGCCGGCTTACATAGATTTAGGTAGTATTAAGTTAGATGTAAGAAAAAAAAAAAAAAATTAAAAATTATAAAAATCACAAAAAAAAAAAAAAAAATTAAATAAAAAAAAAAAAAAAATAAAAGAACAAAAGATATGGGTGACAACTTTTTTCTAAAAAAGTTGTAATCCATACAGGAAAACTAGGTTTTTCCTTTGTGTAATAAAAATTTTTCTTAGTTTTAGTTTAAATTAAATATATAAATATAAATAAGAATAAATGTTCGAAACGTCGAAACACAGAGTTTAAGTATTATGTTTAACCTAGAGTGCCCGCATAGGGCCAGTAAGTTAGAATAAGATTATCTGTAAGTTACTTAAGCAAATTTTTAAGCATTTTTTTTGTCTAGCTTGTAAGTGTAAATGAATTGATGGAAATAAAAATGCATTTAAAAAAATGAAAAAAAAATGAAAATGAGTGTTCCCAACTACGGTATCAGCAGAGGTCGTGGGTTCGAACCCCGACATCAGCGGATTGTTTTTTTTTTATTTTTTTTTTTGCTTTGTTTTTTTTTTCCACCGTTTAATTAAATTAAATTAAAACACGTTAAAATGACGTGATGGAAAAAAACGAGCGACCCGCTCGACAAAAAACGGGTGAAGTGGATGACGTGATGTCATCATCGGCTGATTACGCGTCAGCACAGACAGCTAACCCAGCACAGGGAACAGCAAAGACGATATCAATGAGGAGGAGGAAGCTGAAACGAACTCCCAGCCCAGCGAAGCGCCCTGCCCTATCTACGTCAACCAAAAAGATGACGGTTGAAGTAAAGAAAAGGACTACACGTTCAACTGCAGCTAAGCGTAAACGAGGGTCGGATAATGAACACACATATGTGTCCGATGAGGGGGAGGATCGCTACATGGGAGGAAGCAACAGTTTGGTCACATTGGCAGCCTCAGATTCTGACGACGAAGAAGAAGAAGTCGAGTCGCTGAAAAGAAGTATCGAAATGCTACAACAGCAAATACTCGACATAAAAGCCAAACAAATGGCAAGGAGAGAAAGCGAGCAGCATAATCTCTACCAACACAGGCAAATGGAGCAATCCAAAAAGCAAACTAAAGACCAATAACAACAGCTAATTAAACCGCAAAGTCTGCCGACACCAAAACAAAAACCTAAAGCTCAATTGCAACAACAACAACAATTGAAGCAGATACAACAAAAGCAGCAACAACCGCAGAAACAACAGCAACAAAAAAAGCAACAACAACACCAAGAACAACAACAACAACAAAAACAAAAACAAAGGGTGCCACCAATCAACACTTTCAAGATGGAACTGCAAGATACCATCCAGTTATGCAAGGCGGCCATAGGCAATAATTTTTTTATTAAGAGATTAAGTATAGATAGGCATGCGATTCACTGCAACTCAGTGGAGCGCTATAATAAGATAAAAAAATTATTAAAGGACACGACGACAGAGTTCTTCTCCTTCACACCGAAGGGTGAAAAGCTGCAAACTATGCTGTTGAGGAGGTTAGAACCGTCTACCGATCCGGAGGAGCTCTTCGCATTGCTCAAAGAGAAGGAGTGCGCCGAGCTCAAATTAGTGGGGGTTAAGCCATTCGCAACAGCTAGAGCCAAAAGGGAGAAGCGGAAGCTACTATTTTTCCTGGTTCAGCTGACTCCCAATAGCAAATTGGATGGTCTAAGGAGCATCAAAGTCCTGGACTACCAGATTGTGTCATGGGAAAGAGTAAAGCGAAGCGACAACATTTTACAATATGTTCGCTGCCAAAGGTTCGGGCACGCCGCGTCGAACTGCGAAATGCAGCCTCGATGCGTGAAGTGCGGACAGAACCACAAATCAGAGGAATGCGCTCTAGGTAAGGATGGAGCGTCGGAAAAAAGCCAACTCTCTTGTGCTTTATGTAGGAACACGGGACACACCGCAAATTATCGGGGTTGTCCCAAATTCCAATACATAAAAAGAGTAAATCTGGCTCGGCAGCAGAAAGTGGAAGTTGAACGTCCACTTGTGCAGGCACAAACACCAGCCGTTACTCCCCAAGTTACCTACGCCCAAATGGCGGCAGGTAGGGGAAATACGGTACAACAAGCGAAGGTAGCTTCTCAGGCTCTGCGCCTAGAGCACCGGATCCGGTACCTGACATGCTGGCTATCTTGCTCTCTATCCAGGGGCAGATGGCTCAGCTCCAACGTCATTTAACTGAACAGACCGCGCGGGTGGATCAAATATACGCGCTGCTGCCGGGCCTAACGCATCGTATGTCGTAATGGGTACGTACGTGGCGGGGCAAACCCTGAAGGTCCTTGCAGTGAATGTTAATTCATTGATTAGGCTCGAACGACGAGCCGCACTATTTAGGTTGCTTAAAGACCAAGCCCCAGATGTGCTTTTGGTTAGCGAAACTAAGCTTACCAAAAGACACAAAATGAGGCACAAAAGATACAAAATAGTATGGAGAAACCGACCCAACTCCATTAGGGGAAGAGGCGTTGCGATCTTTGTAAGAAAAGGAATACGTTTTAAAAGAGTATACAGTCGTGTAGTACGCAGGTTCCAGGTGCTGGAAGCATGCATCGTGTATATCCCTCTCCGTAGTGGTAAGCGACTGTACATGGTGTCTGTCTATGCACCTGAGGCTACTCAATCTACCTTGTTCATCTCAGAGCTCGAGACACTTTTTCGATTCCTGAAGCTGGAAATGGAAGACAACTATTTTATTCTCGGCGGAGATTTCAACGCCAAACATAGTGATTGGGGAAATAATACACCAAATACTAGAGGGAACCTACTATTCAATTGGTGGGGTCAACACAGCATAATGTATCGACTCGGGCTTAAGGCGACGGATAGTCCGTCGTTTCCCAGACACGGGACCTATTTGGATCTTCTGCTGTTCGACTCACGAATACAACTGACATGCACTAACCAACAAACTACAAACTGTCTACGCACTTTCATGTATGACAGTGACCATTGCGGTCTCAGCACCGAAATAACTGTTCCCAACGAAATTGCGGAATTGGATGAGTTTGTGCAAAGGCATTCCTACAATTATAGTAGAGTGTGTTGGACACACTTCACCAGAACACTGACTAGAGCAATCTTCTCGAATTCGCTCTACCCACCGTCCAACAGAAATCTGTCAAGCGAGGAGATTGACAAGTAGCTGAGTCTAATGGACGATACAATCAAACGAACAATGGACAAAACGATACCTCGGTATCAACACACTGACGAAGAAGACTTATTCCGCAACGCAACTATTGACGCACTGCACCGACAAAAGAGTAGGCTGCTGTCAAGATTAAAAACCTTGTACAGACAGTTTACTGACATACATAACCCGGAGAGCATGACACTGAAGTCGTCGATCAAAAACCTCCAAACATTAATAAAGGAAAATTACCGAAATTCTGTAAGTTTGTATTGGAATAAAATTCGAGCTGTAAACACCAGAAACCCGAATATGTTCCCGCAAATAAATAAAATATTTCGGAGGAAAGATCAAAACGACCTTCCATGTCTCAAAATCGCCCGAACGACGAACAACGAATAAATACTTGTAGCAGCAGGTATCGATCCAAATGAGGCAGTTGACGATGATAACTTCTTTGTGATCGAGGATCCACAGGAGAAGGTAGAGGCTATATGAGCGACTTTCCAGGAAGTATACAAGACGAATGACATCATTGGCCCGAACCACGACCTGGAGAGTCGAGTCCTTGTGCACAATTTCTGCCTTCGAAATGAAATTGTTAATTGGCGATTCGAGAGCTCGGGTTTCACCCAGTTCAGTGACGAGAATATGGCAAATAATGTCATCACCAACGAAAGGGTATTACCACCGTTCATTTCGAAGGAAGAGCTCCAAACGATCTTCGAATCACTTAAAAGTAAGAAGTCAGTGGGAACAGATGAAATACCGAACATTGTGCTTCGACATATCCCACTAGAAGCGGTGGACATTTATACCACCCTGTGTAATAATGCAATGAATAATGCACATTATCCAGCGCATTGCAAAACTGCGGTGGTACATCCCATACCCAAAAGGAATAAAGATACTTCCAATCCTGCGAATCTCCGCTCGATCAGTCTTCTTCCAAACATCAGTAAGGTTTTCGAGGAGGTAATCAATAGAGTCCTGACTAAGTGGGTTGAGGACAAAAATATAGTTACGGATAATCAATTCGGTTTCAAGGCGGGGCATGATATCATTCATGCTGCGTCTAAACTGGTTTCTGATATCCAATGGAACAAAGACAAGAAACAGTGCACTGGTGCCTGCCTAATTGACTTGGAAATGACCTTCGATACCGTATGGTTAGAGGGACTTTTCTTCAAGTTGGACAGGTTGGGAATTAGTAAACCACTGCTGTATATTCTTTTTAATATGCTCTCCAGTAGGAAGTTCATCGTGAAGAATGGCGATGTGACTTCTGCTGGAATATTTAACATTAAAAACGGTCTGCAACAAGGTGCGGTGAATTCGCCGATCCTATTCAACATTTACACAAGTGATCTGATAGGTTCACTTCACCATGCCATAGTGTACGCAGACGACTTAATCGCATACAGATCAGGTCCAAAGATTGAGGTCATTAACATACTTTTGCAACGTGACTTGGATAAAATTAAGCGATATTGCGATGACTGGAAGTTGAAAATCAACTTTCAGAAATCGGAAACCATTTTGTTTAGGACGCCTTTGTCTGGGGCCTCAAGGGATACCAGAAAGAATTGGCGAAAGTTCTCTATCGTCGGACAACATGGACAGCCACTTGCTTGTCGAAATGTAGTCAGATACCTTGGGATCTGGCTAGATCAATATCTGTATTTTAACAAACATATAGATGTTGCTCTGGCCAGAGCCAGAGGTGCTTTTGCCCTTACAAGGAGACTGTTTTATAACAGCCAACTCGATGCGAGGGTGAAGGTGATCTGCTACATGGCCCTTATCAGGCCCATGCTTGTATTTGGTTGTCCCGTGGGGTTCAACGTGAGAGCAAGGTTATTGGAAAAGATTCGGGTGTTTGAGAGGGCTTGTCTTAGGGCTTGTCTTCGGTTATACAGAACACCAGAGTCTGAGTACATAAAATCCTATCGCAATGAGGTCTTGTACAATAGGGCGAACCTAATAAGAGTGGACAATTTTGTTATTAAGTTGACTCGAAGGCACATTGCAAGAGCAATGACCTCATCGAACAACCTGATCTTAGGGGCTTACTACCCTAATTATATGTATCATGAGAGAGTTCGCTTTGACGGCTTTATTCCTCCAGAAGCGTTCCTCTACCTAGATATGAAAGGTCTGATTCAGGACATATTGGCGGTGCCGCTAATCTTCCACGTCGCACACGGCAGTGCGGAGCGTCTCCGGTTCAGCAGCACCAGCAATTTTGGTGGCTTGTTGAAGGAGAGGATGCGTCGACGTCGTATTCCTCCAGCAATAGGTAGCTTCGTGTGAAGCAAAGTCGGTCAGCCTAACTTTTTGGTTTTTTTTTGTTTTTTTTAGCCATGGCCGGCTTACATACTCGTAGTTTTAGGTAGGATTAAGTTAGATTAAAGTAAAAAAAAATATAAAAACAAAAAAAAAAAAATAAATAAAAATTAAAAAATTAAAAAAAAAAAAAAAAAGTATTTATATGTGCATATATTTATATATTAAGTATATATATATTATGTATATATATATATTTGTATGTTTATGTTATGTATTCGATGTAAATAGGTTAAGTAGATTAAGATTTATTCTTAGGTAGTTTGTAAGTGTTAGTTTTAAGTTTTATAATAAAGTAAAAATAAAGAAGTCATGTTACTAAGTTTTTGTTAAAAAAAGTTTTCTTAGTTTTAATAATGAATAGAGATAGTGTAAACATGTAACGTAAGATTCGTCGAAAGACATAGTTAAGTGTTAGGTTTCACTTAGAGTGCCCGCATGGGGCCAGTAAGTTAGAATAAGATAATTTTAAGTTAATTAAGCTAATTTTTAAGCGTTTTTTTGTCTGGCATGTAAGAATTAATTAATGATTGAGAATAAAAATGCATATAAACTGAAACTGAACTGATGCGTAAATGAAACTATTAGATTTGCATCATTCCTGTCTTTGACAGGAAACAGTACGTACACTAGATAGTAGGTACATTCTCGTGCAACTCGAACCTGAGATTTGTAGATTGACTTTTCTTAATTGTTTTTCCAGCCTACGTATGGTTGCTGTCCATCTCAGGCAGAGTTGTTCCTGAGCACCCTCCAACTTCAGAATATTAGCTAACTCTTCGTCCATGAGGGTGATAGACGACCCGTCGTCGAGGAAGGCATATGTATCTACTCTACTTCCGTTATTATAAAGCGTTACTGGTACGACCTTGAAAAGAACATTCGCCTGCTCGTATTATTGATGTGCATACATTCTGGCGTGGATGACGTCATTTTGTGGTGGTAGGTTTGTCGCATCTCTGTATTTATGTAACAGCCTGTGGTGTCTATACGTGCAACCATTTATTCCACACTGTTTATTTGAAGTACATCTTTTGTAGGGGTGACGAATAAGGCATGTGCGACACAGATAACACTTGTTGATCTCTTCCTATCGCTGCTTAAGGGTAAGCTCCACAAACTGATTGCACTCTTCTACTGATGTGCAGTTACTGATGCCACATATTACGTAAGACAGTTGGCCATTGGGATTGCGTACTTCTGCTGTGGTGGCAGTGGCTGAAGTGGTAGTGGACTGGCTTCCAAATCGAAAGGTTCGGTGTTCGAATCCCAGCCTCGCGCGAAAGACATATGTATTCATTTTTTCAGTTAACGAGAATCAAGTAAGATGAGTAGCTGACTCTAAATCAACATCAAGCCAACTTCCACTAAGAATTTAGTCTCCCCATTAAATGTTGGATGTTACCCATGGAGCGAAATAACCATAGAGCCCAAAATCTTTCCGTTCTCGGTATGTGTGTCAGTGACAACTTTGGTTGGAATGATCACATATTCGATGTCGCCAAAAATGCTGCGAAATGTCTAGGCTTTCTCAAATTTAAGATATACTTCTCCCCTTCTAATCTGGCCTCAATATATAAGGCATTCATGCTCCCAAAATTGGAGAACAATGCTCGCATCTGGTCAGGGGCGCTTAAAACATCTCTGCATCTGCTAGGCCGGATTCAAAACCGTGCGATAAAACTCATATCATTCAGGCAATACACACCCTCGAATACCGACGAAATGTCTCGTATCTCACTTTGTTTTATTGCTATTTCCGCCACCAGCGCTCCATAGAAATCGCCTGTAGCATTCCGTCCCTTCAAACTTATAACCGCAACACACGTCTCGCTATGAATGCTGATCAGTATGCCCTCATGCCCACTTTCGGACGTACTTTGAAATATCGTGATGTAGGAATGCCGAACAACTCGCTTGTGGAATGCCCTGCCGAGCTTTCTATATCCTAGTCACTATACCATTCAAACATATAAAACCAAGGTACACCGGTACCTATCCTTCTTTCCTCCCTAAATTTCCTTCGCCCGCGCTGTGTGCAAACATTTTAAAGCTACCTTAACCCCTTAAGTGCACGCTAGTTTATAAAAAAAAAGACAACAGACCATTTATAGTTAATAGAAGAAAATACAGTAGATAATGTAAACAGTCAAATTAAAATCAATTCTTACTTTAATGATTTAATGAAAGCATAACACACCTTAGATATAAGTTAATGAAAATCTCAACAGCAAAGCGTGATTTATGATCTTTCCCACGCGCTAATCCACATTTTTCTGACGCTTCATCTGGATCCTAAGCTGAGATACAAAAGCTGCATTCCATCATGCAGCAATGATGAAACAGGAGAGTATCTGCCGATGCAGAGCTACATTCTATCATGTAGCGACGCCGAAATAGGAGAACACCTGTGGCAATCACGCACAAGCACTGGACAACAAGTGCACGGGCACTAGGTTAGATTATAAGTTGAATTCTATTGCAAAATTAGTTCTTAATCAGACTCAGAATAAAGAGGTTCCAACCTCCATAAAAAAAGTTTTTTTCAAAACATTTTTTTTATGTTTTTTTAATTGGCGCCCGAGCAGGGACTACGGGGACTGACGTACGAGCTTATCATTAGTTTATTTTCGAAAAAAAGAAAGTAGTCGTTTTAAGAAAATACCATAGCGGACTGACGTCGCCAGTGATAGAATTCCATTGTGTTTTAATAAACCCCCCGTAGTTCATCGCGGAAAAAAAGATTCGCGATAAATAAAAAAAATCGTGTTGTGATGAAAATACTGTAAAAAGTCTAAGGGCCCCTGAGTAGCCCGACAGTGATCCAGTGAGCCGTAGGAGAAAAAGGAAGTTGTGACAGCTAGCCGCACCACCCAATCCCTGCCATCGTCTCCATAGGAGATGCTTATATTAGTACTGTAATTTATATTTAAGAAATTTTTATATAAAAGTGAACAAATCCAATAAGAAAAAAATCTCGTTAAATGAAGTGAAAATATTAAATGCAAGAAGTTGATATTTGTGAAAATCCAAGAAATAAGATAAAGGGAATTACTTTATATATTATATTACTAGATGACCCCGCAGGCGTTGCCCTGCATCATTTCAAATAGCAGAAAATCTGTGGTCAATTGTCCATTGCAATTTGCTGGATGGGTTGCGGTCGGGTCGATTTTGAATTGTATTTCTCCTCATTGAAGCACTCAGTGATAAACGATATTTTTCGTTATGCTGTCAGGTGCGAAAGCAATTAAAGCGGATGGTTTTCCGACACGGTAATATGCGACATACAGTTGACCATGTGAAAAACAAACAGGCCACAAACACTCAATGATTGGCGAATGCGGGACGAATTAGAAATTGGATTCGCTTAAACTCGAATGGCATATCGGTTGGGATCATTGGAATTCTCGGAATGAGAACTTCCTCACATTTGAACTTTCCTTTTAGTACTCTCGCGTGAATCACATTGTTCATGAGTTTTGAGACCGCTAAACGCGTTCCGTTGCATAATTTTGGTTGATTGAGATTGCGAAGCATGATGACGACTGATACCCACCTTCAAATTGTAAATTGTAAATTGTGCGGTGGCAAGCCAGACACATCCAATGAATTCAAAAGCTCAGTTGGATAGTTGGTTGCTTCGTCTTCGATACACAGTCGATAGATTTGAAGGAATGCAGGGAACAAACGATTTGATTTTGAATTGTGCAGTTTAAGTGATCCACATCCTTGTTCTTTACCGCTAAAATTGCTTTTTCATTCAACCAAACGTAGTTTTTGTGGTTCACAATGATGTTCGGAAACACTTTGTTGATGAGCTCCTCTTTCGTTGAGACGAAATTGTAAAAATTCGGCGGGAACGAAATCAATCCGTTCGATGCGTCGACAGGAACACGACCATTACCGATATTTAGCAATTGATTGGAGAACACTTCGGCAGATGGATCGTTTAGCAATGCAACTCACATGTTTGTCGTCAGCTGAAGTTTCTTCACATAATGCCACAATGTCGATGATTTGAGGCAAGCATTGATCTCATCGGCAGCGGTCGATAGTGGTATTACTGGTAGCGTTTGCCGGAAATCGCCTGAGAAAAAATCAGTGCACCCCCAAAACGTCTTACGTCATACGCACATCTTTCATAGTGCGATTCAGAGCTTCCAACGCACGTTTATGCGACCAAAACTTTGGTCATTGCTGAATGTTTCGCTATGTTACATGTTGGTTCTTTAACCGCTTGAAGGTTTAATGGCAATTTCAATGCCGAATGGGTGGTTCGGCATCCTTCCACCAGCGTAGCCGCTATTCCAGAAGATGCAACTGCTACATCAATTTCTGATCTTGCACGAACTGTAGCCAAAATCAGGGATATGAGGAATATCTTGCCAGTGCCACCAGGCGCATCAAGGAAAAACATGCCAACATTTGCATTACCAATTACCTTCATCACCGTATCGTACACTTCTTTTTGTTGGGGATTCAACAAAGGTTGCGTCGTATTCGCGTTTACGCTGCAATTCTCGTTTAAAAGCGTCGTTTATTCCACGATCTGGCGATGGCATTCCTAACCTGACTAACAAACTGCCGCACATGAGGTAACACATACCTTCTATCAAAACCAAAGCCTGGCTGTGCATCTCTTCATTCATCTCAAGATGGGGATTCTCTGAATGGACACGAACTCGATGCAAAATGTCTTCTGACATGTTATCCTTGTACTTGTCCCACAATTCACGTGGATTCGATGGAAAGCATGTGGAAATAATGATCGCAAATAATGTGCGTATCTGACTTAGAGAAGCAGAAACAGCTGCTTCAGCGATTGTCGTGTCCCAATGCGTTTCCTTTTCAAGCAAATTGAGCTCCTGATATGCAGCACGAAATATTGGCAATACTACACCATTGACAGTTCGAAGTACTTCAAATGATGTCGGCCACGAACATTCACCAGCAGTAGTCGCAAGTAAAAGCATTCACCATTCTTCGGATAAACTGTACAAATACGGCCAAGAGCTTCTGTATAACACACATCCGGATGACCAGTAACAATATCGCCTTGTTTTCGACGTTGAAATTTCTTCGATGAAGCATTCCAAGTGTAATAACGCAGCATCTCTGAGTAAAGTAACGTATGTGCAAACGGATCACTTTGATAAATCGAGAAGAAACTGGTCAATGTTGTCGCTGGTGGGTTTTAAGCACGTTGACCGCGAGCGAGCGTTTTTGCGTTTGTGATGCGCTGTTCTCGAGCGATTTCTTCATCCATATTCAATTGATAGGCGATATTCCGAACTCTACTTGTACTACGGGTTCGATGCGAAAGATTATATCGCGGCATTGTGAATAACACTGAGAAATGGATGTCACATAAGCAATTGAGGAATTATCGATACATACATGTGCACAAATATCATAACCTCACAAAATAAACTTCAAAGCAAACATGTGCTCAAATGTCATAACCTCACAAAATAAATATCTTCGTTGGCAACTTACCGTTTGAAAATAAAATTCCACACCGAAATGGTCAATCAGAATGAAATGAACAGCGAATTCGAATTGATTTTCAAAGTAATCCCCCTAAAAATTAATTGCACAATCCGAAATTAACGTTTGGATTGATTGTCGATGCGCACGCAATCATAAAGAACATAACCATTCACAATGTGCACTTCATCAAACTGAACTCACCTATTTGAAATCACTTTTCGCTGGTAATTTTCACAAAAAATCGTTTCAAAACAATGTATTAAGTCAAACTGAATTACAATAACTGTCGAAAGCTGATAAAAATTGGATAAAACTTGAAAAAATGCTGATAAACCGCAGCACACGTCTGCACAGCACAAGAGTATGCGATGGAAAGACTGTGTAAATGAATCAGATGCACACAACGCCATCTACTGGCAATACCGGAACCAGCATTTCAAATCATGTTCGTTTTTAATGTGTGACAAAAAAAATTGCTACAAAAAGAATTGTAACGTAAACATAAACGTCATCTATAATGAAGATGGCGTAGTAAAATCGCTCCATACAAAATGTATGGGAGAATGAATTTTCTTCATAATTTTTTTTTTCAGAGATGTTTCCGGAATTTTCTTAGGTATTCTTCTTCTTTGACCGGAGACCAGTCCGAATTGGTACGAATCATCGAAATCGGTCTAGCCGTTCTTGAATTATCAGCGTAGTAACTAACGTCACTCTCTTTTATATACGAGTATTAAGATTTTTTTCTTTCTTTGATATAAATAGTACTCGAAATATTTTTAATCATAATAATTTTAATATAATAATTAAATATAAAAAATTTTTTTTTGTTTACCATTTAAATATCCGAATATAATTTAAATTAATCATGGTTAATGCACGGTCGGGTCGAACCGGTGAAAACCCCGAAAATCCTAATCAGACTCAGCACCAACCTCTTGAAAATAGTTTCTATCCTCATGGGTCGTCAAACCCTGGTGTTCCCACTGTCCAGATCCCGTCCCAAGAACCAAAAAAAAACAACCCAATCGAGCACATCCGAGTACTTAAAATTTATGAAAATATTAAAGGAACTCCCAAATACTACGGGCGCCAATTAAAAAACATAGAAAATTTTTTTAAAAAAAAACTTTTTTTATGGAGGTTGGAACCTCTTTATTCTGAGTCTGATTAAGAACTAATTTTACAATAATATTCAACTTATAATCTAACCTAGTGCCCGTGCACTTGTTGTCCAGTGCTTGTGTATGATTCCCACAGGTGTTCTCCTATTTCGGCGTCGCTACGTGATAGAATGTAGCTCTGCATCGGCAGATACTCTCCTGTTTCATCATTGCTGCATGATGGAATGCAGCTTTTGTATCTCAGCTTAGGATCCAGATGAAGCCTCAGAAAAATGTGGATTAGGGCGTGGGAATGATCATAAATCACGCTTTGCTATTGAAATTTTCGTTAACATTATCATAGAGTTGGACAGAAAAGAATTAAATAAAGCATACTAAGAATTAACATGAGAAAAGGGTTATACTACAACAGTTAAAATTAGACCAGTTAATGAAGATAAAAATATTAGAAGAGAAAGTGAACTAAATAATAGATAATGTAGCTTTAGCTAAGCATGGATTAGTTCACCCAAGTATGCTCACCGCAACAGAGACTAATGAAACGAAATTAGATTTTTATAAATTTAAAAACGTGAAGGTAGGACTTCTAAAATATACATTAATAATAGCGACCAAAGTACCAAATAAATACCAATTAGTAGATTTGAAACTGTGTGTTGCTGATAAAAGTTAAAATTAAAATTGTTCAATAAAATGTAGAATAAAAACATAGAATATTGTACACTTAAATATCTAAACAAACACACCTATGATAAATCTCTCATGAGATAAAATTGCATATGTCAAAATTTAACATAAAAGGAAGACATTTTGCCAAAAAACAAATCATCAATTTTATAACGTTGAAGCAAACAGTTGGTTTTATTTTTAAAGTTATTTTTGTACACAGTTTTGTACACAGTTTTTTAGACAGTACATTTTTTTAATATAAGAAAACAGTTGATACTGTTTTCAACTAAGTACAACACGGTTAAACAAAATAACCAGCGCCAAACATTTGGTCCGTTCGAACCGAGTAATTAAATAGTTAATTAGATAGTTAATTCTACTAAATATACGAGTATGTAGTATATGTGCGAATATAAAAAACTCGATACATCTACGTGTGTGCCATATAAAATTTAAATTTCATAAATCAAAGGAACTTAAAATTAACTCAAAATTAACTTAATTATCAACACATTGAGTGTCCAGTGCAAATCAACACCAACAACACCAGCAGTATCGACGGCAAGCAAATCACCTTTCAACAAAACCCTGAAAAGAAGAACACAAAAAATGTCTGCTGAACTCCTTACTAATGTTTTGGTGCAAGTCAAGAGAGACTTCACCAACTTTAAGAAAACGGGGGAATCCCGCCGTCCTAAAAATTATCTCTCTACACGACTTTCGTTGCTGGAAGAGAATCTAGCAGCAGCACAACGGCACTACGAAGCAGGCAGGAGCGTTGAAAAACTGGAAGAAAAGAAAAAGCTTGAATTCATTTCAATTATGGAACAAACTCGGGAAACTTACCTTGAGTTAAGGTGTGAATTGCTTGATGGGTTGGATAGGTATTCTGGCGCGCAAAGTTCTCTTTCAGACTCAACGTTGGCAACAAATATTCCTCACAGCAAAGATATACGTCTCCCTAAAATGAATATTCCTGAGTTCTATGGGTGTTACACGAAGTGGCGCTCGTTTCATGATATTTTTGTATCGCTCATTCATTGCAACACGTCTCTGGGAGGCATCCAGAAGCTCCATTACCTAAAGTCAAGTCTCACAGGTGAAGCGTCGAGACTTCTGCAACATTTGGCACTAGATGCAGGGAATTATGAGAAAGCATGGGAACTTTTGAAGGCAAGGTACGACCACAAGCGTGTTTTAGTGAGCTCACAGCTGCAACTCTTCTTCAATCAAGTGACACAAACGAAGGAAACAGCGGATGGTCTTAAATCACTCATGGACACTTCTTTGGAGAGTATCTACGCGCTCAAAAATCTTGAGATACCAGTGGATTCGTGGGACGTCATCATCATTTATGTGATGGTACAAAAGCTGCCGACCTCAACGCAAAAAATATGGGAAGAAAAACTGGGTAACAGCAAGGATCTTCCTACGTTGAAGGACTTCACCGAGTTTTTAGAAACACGCTTCCGGACACTAGAAGCTGTAGCACAAAAAGGGGCATCTGGGCCTATCGCCAAGCTATGTCCGAAATCGCAACCAGCAGCTAGGACATACCACACTGTAACAAATTTTAATCAATTTCAATGTAAGGTATGCAACAACGGGCAACACTCGTTAAGAAAATGTAAGCGATTTCTGGGGATGGACGTGACGAGGAGGCAACAGACTGTTCGGCAAACAAAGGTCTGCGACAACTGTCTGGCTTACAGCCATACTACCCGAAACTGTCCAAGTAATAAAAATTGTTACTTTTGTCATCGAAGGCACCACTCTTTACTACACATCAATTTTTCAAACAACACAGAAACAATGTCACAGCTTCAACAACATAACAAACAACACAAAGAGACACAAATGAACCCAAATGCAGACTCCTTTAATCCCTCGCAAGGGGACCATCCCTCTGGATCCGGACAAGTTCGAAACACCTTTCACACTTCACACACATACCAGTATAATTCAAAGGTTTTGTTGGCAACTGCGGTTGTGAAGGTATTATCAGCCAATGGTAGGTACGTTGAACTTCGCGCACTAATCGACCCAGGTTCCGAGGCTTCGTTTATTTCAGAGTCTGCTACTCAAATCCTTAAGCTGCCAAAGCAAAACACATTCGTACAGATATCAGGGTTAGGGAAGGTCAGCAGCGGCACTACCAACAAATACGTGGATCTAAAATTCGCGTCTCGACGTTCGACGTTTGAAGGTTTTACCAAGGCTTTTGTCTTCAAGTCGTTGACTGGCCTTCTTCCGGCCCACCAAACAACAATGTACGAGTGCAGGCAGCAAATAGACATAATCATGCCGGACATCGTTCGGAGTACCGAACCCGGTATGCCAATAGCCCAAAAGACACAATTAGGTTGGGTAGTTTTGGGAAATGTCTCGGAGACTCCGGACCTTCACTCAAAATGTAAGTCTCGACAAGACTTTAAGAAAATTCTGGGAAATCGAAGAGTTACCGTTTCCCGCTCAAGCCTCAAAAGAGGACATCGAGTGCGAAAGGTACTTTCTAGCAAACACCACAAGACGAGCTGACGGCCGCTATGAAGTGGCATTACCTTTCAAGATAGGGAACCATCCAGCTTTGGGGTCAAGTAAGGAAGGAGCTTTACGACGATTTTCATATCTTGAAAGACGTTTCCAGAGAGATGCAGGACTGAATGAAAGCTACACCGAGTGTATTAGAGAGTACTTAACACTCGACCATATGGAAGAGGTAAATGTTGAGAGGGAGCTTACCTTCACCACACCACACCACTATTTTTTACCACATCATGCTGTTTTTAAGGCAGCCAGCTCCACAACTAAAGTGCGAGTCGTATTCGACGCGGTATTCAAAACGTCTGATGGAACATCGCTGAATGAGCATTTACTGGTAGGTCCCATTTTACAAAGAAACATAGTAGATATCATTTTAGGATGGAGAAGATATCAACACACCTTCACGGCGGATATCGAAAAAATGTACCGTCAGATCTTTGTTAAAAAAGCGCACAGTTATTACCAGGTGATCTTTTGAAGGGATTCCAGTGGCCAATTAAAAACCTTTAGGCTGAAGACGGTAACCTTTGGCACCGCATGCGCTCGATACCTAGCCATAAGGGTCTTGCAAAAGGCAGCCAAAAACAAAATGGCCAAATATCCGATCGGAGCACAGACGGTTCTTGAAGAAATGTATGTCGACGACCTAATTAGTGGAGATGACACTGTTGAGGGTGCTCGAACCAAACGAGAAGAAGTCCGTAAACTACTTTCCTAACCGTTTTCAAGTTAAGAAAGTGGACAAGCAACACAAGAGCCTTAATTGAAGACATACCACCACAAGACCGCGAAATGGATTACCAACTTCCATTTGAATCATCAGTGCATGTCAAAACCTTGGGCATAAAATGGTTTCCAGCTAATGATTGCTTCTCATTTCAGGTAACCCATCTACGCATAGAAGAAACGACCAAAAGACCCATCCTCTCAGCTATAGCCAAGTTGTTTGATCCGCTTGGCTGGATTTCGCCATGCGTGATCAAAGCCAAATTAATTATGCAACAACTGTGAGGAAGAGGAACAGAATGGGACCAACCAGTGCCTGAGGACATACAAATCCAATGGAAGACTCTACGTAACGATCTTCTAGTACTAGAACAAGTAGAGATTCCTAGGTGGATCAACAGCCACGGAAGCTGCAGAATCATCGAGCTGCATGGGTTCAGCGACGCATCAATCAAAGCATATGGAGCGGCAGTGTACATCCGGGTATGGAATGAACAAGGACACACGCAGATGCATCTTCTGATGTCGAAGACGAAGGTAGCTCCACTAAAAACAGTAGGTGATCTGCGTCTCGAACTCTGTGGGGCAGTTCTGCTGGCGACATTGATGGATCACACAGCAAAGGTCTTCAACGTACCACGTCAGCATTGGTATGCGTGGTCAGATTCCACCATAACTCTTGCCTGGATTCGGGCTCCATCTTCCAGCTGGACTACATTCGTTAGCAACAGAGTCTCCGAAATCTAACGACTAACAGACTCGCAGATGTGGAAACATATACTAACACAACATAATCCAGCCGATCTGGCATCGCGAGGACTTTTGCCATCGGAACTAAGGGGCAATGACTTATGGTGGAATGGCCCAGCCTTCATGAGAGACCAATGGAACTTCCCAATACCAGAGCAACCAACAAACATCAACACGGAAGAGGAAAGACGAACAATTAAGACTCATGTCGCCACAACACAAACACAAATACAGACACAACATAACACAGTAGGAGAAACTATCACCAAATTCTCCAGACTGCACACGATATTACGCGTGTTGGCTTACTGATAAACGATTTATTTCCAACTGCAGATCAGGTTGCAAAAAATCTGGCCCTTTGCAAACAGAAGAGTTTAACACCGCATCACAGATGGCAATAAGATCGGTGCAAAAGGACATGTTTCCTGAGGACTTAACAAAACTGCACGACAGTCCAAAGGCAACATCAGCACTTAAGTCATTGAAGCCCTTCATAGATGCAGATGGAATTCTTCGCGTGGGGGGAAGGCTTCAAAACTCGAACTTGACATATAACCAAAAACACCCCAATGGTCGAACCACCATTTCACCAAAACTCTATTGAAAGACGCACACGAAAAAACGCAACACGGCGGTATCCAGCAAATGACAGCATATATTCGGACAAGGTATTACATCATCCAAATAAAGCAGTGTGTAAAGCACACCATTCACCAATGCGTCAAGTGTTTCAAACACAAGGCCAAAGCAATGACGCAACTTATGTCGAGTTTACCAGCAGCACGGGTTCGGATAGCAAGACCATTTACGAACACAGGGGTCGACTATGCTGGACCAATAGACATAAAAACGTGGAAGGGAAAAGGTGCAAAAACACTAAAAGGCTACTTTTTATACGAGTATGTCTCGCAACAAAGGCAATTCATTTGGAGGCAGTGAGTGATCTCACTACACAAGACTTCCTAGCAGCCTTTAGACGTTTCACGGCACGAAGGGGCATCTGTAGTGAAATATTTAGTGATTGTGGCACAAACTTCGTCGGGGCTAATACGGAGCTGAAAAAATGGATGAAAAACGCGAGGAACGAATGGAAAGAAATCGCAGACACCCTAAGCAACCAAGGTACGAAGTGGAACTTCATTCCCCCAGCTTCTCCACACTTCGGTGGACTATGGGAAGCAGGAGTGAAATCTGTTAAGCACCACTTAAAAAGAGTTGGAGGAGACCGGAAGTTAACATTCGAAGAATTCAGCACGCTTCTTACGCAAATAGAAGCATGCCTGAATTCAAGGCCTCTGTGTCCTCTTTCCGACAACCCAGAAGACTTAGAGGTGATCACTCCCGCGCACTTTCTAATCGGCGAAACACTAAACGCGATACCTAGTGAAGACACATCGACAAACAACATCAACACAATCGACAGATGGAAGAGGGTTCAAGTTTTAACAGACAGCTTCTGGAGGAAATGGAGCACTGAGTATTTAGCGCGTCTACAACAACGGCCGAAATGGACGAAACTTGAAGAAGAACCCAAGGTAGGCGATCTGGTTCTCCTTAAAGACGAACGGTTGCCAGCGACACATTGGATGCTCGCACGAATAACTACATTGCATCTAGGAAACGATGGACACGTTCGTGTTGTCACATTGAAAACAAAAACATCCACATTGAAAAGGCCAATCACAAAACTATGTTACCTACCAAGGAACAAAACCACACGAGAACAGCAAATTATTTAAACTTTTATAAATAAAATAAGTAAAAAATTAAAATAAAATCACAACACTCAGGGCAAAGGTAAACAAAAAAAACATCTCTCATACAATAACACCATAACATATCATCATACCGATCGAACTCAAAACATAAACAATAGCCACAAATCATCTCATCACAATAGTCCAAACATTCATCTTAAAAATAAACCAAACACATACAGTCCATTAACAATTTCAACAATTAAACTAAATATATCATTCTTTAAACCTATAAAATCAAAATTAAAATATATCACAACTTGTCTCGCATCATAACCATCTACGAGGGGCGATCAACATATTCTCGATATCGGGGTGAAGCTGTGGTTGTATATATAAATTGACTTATTTATCAAGTAATACTATTATTTTAGTGCATTCATGTAAAATTTCATATAAATGTGATTATTAATTCGCGTTTTATCTCTAGTTAAACAGAATCATAATGGCAACTGAGACGATGATGGTGAAAATTGAGCATCGCGCTGTAATTAAATTTCTCACTAAGCAAGGAAAAAGTCAAAAAACTATTCATGAAGAGATGGTTTCTGTTTACCAGGGTTCCGCACCTTCATTATCAACTGTGCAAAAGTGGTCAAGTGAGTTCAAGAGAGGCAGAGAGAGCATTGAGGACGACCCCCGCTCCGGCGCCCCGGCTACTGCTTGTACGGGAGAAAGCATCAAAGAAGTCGAAAAACTTGTTCTTGAGGATGCCCGAATAAAGGTGAAAATGATGGCAGAGATCACCAAGCTTTCAATTGGTACCATTCACACCATTCTTCATGACCATCTTAACCTTTCAAAGGTCAGTGCAAGGTGGGTGCCAGAAAAAAGTGTGAATCGCATGCTATAGAGAGCTTTTGGAGATGTGTAGTGAGAACGCGGACGGTGTTATGGATCGAATTGTTACTGGGGACGAAACATGGGTCCACCACTATGACCCTGAAAGCAAACAAGAGTCCATGCAGTGGCATAAAAAAGGAACAGACCCCCCGAAGAAGTTCAAAGTCACTCCGTCTGCTGGGAAGCTCATGGCCACAGTTTTTTGGGACTCAAAGGGAATCTTGCTCATTGAGTACAAAAAAAAAGGTAAAACCATCAACGCCACATCCTACGCTTCCACTTTGCATAATGTGCGGGAGGAAATTAAAAAGAAAAGACGGGGTAAACTCGCAGCGGGTGTGTTGCTTCTTCATGACAACGCTCCTGTTCACACGGCGCGAGTTTCCAAGGCTGCTGCGCGAGATTGTGGTTTCGAAGAAATCCAACACCCACCCTATAGCCCAGACCTTGCCCCTAGTGATTATTTCCTGTTTCCGGATTTGAAAAAATGTCTTCGTGGAAAAAGATTTTCGGATGATGAAGAACTCAAGTCGGCAATAAATGGGTATTTTGCAGAGAAAGATGAAATTTATTTTTTTGAGGGTTTAAAAAAGCTTATCTCAAGATGTAACAAATGCATTGATGTTAGGGGAGATTATATTGAAAAATAAAAACAATTTAAATTGAATTCGCATTTTCCTTCATATCGATACCGAGAATATATTGAACGCCCCTCGTATCATCGGCCATAATTATTTCGCACCATACATACATACCACATTCACACACAACACATAGCAATCAATTAAAACACAATCCCCAAAATAATAAAATAAAAATTTATATATATTACAGAAAAATATATTAAGAGGTACAAATCATAAATATCACTCACATCAAAAAATATATTTCACATACAATAATTACAAAGAAAATAAACAAATAAATAAATCAAACAATTTCGCATAACACAAAAAAAACAAATGGTACCGGTAAAATGCGTAGAGATCGCGATACGCACAACACTTCACACAATATAAATAACACAATATCAATACAATAATAAATAAAGATAAATAAATGAAAATATAAAATTAAAACAACACTCACCTGAATTTTCAACACCGACGACACCATAAACGAATTAAACTTAAAAAACAAAAAAATTCCCGCACCAAAAAACTGAATTTAAACACACAATATCAATTGGCTATCATTGCCAATATTCATACACTACGAGTACGCATCACGCACTCTTCTTCAAATACGCAATTAAAGAAAGTAGTGCAAAGAGGACAACACTACACAATCGAAACTAATAGCAAAACATCAGCATACACATTCAGCCATTTAAGTATTGGGGTGCTCTTTTCACTTTTGTGTTTCAAAGTGTTTCGTGTTGTCTGTCCTTTTTGCAAAATTTATTAATTTGGTTTTTTTTACTTTCACGTGAGCCTTCAAAGAAGTTGTAGTAGATCATCGAGCCAAAGGGTGTTCAAGTACAAACCTGAAAATAATTGCGAACTTTGTTCACGGCGGGGAGAATGTTGCTGATAAAAGTTAAAATTAAAATTGTTCAATAAAATGTAGAATAAAAACATAGAATATTGTACACTTCAATATGTAAACAGACACACCTATGATAAATCTCTCATGAGATAAAATTGCATATGTCAAAATTTAACATAAAAGGAAGACAATTTGACAAAAAATAAATCATCAATTTTATAACGTTGAAGCAAACAGTTGGTTTTATTTTTAAAGTTATTTTTGTACACAGTTTTTTAGACAGTACATTTTTTTAATACAAGAAAACAGTTGATACTGTTTTCAACTAAGTACAACACGGTTAAACAAAATAACCAGCGCCAAACACTGTGTATGAAAATGAAATTCAATATAACAATGATTTGAAACACATAAGTAATTACATAACAGAAAAAAATTGTAAGCTTAAAGAAAACGTGTTAATAGAAGTTAAGAAAATGAATGATAGTACCATTATTCTCAAGAATATGAAAGAGCAAGAAGTAGTAAATCAATGCGATGATCGTAAAATCAAACTAAATGGAAATTATTTGATAGTCGTTAACTGTACGATAAGAATATTGAATGAAGCATTTAGCAATACTAATATAGAGTTTACAGAAGAAATAAATTATAGTTATACAAAACAATCAAATTTTGAAGAAATTGTACTAAGAAATATTGCAGATGTAGAACATATAAAATTACTAAAATTCCATAAAAATATTAATTACATTATAAGCTCAACTGTTGTCTTCATCTTAATCATTATCACAGCAGTAGTTAGTTAGTTAGTTATAAATGACTTTTATTTCCTTTTAAGTAGTTTACAAAAAACAATTATTTCTAAGTGTCTTTTTTTTTATTGGCATGGCTGATAGCCGTCTACCAGATTGACAATTATTTGTATATCAATAGACTAGGCATATAAAATTAGTACAAAAATAAATACAAAAAGAAAAAAGGGAAATGGCCATGAAGTTGGACCAGCAAAATCGTCAGTTTTGGAGGCACTTTTTCATGTCTTATTAATTTTTGAATACTTCTTTTTATATTCTATTTGCTTCTAAAATTTGTTTTCGGCAATGTCTCTATTTTCTTAAAATATGTATATTTAATATATTCTCCAACTGTTTTTGGTTTATTGAGCAAAACTCTTAAGTTAAATCAAATATATTTTTAATTTGTCTTTTTTTTTTCTTAATTTAACTTGGAAACTTACGTACATATCAGAAGTCTTTTTAAGTTTGGATTTGGCCTAAAAAATGCACCATTCTTATTTCTAATTTTAGTGTTACAATTCTGTAAAACAATGGAAAAATTTCGAGAAAAAACGTCGAAATTACGAGAGGAATTTCATTCACGATACCAAATTTTTCCAGGAGAATTTTATTTCCCTCATTCGAAATGGGAAAGATTTCCATCGACATTTTGTTCACGATAGCCCTGATCAACCCTGTCGCGAATAAAATTCCGTTGGAGTTTTTTCCTATTTTCGAAAAATTTCTGCGGAAAATCTGGTATTGTGAATAATTTGCCCAATTTATTTATTTATTTTTAAAGGAACGATACAAATTAATTTGTAAAGTCCGGGATTTTAACGCCGGGGTACTATGCCCATGTGGCGTTTTTTGTCAACAGCACACTGTGTACCAAGTTCCCATGTGGTCATCCATCTGGGTACTCACCGCGCCCAACACTGCTTGATTTCGGTGAAATTACACGGTTTTTGTTTTATTATATTTAAGGACAAATTTAACTAATAAAGAGCAATTAGGAGTGCTTGTGGATTTTATGGAAATAAATCCGGATATAACAAAAGATTTACCAAAAAAAAGTTACGAAGGTTTGGATGTCAGTTAAAATGGAGCTGATTAGTGTTGGTCCTCCAATAAAGTCGACTTTTGAATTGGGAAAAGTAAGCATTTGTATATTTATCAATTTTATTATCATTATTATTGTTGCTGTTGTTCTTTTTTTTGTTACAATTAGATCAGATAAAACGAAATTTGCAAAAACAAAATTTTCCGACAAAAAAAAAACAAAAGTGTAACACTAACACTGGAGGAAACTATAGTAAAATTAATAATAATTCTCTTGAAGGTTTCCAAAACTGCAGGAGTTTGCCTTCATGTGTTGTCAAATGATTGTTCCCAGTATGGAAAACAGAGAACATATTGCCGACATCAATATTGAAGTCGTAGAAGAAACAATCAACAATTATCTAGAAAGATAACAGTGTTATCCCGAAAAATTCGCATAAGGAACAAAACAAAGTGAAAAATTCGATAGACATTTTAGAAAAAGAACTGGTGCTTCAAGAGGAATTGTGCAGTAAGGTGACTAATTTTAAAAGAACTTAACAATCAAATGGGTATGACTACACTTAAAGTGCCTAAGCACGTGCTAAGTTTTTAGGAAAATGGGACAGAGAGAGCAAGAAAGATTTTTGTGCTCAGCGGTTATTTCGCTCCATGGGCGTCATCCAACATTTAATGAGGAGACTAAATTATTAGTGTAATTGTACTTGTTGCTGCATTCTAGGCAACAATTCATCTACCCTAATTTAAGTTGCACGAAAAAAAGAATGTCTTTCGTTATTAAACTCTGAAGCGTTCGATTTGGAAGCCAATATACTACCACTTGAGCCACAGCCATCCACTAACGCAGTTAATGCTGTGAAAACACACCAAAGGGCGATGGAAACCAATGCTAAGAAAATATAGATCAATTGATCGGATCTACGATCAACAAAAATATATGCACCAGGAAATGAAACTACACAATAGTAAAATGGAACATCTGCGGTAATATGAGACTTTATCTAAGTCTCATATTACCGCAGATGTTCCATTAAGCTAAAAGAAGAACTAATAAGTATTTATTTATTTTATTTATTTACTTTAAAGTATCTCTGCGCATATTTAATTTTAAACAATTTTTAGCATTGCGCAGTTAATTCGTATTACAAACTTAGTATACAAGTATTATCTAAAACTAAATCAGTAAAAGTAGAAAGTAAAAAAAAAGAAGAAGAAGAAGAAGGTCGTATAGAAAGAGTATTAGAAGAAGAAATAGGATTAACACATTAGTTAAGAAATCAGACTTTAGTAGGACAATGAATCGCTAATTGCATCTTGTGTAATGTTTGAGTAGATCTTTTTTAAAAAGATCCTCTGTGGTCGCCCTTTTGATGTGAATAGGAAGATTGTTCCAGTAGCACATAGCTTGAATAAAAAATTGACGACTGCTGTTCGGAAGTACAATATTCATTTGAATTTTATATATTATGTAATTATTATGTTTGACTTTGTTAAAACTATAACTTAATTCAAATGTTGAAACTTGAACTAAAATGTAAACAATTAAACGTAACGTAAAGTTCTGATTTTGCTATTGTATGACACTTAGTGTAATAATTAAATATGGATGTAATTTCTCTTTCTCTTTGCTGTTACTATTCAAGAAGCAACAACGTGTTTTATTTTAAATTCGCAATTTTTCTACTATTCAAGAAGCAACAACGTGTTTTATTTTAAATCCGCAATTTTTCTACTCTTTTTACCCCACACAAATCTAATAAAAAGTTAAAATCCTACACACCCCTACTATTATTTTAGTGCATTCATGTAAAATTTCATATAAATGTGATTATTAATTCGCGTTTTATCTCTAGTTAAACAGAATCATAATGGCAACTGAGACGATGATGGTGAAAATTGAGCATCGCGCTGTAATTAAATTTCTCACTAAGCAAGGAAAAAGTCAAAAAACTATTCATGAAGAGATGGTTTCTGTTTACCAGGGTTCCGCACCTTCATTATCAACTGTGCAAAAGTGGTCAAGTGAGTTCAAGAGAGGCAGAGAGAGCATTGAGGACGACCCCCGCTCCGGCGCCCCGGCTACTGCTTGTACGGGAGAAAGCATCAAAGAAGTCGAAAAACTTGTTCTTGAGGATGCCCGAATAAAGGTGAAAATGATGGCAGAGATCACCAAGCTTTCAATTGGTACCATTCACACCATTCTTCATGACCATCTTAACCTTTCAAAGGTCAGTGCAAGGTGGGTGCCAGAAAAAAGTGTGAATCGCATGCTATAGAGAGCTTTTGGAGATGTGTAGTGAGAACGCGGACGGTGTTATGGATCGAATTGTTACTGGGGACGAAACATGGGTCCACCACTATGACCCTGAAAGCAAACAAGAGTCCATGCAGTGGCATAAAAAAGGAACAGACCCCCCGAAGAAGTTCAAAGTCACTCCGTCTGCTGGGAAGCTCATGGCCACAGTTTTTTGGGACTCAAAGGGAATCTTGCTCATTGAGTACAAAAAAAAAGGTAAAACCATCAACGCCACATCCTACGCTTCCACTTTGCATAATGTGCGGGAGGAAATTAAAAAGAAAAGACGGGGTAAACTCGCAGCGGGTGTGTTGCTTCTTCATGACAACGCTCCTGTTCACACGGCGCGAGTTTCCAAGGCTGCTGCGCGAGATTGTGGTTTCGAAGAAATCCAACACCCACCCTATAGCCCAGACCTTGCCCCTAGTGATTATTTCCTGTTTCCGGATTTGAAAAAATGTCTTCGTGGAAAAAGATTTTCGGATGATGAAGAACTCAAGTCGGCAATAAATGGGTATTTTGCAGAGAAAGATGAAATTTATTTTTTTGAGGGTTTAAAAAAGCTTATCTCAAGATGTAACAAATGCATTGATGTTAGGGGAGATTATATTGAAAAATAAAAACAATTTAAATTGAATTCGCATTTTCCTTCATATCGATACCGAGAATATATTGAACGCCCCTCGTATCATCGGCCATAATTATTTCGCACCATACATACATACCACATTCACACACAACACATAGCAATCAATTAAAACACAATCCCCAAAATAATAAAATAAAAATTTATATATATTACAGAAAAATATATTAAGAGGTACAAATCATAAATATCACTCACATCAAAAAATATATTTCACATACAATAATTACAAAGAAAATAAACAAATAAATAAATCAAACAATTTCGCATAACACAAAAAAAACAAATGGTACCGGTAAAATGCGTAGAGATCGCGATACGCACAACACTTCACACAATATAAATAACACAATATCAATACAATAATAAATAAAGATAAATAAATGAAAATATAAAATTAAAACAACACTCACCTGAATTTTCAACACCGACGACACCATAAACGAATTAAACTTAAAAAACAAAAAAATTCCCGCACCAAAAAACTGAATTTAAACACACAATATCAATTGGCTATCATTGCCAATATTCATACACTACGAGTACGCATCACGCACTCTTCTTCAAATACGCAATTAAAGAAAGTAGTGCAAAGAGGACAACACTACACAATCGAAACTAATAGCAAAACATCAGCATACACATTCAGCCATTTAAGTATTGGGGTGCTCTTTTCACTTTTGTGTTTCAAAGTGTTTCGTGTTGTCTGTCCTTTTTGCAAAATTTATTAATTTGGTTTTTTTTACTTTCACGTGAGCCTTCAAAGAAGTTGTAGTAGATCATCGAGCCAAAGGGTGTTCAAGTACAAACCTGAAAATAATTGCGAACTTTGTTCACGGCGGGGAGAATGTTGCTGATAAAAGTTAAAATTAAAATTGTTCAATAAAATGTAGAATAAAAACATAGAATATTGTACACTTCAATATGTAAACAGACACACCTATGATAAATCTCTCATGAGATAAAATTGCATATGTCAAAATTTAACATAAAAGGAAGACAATTTGACAAAAAATAAATCATCAATTTTATAACGTTGAAGCAAACAGTTGGTTTTATTTTTAAAGTTATTTTTGTACACAGTTTTTTAGACAGTACATTTTTTTAATACAAGAAAACAGTTGATACTGTTTTCAACTAAGTACAACACGGTTAAACAAAATAACCAGCGCCAAACACTGTGTATGAAAATGAAATTCAATATAACAATGATTTGAAACACATAAGTAATTACATAACAGAAAAAAATTGTAAGCTTAAAGAAAACGTGTTAATAGAAGTTAAGAAAATGAATGATAGTACCATTATTCTCAAGAATATGAAAGAGCAAGAAGTAGTAAATCAATGCGATGATCGTAAAATCAAACTAAATGGAAATTATTTGATAGTCGTTAACTGTACGATAAGAATATTGAATGAAGCATTTAGCAATACTAATATAGAGTTTACAGAAGAAATAAATTATAGTTATACAAAACAATCAAATTTTGAAGAAATTGTACTAAGAAATATTGCAGATGTAGAACATATAAAATTACTAAAATTCCATAAAAATATTAATTACATTATAAGCTCAACTGTTGTCTTCATCTTAATCATTATCACAGCAGTAGTTAGTTAGTTAGTTATAAATGACTTTTATTTCCTTTTAAGTAGTTTACAAAAAACAATTATTTCTAAGTGTCTTTTTTTTTATTGGCATGGCTGATAGCCGTCTACCAGATTGACAATTATTTGTATATCAATAGACTAGGCATATAAAATTAGTACAAAAATAAATACAAAAAGAAAAAAGGGAAATGGCCATGAAGTTGGACCAGCAAAATCGTCAGTTTTGGAGGCACTTTTTCATGTCTTATTAATTTTTGAATACTTCTTTTTATATTCTATTTGCTTCTAAAATTTGTTTTCGGCAATGTCTCTATTTTCTTAAAATATGTATATTTAATATATTCTCCAACTGTTTTTGGTTTATTGAGCAAAACTCTTAAGTTAAATCAAATATATTTTTAATTTGTCTTTTTTTTTTCTTAATTTAACTTGGAAACTTACGTACATATCAGAAGTCTTTTTAAGTTTGGATTTGGCCTAAAAAATGCACCATTCTTATTTCTAATTTTAGTGTTACAATTCTGTAAAACAATGGAAAAATTTCGAGAAAAAACGTCGAAATTACGAGAGGAATTTCATTCACGATACCAAATTTTTCCAGGAGAATTTTATTTCCCTCATTCGAAATGGGAAAGATTTCCATCGACATTTTGTTCACGATAGCCCTGATCAACCCTGTCGCGAATAAAATTCCGTTGGAGTTTTTTCCTATTTTCGAAAAATTTCTGCGGAAAATCTGGTATTGTGAATAATTTGCCCAATTTATTTATTTATTTTTAAAGGAACGATACAAATTAATTTGTAAAGTCCGGGATTTTAACGCCGGGGTACTATGCCCATGTGGCGTTTTTTGTCAACAGCACACTGTGTACCAAGTTCCCATGTGGTCATCCATCTGGGTACTCACCGCGCCCAACACTGCTTGATTTCGGTGAAATTACACGGTTTTTGTTTTATTATATTTAAGGACAAATTTAACTAATAAAGAGCAATTAGGAGTGCTTGTGGATTTTATGGAAATAAATCCGGATATAACAAAAGATTTACCAAAAAAAAGTTACGAAGGTTTGGATGTCAGTTAAAATGGAGCTGATTAGTGTTGGTCCTCCAATAAAGTCGACTTTTGAATTGGGAAAAGTAAGCATTTGTATATTTATCAATTTTATTATCATTATTATTGTTGCTGTTGTTCTTTTTTTTGTTACAATTAGATCAGATAAAACGAAATTTGCAAAAACAAAATTTTCCGACAAAAAAAAAACAAAAGTGTAACACTAACACTGGAGGAAACTATAGTAAAATTAATAATAATTCTCTTGAAGGTTTCCAAAACTGCAGGAGTTTGCCTTCATGTGTTGTCAAATGATTGTTCCCAGTATGGAAAACAGAGAACATATTGCCGACATCAATATTGAAGTCGTAGAAGAAACAATCAACAATTATCTAGAAAGATAACAGTGTTATCCCGAAAAATTCGCATAAGGAACAAAACAAAGTGAAAAATTCGATAGACATTTTAGAAAAAGAACTGGTGCTTCAAGAGGAATTGTGCAGTAAGGTGACTAATTTTAAAAGAACTTAACAATCAAATGGGTATGACTACACTTAAAGTGCCTAAGCACGTGCTAAGTTTTTAGGAAAATGGGACAGAGAGAGCAAGAAAGATTTTTGTGCTCAGCGGTTATTTCGCTCCATGGGCGTCATCCAACATTTAATGAGGAGACTAAATTATTAGTGTAATTGTACTTGTTGCTGCATTCTAGGCAACAATTCATCTACCCTAATTTAAGTTGCACGAAAAAAAGAATGTCTTTCGTTATTAAACTCTGAAGCGTTCGATTTGGAAGCCAATATACTACCACTTGAGCCACAGCCATCCACTAACGCAGTTAATGCTGTGAAAACACACCAAAGGGCGATGGAAACCAATGCTAAGAAAATATAGATCAATTGATCGGATCTACGATCAACAAAAATATATGCACCAGGAAATGAAACTACACAATAGTAAAATGGAACATCTGCGGTAATATGAGACTTTATCTAAGTCTCATATTACCGCAGATGTTCCATTAAGCTAAAAGAAGAACTAATAAGTATTTATTTATTTTATTTATTTACTTTAAAGTATCTCTGCGCATATTTAATTTTAAACAATTTTTAGCATTGCGCAGTTAATTCGTATTACAAACTTAGTATACAAGTATTATCTAAAACTAAATCAGTAAAAGTAGAAAGTAAAAAAAAAGAAGAAGAAGAAGAAGGTCGTATAGAAAGAGTATTAGAAGAAGAAATAGGATTAACACATTAGTTAAGAAATCAGACTTTAGTAGGACAATGAATCGCTAATTGCATCTTGTGTAATGTTTGAGTAGATCTTTTTTAAAAAGATCCTCTGTGGTCGCCCTTTTGATGTGAATAGGAAGATTGTTCCAGTAGCACATAGCTTGAATAAAAAATTGACGACTGCTGTTCGGAAGTACAATATTCATTTGAATTTTATATATTATGTAATTATTATGTTTGACTTTGTTAAAACTATAACTTAATTCAAATGTTGAAACTTGAACTAAAATGTAAACAATTAAACGTAACGTAAAGTTCTGATTTTGCTATTGTATGACACTTAGTGTAATAATTAAATATGGATGTAATTTCTCTTTCTCTTTGCTGTTACTATTCAAGAAGCAACAACGTGTTTTATTTTAAATTCGCAATTTTTCTACTATTCAAGAAGCAACAACGTGTTTTATTTTAAATCCGCAATTTTTCTACTCTTTTTACCCCACACAAATCTAATAAAAAGTTAAAATCCTACACACCCCAAAAACTGCTATTCAAAAATTTGTATCTAGGAGGTATTATATTACGGGTTCTCTGGGAGTGGACAAACTTGATTTTTGTGACCAAGTAACTTGGTGTTCCTGAGTAAATAATCTTGTGCAGTGCAATAACCATTCGATATTTTAATAGTGTATCCAATGAACATCCAGCTATTTGCTTGGTAAATATAATATACCTGCCACAGTTGTTGAAAGCAATATTTAACTTTCTCAAGGATGAGGAATCTAAATTTGCAGAACAAAAGACTTAATAAATTTCGCTTTGACTGTAACGGCAAGTACCGCTTTGCTGGGCTCAATTCCCTAAGAACGCCATATACAATATTTCTGAGACAAAGTAGTTTATTTGATTGGTCCAGTTAAAATTTTCATTGAAGTAAATTCCCAATTTTTTTAATTTAGTAACAGGCTCAAAGGGATTACCATCATCCGCATATATATGGTAATCGCAGTGAATTATACTTTTATAAATATTATTTGCTAACATTGTGAACAATAGAGGGCCAATGACATATCCTTGGGGCACCTAGATGTTGCCAGCAGACTAAAAGGTTTTTCGTCACAATGAAAGACAAATTGATTAAGATTACTGAGATATGATGCCACAAGTTTACACGTTTTACTATCAAAAGCAAATTGATTTTTTAATTTGTATAAAAGAATTTCATGATTTACGGACTCAAATGCTTTTAAGAAGTCTAGGAATACCACAAGTGACATCATATCTTTATCAATGGCAGAACGGATGTCGTCAGTAATTTTTAGTAATGAAGTTGTGCAGTTGTGCTTTGCTCTAAATCCAGATTTGTGTTGGGTCAATAAATTATTTAGTCCAAGGAAGGTCTTCATTTGTTTACTTACAATTTTCTCAAACACCTTACAGAGAAAAAGAAAAACAACAATTGACCTATACTCAAAATTATTTTGCTAGTGTGATTTTAGAACAGGTATAGTTTTTGTTTGCTTCTATTCATCCGGAATAATTCCAGTTATTATAATTGTATTCAACAAGTTCTTGATGTTTTTGGAGAGAACTTGTAACTACAGGGTGAATGACTCGAACTCCAACATTTTAAAATGCTATAATTTTTTTATTTTTTGATAAATTTTATTGTGCGAAAGCAAAAAATCTTGGAAAACACATCAATTTTCAAATTGTATCAGTATGTAGATTTTAATGAATTTCGGGTGAATATCATCCAGACAAACAGCAACAGTGAGAATACCCTCACCTACAGTTGTCTCATCAACACATTGACAGGAAAAATAACGCAGTGCTCCTTGTTCTGTTTGGAAACTGTCAAAAAAGGAAAAGTTAATCTGATTGTTGTTTGGTGGTGCACTGTTGGTAAAGTTCGTATTAAGTTCATTAAGATCAATATTGCTACAGTCAGATTCACTTTTATTAATGCCGACTTGCCAAAACGCTGAACTTGATTTATTGAAGCTAAACTTAGTTTGATAGTACTTATTTTTGTTTTTACGAATCAGATAGGTAACAGCCTTTCGCACTTCTCGGAATTCATTATGTATTTGTGGACATAGGTATTTGCGCCATCTAAATTACAGGAAATATCATTTGTCAATAAGGTCTTGAATCTGTCGGGTGAACCAAGATGTGCTAGGTTTTTGTGTTTTCTTTCTTACAACGGGAACATGTTTATCGAGAAGATAGTCAATGTTATTTTTGAATCGAAGTCACGTTGAAAAAGTATATTAACGACCTCAATCTTTGGACCTGATCTGTACGCGATTAAGTCGTCTGCGTACGCTATGGCATGGTGAAGTGAACCTATCAGATCACTTGTGTAAATGTTGAATAGAACCTGCGAATTTACCACCCTTGTTGCAGACCGTTTTTAATGTTAAACGTTCCAGCAGAAGTCACATCGCCATTCTTCACGACACGATGAACTGTCTACTGGAGAGCATATCAGAAAGAATATACAGCAGTGGTTTACTAATGATCAACCTGTCCAGCTTGAAAAGAGTCCCTCTAACCATACGGTATCGAAGGCCCTTTCCAAGTCAATCAGGCAGGCACCAGTGCACTGTTTCTCGCCTTTGTTCCATTGGATATCAGAAACCAGTTTCGACGCAGCAGGAATGATATCATGCCCCGCCTTGAAACCGAATTGATTATCCGGAACTATATGTTTGTCCTCAACCCACTTAGTCAGGACTCTATTGATCACCTCCTCGAAAACCTTACTGATGTTTGGAAGAAGACTGATCGAGCGGAGATTCGCCGGATTGGAAGTATCTTTATTCCTTTTGGGAATAGGATGTACCGCCGCAGTTTTCCAATGCGCTGGATAATGTGCATTATTCATTGGATTATTAAACAGGGTGGTATAAATGTCCACCGCTTCTAGTGGGAGATGTCGAAGCACAATGTTCGGTATTTCATCGGTTCCCACTAATTTCTCACTTCTAAGTGATTCGAAGATCATTTGGAGCTCTTCCTTCGAAATGAACGGTGGTAATACCCTTTCGTTGGTGATGGCATTATTTGCCATATTCTCGTCACTGAACTGGATGAAACCCGAGTTCTCGAATCGCCAATTCCCAATTCACAATTTCATTTCGAAGGCAGAAGTTGTGCACAAAAACTTGACTCTCCAGGTCGTAGTTCGGGCCATTGCTGTCATTCACCTTGTACACTCTCTGGAAAGTCGCTCCTATAGCCTCTACCTTCTCCTGCTGATCCTCGATCACAAAGAAGTTGTCATCATCAACTGCCTCACTTGGATCGATACCTGCTGCTACAAGTATTTGTTCGTTGTTCGTTCGGGTGATTCTAAGACATGGAAGGTCGTTCTGATTATTTCTCCGAAATATTTTATTTCCTAAAATTTGTTTACAGCCCGAATTTTGCTGCTCCAAAACAAACTTACAGAATTTCTGTAATTTTGCTTTATTAATATCTGGAGGTTTTTAATCGACGACTTCAGTGTCATGATCTCCGGGTTATGTCTGTCAGTAAACTGTCTGTACAAGGTTTTTAGTCTTGACAGCAGCAGTAGTTGCATTGCGGAATAAGTCTTCTTCGTCAGTGTGTTGATACCGAGGTATCGTTTTGTCCATTGTTCGTTTGATTGTCTCGTCCATTAGTTTTAGATACCTGTCAATCTCCTCGTTTGACAGATTTCTATTGGACGGCGGGTAGAGCGAATTGGAGAAGAGTGCTCTCGTCAGCGCTCTGGATAAGTGTGTCCAACGCACCCTACTATAGTTGTGGGAATGCCTTTGAACAAACTCATCCAATTCTGCAATTTCGTTCGGAATGGTTATTTCGGTACTGAGACCGCAATGGTCACATACACAAACGTGCATAGACAGTTTATGGTAAGTTGGTTAGTACACGTCAAGTGTATTCGTGTTTCGAACAGCAAGAGGTCCAAATAAGAACCGTGTCTGGGAAGCGACGGACTATCCGTCGCCTTAAGGCCGAGTCGATACGTTATACCGTGCTGACCCCACCAATTGAATAGTAGGTTCCCTCTAGTATTTGGTGTATTATTTCCCCAATCTCTATGTTTGGCGTTGAAATCTCCGCCGATAATAAAGTAATTCTCCTCCAATTCCAGTCTTAGGAATCGAAAAAGTGTCTCGAGCTCTGAGATGAATAAGGTGGATTGAGTAGCTTTAGGTGCATAAACAGACATCATGTATAACCGCTTTCTACTATGGAGAGGGATGTACATGACGCATGCCTCCAGCACCTGAAACCTACTTACTACACGACTGTATGTTCTTTTGAAACGCAGTCCTTTTCTAACAAAGATCGCAACACCTCCTCCTTGAATGGAGTTAGGTCGACTTCTTCGTAATATTTTATATCTTCTGTGCCTCGTTTTGTGTCTTTTGTTAAGCTTAGTTGCGCTAACCAAAAGCACATCAGGGGCTTGGTCTTTACGCAACTTAAACAGTGTGGCTATTCGTTCGAATCTAATCATTGAATTAACTTTCACTGCAAGGACCTTCAGGGTTTGCTCCGCCATATACGTACTCATTACGACTGGAGGTGCGTTAGGCCCGGCAGCAGCGCGTATATTTGATCTACCTGCTTAGCCTGTTCCTGTATTTGACGCTGAAGCTGAGCCATCTGCCCCTGAATAGAGAGCAAGATAGCCAGCATGTCAAGTACAGGTTCCGGTGCTCTAGGCGCTGGGGCCTGAGAAGCTACCTTTGCTTATTGTACCGTAGTTCCCCCACCTGCCGCCATTTGGGCGTAGGTAATTTGGGGAGTAAACGGCTGGTGTTTGTGGCTGCACGAGTGGACGTTTAATTTCCACTTTCTGCTGCCGAGCCAGATTTACTCTTTTTATATACTGGAATTTGGGACAACCCCGATAGTTTGCGGTGTGTCCCGTGTTCCTGCATAAGGCACAAGAGAGTTGGCTTTTTTCCGACGCTCCGTCCTTACCGCATTCCTCTGACTTGTTGTTCTTTCCACACTTCACGCATCGAGTTTGCATTCTGCAGTTCAACGCGGCGTGCCCGAACCTTTGGCAACGAACACATTGTAAAATGTTTTCGCTCCTCTTTAATAATACCACATGCACAAATGGATCACCTGAGTTGACCTTAAAATGGTATGCTTCCTGCTTGGCCGGCAACGTGGATATATCAAGTATCCCTGTTTTTTGTGTATATGGAACAGCAGAGCTCGTCAGAAGCATTGGCTACGGTCGAATTGGCGGCCAAGATCTGCACTCAAACCTTGTAATCCAAACATTCCACATCCGTAGCAGTTTGTTAAAGATTTGCCCACTGAAGGAGACAGTTTCAAGTACCTCATTTCCGCATTTCCTCGTCTATCTTTTGAAAAGATAAAGTCCGGTGTGTTTGACGGTCCGAATTTGTGGCAGCTCATTAAAGATGAACATTTTATTGGAATAATGACAGAACCTCGAAAGAATGCTTGGTTGACATTCAAAAACGTTGTCAAAAATTTTCTTTTGAATACGCGAGCAGAGAATTGCACAGAAATTGTCCAACAACTAAGTTTACTAATTTATTATTGTATGCGCATTTTTATTTAGAACGAAAAGATGATATCCTGTAGCTTAAAAAGGTGACGTGAGAGACAAAAACTGTGATAATTTTCGCATTCAGACGCCAAAAATAAGTCAAATACAAGTGTCAGGTCTTAGCCAACGAAATGTGTGTTCCACAGTGTTATTGAAAACTTCTACCGATGAAGAATAGACAATACTGGTAACCTAAAACAAATCGATATTAGCAATATTATTTGAAAACATCTTTATTTACAAAATATATGGCTGTTCGTTGCGAATTCTATCACGGAAGCTGCAGTGAAATGCGTAATTATACGTTCACCAACACCAACACCAACACCAGTGATGACATCATGCCTGAGATGGGATGAGTCCAAAATAAAAGCGTTGAAACAAGGTACGAATCTGAAGAATTACCAAAAGCGGCCGGCAGAATGTCTGCGATTAAGACATTACATTTATAAATATGCACACGTATTCCTAAAAAAAATGATTGTGTTAAAAGAATTAATTTCTCTTTTTTTAACTCACATATAAATTTTAAGATACGAATTTACAGTATTAATGAATTTGATAAAATAAATATATTGTTGCACATACGAGTAGTCTAGGATAACGGATTATTGCATATTTGATGATTATATGCACATATCAAGCTGTACTAGAATTTGTTGTTTAATGCTTCCTTGCAAATAAATCGTAAACGAATGACCGAACTTCAAATTTGAAGAATACTATGTATTTATTATTTAATGGAATGAATTTTAAATGAATTATGATTGCAATAATGAAGAAGTTAAGGGTGTTCACAAGCTTCGAGAGCCTAACGAATAATATTTTTCCCTTCTTAGGAAAGTGTCAGTGTTGTCGTTGGCAGCTCGGCCTCTTCTGATCTTTAACCATCGGATATACCATCTTCTTGATCTACATCCAAATCAATGCCCACACTGAGTCGCCACCAAGGCTTCCTATGATGAGTAGAGATGATGTTGCCATATCGCTATATATTGGATGGTTTTTGACGTAATGTAAACAGTCTTCGTAGCTGCGAACGCCTTCTGCTAAAGGGGGGTGTGAGGCTCTCGGTGATTTCCGCGTTGTTCCTGTCTCTGAAGGATGTTCTAATAAATGCCGTGATATTTCGGGCAGTCCTCTCAAGGAATTGCTTCAGATATTCCATTCTCACTCGTTTCCCTTTACCGTTGTAGAAACCACAGACATAACCCATGTCTACGTATTTTTGTGTTGAAAAGTTCAACATCGAGCATATTATGAATTAAATGTCAATATATCGGGTTGTCTCCGATGACGTCAATGGGAGGTCACCGATGAGAAATTAAATACACTCAAGAAATGTCCCAAAGGGAATTCTTTAAGATTTGCTACAAGTTTAATTGTATAAAAGAAATTATAAACCGTGAAATAAAACACAAAAGAAACTAGATATGTAATGTTTACATGAAGAGTTTATTATTTTATTGTAGCGGGTTCTGATTGTGTTTGTGAACATTAAAGAGTTTGTCACGGACTTAAAAGTTTTAACTGATCGCTTTTTATTTACCTATATGTATTTCTTTGAATTCATCAAAATAGGTTCTTCGAGCCGGATTTAAATTTTTATAGTCTTGTAACTATGTAAATTCTTTTGCAACTTCATGATTTGTGCGGATTTTTTTGAACATTTTTAGAACCTTTGTGTGTACTGATTGGACATCGCTGGATTTTGCTGCTAGATGTGTGCAAATTTCATAATTTTTTTTTGGAAAATTCGTGTGTGCAACCTGCAGTTAGATAGTAACGGCAAACTAGTGGACTTTGGACGATCAAATGAAAAATCGAAATTTCACAAGTAAGCGAATTTTACTTATTTTTATGTGGCTTATATTGTAAACACATTTAAGAGGGCTTACTAATAATTATGAAACCCACATTGTTACCCCGAGTTCTTTCACAACTCGACAAGGACATCTCAAATTACTCAAAGAGAGAGTCTAATACGCGTACGGCGAATTATTTGGTAGGCCGTTTGTCCCTTTTAAAGAAAACATTGGAGTCAGCGGCTGAAATAAGGACTCAAACGAATAAAATCTGTAAATTTTAATACGGGCTATACTTCCAATGCGTAAAAATTGCCATCCCATTTTGTAGGGCCCCCGCCCAATTATCAAAGCTTTCTCCCATCATTGACGTTGTCTAATAAAAAGCGGGGGCAGATTATTCTAAACTGGTCTTATCGAAAACATGCTCAGATTACAGCATGAATTTTGTGCTACGATTTGACCAGTTACAAGTTGCCGGTCATAGGTCTTGTTGGCGGCTTGACCACCGGTAGTCCATACCAGGACTTAAATCACGGTATCATGGGAGTCAGGAGCCCTCCGGATTTCGGTCCGGGCCTGACTTGTCAGTGGTAGGCCCCCTTGTGGGAGCGTCATGGTGGCTGTGGTTTAAACCCAAATCGCGGGAATGGGTCTAACCCATTGTAGAGTTGCAAAAAAGTACTGGGTGCTGCGACCCTAAGAGCAGCAAGAGGTTTTAGGTCGGCCTCGACTCATACCAAGGGTGGAACTGTGCCTCCAACACAGTTCCGAATTGGTATCAAAGGATTGACGGAGAGCGATGGCAAGGCGTATCCTTGCTCCCTATGGGTGTATGGGCACCTCGCAAACATTAAGTCTTACGGCAGGAGGTTTACGATAAAAATCCAGGTACGTTCTGTACCCAAATTAGCCTGTATATTCTCTAGTTTCAGTTTGTTATTGATTTTAGTTCGGTGCGGTTTAAAATATTTATAAAATATGAGTCAAGAGGAACGTCACAAAAACATCATCAACAAATGGCTCGAAAATACTTCGCGTCCAAACCATTTCATCGCAAAAAATTTAAACATAGCACGCAGTACAGTGCATTCTGTTATTAAACGATATTTGGAGACGTTGACAGTTAAGCGAAAACAGAAAAGTGGAGCTAAAAGTGGAGCACATGATACAAATTTGGACAGGAAAATAGTGGGTACCGTCGTAAAAAACCGGACTATGTCATCCAGAGATATTGCTAGGAAATAATGGTACAAAGATCTAAAACACGTAACGGTCTAAAAACACGAAAAACACAAAAAATACCAAAAGCTACTGAGAAGAAAAAAAAGGTCATAAAAACACGAGCCCGAAAGCTATACGGGTTGATCGGCAACAAAAAAGCGTGTTTGGTTTTGGATGACGAAACTTATGTCAAAGCCGACTTGACTACTCTTCCAGGTGCGCAGTTTTACAACTCGTTTGAAGGTGAGATTCTTCCGCAATCAACAACATCGATTGCGATGGAAAAATTCGGGTCAAAATACCTCGTTTGGCAGACCATTTGCCAATGTGGACACAGAAGCTCATCGTTTATTACAACGGGAACAATTAACGGAGAAGTGTACATTAACGAGTGCCTAAAAAAACCGTTGATTCCTTTCTTAAACAAACACGAAGGTTTAACATTATTTTGTCCCCAAAGACATGAACCTACCCAATGTTCCACAGTCCTGTCCCATTGAAAGGTATTGGGCTTTGGTCAAAGCTAAATTGAGGAAAAGTGAGCAGTGTGCAAAAGACGTAAAAGATTTTAGTGCTAAATGGAAAAGAGCGTCCAAAAAGATCACGGATGTAACTGTCACCAACCTTATGAAGGACATTCGAAAGAAGTTGAGGAAAGAATGGGAATCCAAATAATTTTTTTTGTTTTTTGTAATTGTGAATGAACTTAATAAAAACAGAGTTTTAAAGCAAATAAAAAAAATTTACATGAATTATGAAAATATTTTTTTTTTTTTACTTTGAAGTTTCCAAATTTTATTCGTTTCAGTTCCATTAGTGAGCTTAAGAAAGACGATACGGGTTCTGAAATTGAGTCTACTTACGAGCAAATTCGCGAGCTTTATTTCGAATATCACGTTTCATGAATGTGGGTGATTTCACATCAGCGACCTCCCATTGACGTCATCGGAGACATTCTCCACCAACGATGAACTATTGTACGTTCTTAGCCTTAATCGCTCCTACTTATTTCTGTCTTCCTTTCCTTTGCCTCCGCTTTGCCTCGTTTGTCTCGGATCCGCTGCTAAAAAACCTTTTTGATGCATGTTGTTGAGTAGGTACATGAAAAGAAACAACAGATTATTGCATGTGATTACGAAGTGACAATTGAAACAAGAGACAGTGACAGACACATCTAAGAGAAAATGCCAAGTCTTCCCACGCTTGCTACCGTTCAGCGGATCGGATGTGAATTTATTTGGATTGTTTGGTTTGCTTCGGTCTTTCTCTCACTGTTATCTGTCTATGTAGATAGCTGAAATATCTCTAGAAAGCTACAACTTGAATGATGTTGATGTTGTCGGTGCGACAGCGATGCACAGTTGCTGTTGATTACTATGAATGAGAAGATCTCCTACTATAATTATTGTTGATTGGTCGTGTTGTGTCGGTTGAATTCTTTTCTTTGGCGCGGTGCGTGCATTTAACGCGTGAACAGTTTGGTTTTTTTTTTGTGAAAATTTGTTATTATCAGAGTAGTTATATACATTTATTTATGTGGAAATCTATAATTCTTCCTTTTGGGCTTTGAATGTGTATAGGTATGTATATGGATTGTGAATGCGAGTGATGGCGTGCACTGGTAATGTGCATGTTTGTGGATGCGTGTGTATTTTATGAATGAAATATAATGTATTAAATTTTACCAATTTGAGTTTGATGAAATTATTGTGTGTGTGATGGGTGATTGGGAAAGTGAGTACATGCATGTGTGTGTACTATATTTGGGTATGATTGCGGATTTGCAGGAGAGTGCGTGTCTGCTTGGGTTGGGGTTATAATGGATTTATTTGAAATAGAGTGTTAAATGATTTGCATTTTGATTTGTGTTTTTTGCTCTTTTTTTGAATGATGACAGTGGTGATAGAAAATTTTTATCCATAGAATAAAATTATTTTGTGTGTAAGATTATTTTGTTCTTGATATAATTTTATATTTGCGTTGTTGGAATTAGCAATTGGGTACGTAATAGCGAATGGTATTATATTTGGTTTATATTTTTTATAATTTTTTTTTATAATTTTATTTATTAATTTCTAAGGCTTAACATTTTTTTTTGCAGAAGATTGTGTATCAAAAAGTTGGTTAACAAGTAAACAAGTGTTCAAGTTCTTTGAGTTAAAATTACAATTTAAACTTGATTACATTTTTCTATAAAAAAAAACAATTGGAAAATTTTCAACATACTTATTTTAAATCAACTGATTGCAAAATATTATAAGTTTATACATTTAAAAAGAAATTTTTAATCACTTTCTTTCTACTGTATAAGTTCGTTATGTTCCTTAGATTTTCAGGTAATTCATTTAAAATTGAAAGAACGCTGTATATGAGTTGCCTTTTACCATAATTATTATAATTTCGAGGCACTTGGAACAAACCATGAGAACGTCTTCTTGTAAGCGGAGGTAACTTACACAGTGAAGAGACGCCTGGGTCTCTATAGAATTCGCTGAGAAAAAAAAGAAAGATTGCTGTCCGAGGAATCCGTACGCGCAATTTATTATTAGGTTACACGACTTGCTGTCCGCGGAATCCGTACGCGCAAGATCGCTTTACCCTGGTTTATGGTGTTATCTGGGTTGCTGTCCGTGGAATCCGTACGCGCAACCAGATTTTACACCTCAAAACTATCAATTTCCAAAGGAAATTGTAAACGGAATCGAATTCAGATAATTTTCCAGTTTACCAGCTGGATGTTACCCGAGTACTTCGCAAAGAAAAAGATCTGACTTGCAATACTTGAAATAATTCACAACTAATTGAATGACTGGATTGGATCTTCTCCTCAACCTCATAATTTTTATTTTACTTAAGGTTTTCTATGTTCCAAGTGAATGTGAAGTACATCCTTGGATTAAAATTTTAGTTTTACATTTTAATGCATACTTTAGGGTGTTAACAATATAATTTTTTACTTTACTGTAGTTATTTACATTTTAATGCATATTTTTTTGGTGTTAATATAATTTTCCTCTGCAAGCGCCGCTACATTCTAGTATTAATTTCATGGTCGATTGGCTTTCTAAAACGTAGGTCGTCATAATACTTAAGAATAACGGTCATCTTGTATATATATTGAACGGTCATCGCTTTGTGTTGAGAACGTTTTTCGTTCTGTAAGAAAAAGAAATTTTGTACGTATTCCGCAATTAATACAGCAACTTCGGTTCTTTTACTGCAAGTACTTTATTGATCTGTGAACAAACTTAATTTATAAGCTTTTTTTCTTTCTTTGTGTTTATTTACATTATGTTATGTCAATTGCAAACATGTTTTGTTAAGTTTAATATACTGTAATTCGCAATGGTATTTACAAAAGAAAAAAAAAGTTTATTTTATTTTTTAAGTTTTTTAATTGTCTTCAACATTCACCCCCGCCGTGAACTCGTTCGCAAAAGTCAGGAATCCCAAAAACGTAAAGTGTCAGCACTGATTCTCTTGCCTTCAGACTAAATTCTGTCAGCTCTGCCATTCTTCTTCTTGATTTAATCTATCGTAGAAACAATTAGTGACACAGAGAGGGACATATTTACAAACAGATATAGACAGACAACCTACATAGAAAGAGTGAGTAGCCTATATATTGCCCATTAATATTTGCCAATACCAATATGCCCATCCCCTTCTCTTGTTCTTCTTACCATTGTCTATTGATGTTATTTAAATGGCGTCGAATGGTGAGATATGCCCAGGTGAGTATTATTTAGGTAGTAAATTTGATATCAATGAATTAAGTTCTTCATATGTGTGTGTGTGTGTGTTTTAGCCCGTGCCACCAACATGCATGTTTCGCAACACCCGAATATTCAATGCCAGGAGTGCGCCTACGTACTAATCCACACCACTACGTCCTTCAACCACTCTCCCCGTGGGACTGCCGTTAGGTATTACTTCGCGGGGCTGGTTATCAGATCAGGCTATTCTTCTTGTATTTGCTTCTTCAGCTCTTCTAATTTTTTCTATTCTTTTTAGATCGTTTTGCACAATTATCACAAATGTGCCCATTTCCATCCAATTTTCCTCCGACTGCAACATTTGGTCTGTGAGCAGTATTGGACTGGGCAGATTAATTCTCCACTGCGAAAAACGCCGGCAATGAAATATGGCGTGCTCCATAATGCGTATTTTTTTTTTTTTTTATAATCGGCGCGCGCTCAAGGGATTTTGTACCCTTAAAATGTTCGTACACAGCGCGGGCGAAGGAAATTTAGGGAGGAAGAAAAGACAGGTACCGATGTACATTGTTTTTAAATGTTTGCAAGTTATAACGACCAGGAAACACAGAGGTCGGCAGGGCATTCCATAAGCGAGTTGTACGGCTTAGGAAAGAATCACGATATTTAAGAGTACGTCCGAAAATGGGCTTGAGGGTATACTGATGAGCATTCCTAGCGAGACGGGTGTTACGGTTGAAAGTTTGAATGGGCGGAATGCTACTGGCAATTTCAATGGAGCACTGGTGGTGGAAATAGCGATAAAACAAAGTGAGACAGGAGACTTTACGTCGGTGTTCGAGGGTGTCAATTGATTGACTGATATTAGTATCACCAATTAGTTTTATCGCACGGTTTTGAATCCTATCTAGCAGGTGCAGAGATGTTTTAGGAGCACCTGACCAGATGTGGGCATTGTACTCCAATTTTGGGCGGATAAATGCCTTATATATTGTGGCCAGATCAGAGGGGGTAAAATATTTCTTACATCGCTTGAGAAAACCTAGACATTTCGCAGCATTTTTGGCGACATCGAATATGTGGTCATTCCAACGTAAGTTGTTACTGATACACATACCGAGAATGGAAAGTTTATCGGTTTCGACGATGCAAGTGCCATTCATGGATAATGGCTGGGTATTTGAATTTCGCTTTAATGACAGCAGACAGCATTGAGTTTTGGAAGCATTAAATTCTACTCGGTTGATAGTTCCCCAGTTGGTTATGCTGTTAATATCGGAATTTAATGAGCTTAACATACGCTGCCGTTCCCGTTCTACAGCCGAAGAGCAGGGGCGTGAGTCCGGGAACGAATATGAGAAGCAGAGAGTGCTGTCATCAGCAAAGGAATAAATTGGATTAGAAGTAGCAGACAAGAGATCGTTAATGAAGATTAAAAAGAGTGTCGGAGACAGAACGGAGCCCTGGGGCACACCAGCATTTATTTTGTGAATATCAGACTTGAAACCGTCCAAGACGACTTGAATTGAACGTTCCGAAAGGTAATTTCTAATCCATTGAAGAAGAGAGTCATCGATCCCAAGAGCACGCATTTTCGACAAAAGAGCCTGATGCCAAACTCTGTCAAATGCTTTAGAAATATCAAGTGCAACTAACTTGCTTTCGCCAGATTGATGTACGCTTTGGTTCCACTTTTCGGTGAGACATGCCATCAAATCACCAGTGGACCTGTTGCTACGAAAACCATATTGCCGGTCATTGAGAAGTTTTCGTGTTTCGAGATATTTCATGAGCTGACGATTTATCAGCGTTTCCATGACCTTGGAAGGAAGGGACGTAAGTGCAATGGGTCTGTAGGAGGATAGAGAAGAAGATTCGCCTTTTTTAGGGACTGGCTGGACAAATGCTGTTTTCCATCTGCTCGGAAAGAGTCCTAAAGAGTAGGACTGATGAAAAAGCTTACGCAGTGGTTTTGCCAGCGTAGAAGAACACCTCTTCAGAAGAATGGGAGATATACCATCTGGACCAGCGGATTTATGCATGTTGAGATCTTTGAGTACTCTTGCTACTACACGAGTGCGAAAGTGGATTCGTCCCATTGTAGATTCGACGCACTCGAGTGTAGGCGGGGACAAAGCACAGTCTGGGAGTGTTGAGCTAGCCGCAAAGTGTGCAGCAAGCAGATTGGCCTTGTCCAAAGAGCTGACAGCTGGAATGTCATTGTAAATGAGCGTTGGGATGGAGGATGAGGCAGAATTTCTAATGTTTTTGACGAATGACCAAAAATTTTTACTGCCTTTGGGACATTGTAGTATTTTTTGCCTCAGGTTTTGGTCATATTGGAATTTCACACGCTTAAGAAAGGCGTTGCAGTCATTTCTGGCTCGTTTAAACTTTTTTCGGTTTTCCTCTGTCGGGTTGGTCTTGTAGGACCGAAAAAACAGTTCTCTAACCCTGACAGCCTCTTTACAGCTCGAATCATACCATTCCTTTTCTTTTGGTTTGATACTCTTTATCCGATGTGGGATAAAGCATCTCATTCCAAAGAGAATAGTTTCTGTGATCATGTCAGCAGCGGCATCCACGTCGTTATCGAGGAAACATAACGACCAGTTAAAATTCCTAAAGAAGTTGTTAAGTCCGCTCCAATTGGCTTTCTCGTATTGCCATACGGTTCTTTTAGGAATCTTTTCTCTAACTGTGTGGTGGGTGTACGAGAATTTAGCTGATATGACACAATGGTCCGACGAGCCTAGAGGGGAGAGTACATCAACGCAGTACTTGTCAGGGTGAGAGGTTAAAAACAAGTCCAGGGTGTTGGCGGTATGACTATCAACGTCTGGTATGCGTGTGGGCTCATTTATAAGCTGGGTTAAGTTATTTTCCGCAGCGAAGATCTCAACACACCGTCCTTCGGGTGTTGTCTGTCCAGAATGTCGAAGCCAACCCGAATTGTGTATATTAAAATCGCCCGTAATCACGATTTCAGTATGAGGATACAGGGATACAATTCTTTGAATGGAATCAGACAGCGCATCAAACTCGTGGAAGGTCGAGTTGCTGTCCAGTTTGGGGCTTCTGTAAATAAAGCAGTAGTGGATAATTTGCTTACGGAGATGGAATTTTAACCACATGAAATTGAATTCCGGATTGGAACAGGGACTACATTGTGGTGGAATTTGGTAAGCTACATCACTACGCACATAAATGGCGAGACCGCGACGGGGAAAGAATAGTGGCACTAGTTCGTAGCCAGGTAGCTTCAGATCATTGTGGTCTGAGAGGTGTGGGCGGGGATCTACCTGTGTTTCGCTAAGTGCCAAAACAGCTGGTCGGTACTTACAGACGTGGACGTACGCAGAAAAGTGATTACTTTTTAGCCCGCGTATATTGGCTACGTCCACCCTGAATTCCCTAGACATAATCACAAACAAACATAGTAAACACAAACACCGACGATACTAAGCAGGGCTGCGAAGTGAAAATTCTGACGATGGTTTACTGAATCAAATTGCTGTAGGTGTTATGCCCTTACAACAATATGAAACAGTGCACCAACAAAATTTTCACACACAACCCGCTATCCATCAGTTGTTACATACACTCAGTCACTGCCCGTACCGTATGATAAATACCGTAACGGCAGCGACCGAGTGCAAGCAACAGTACTACGACCAGGAGCGGGAGAGGTGTAGGATTCCCACACTGTGTGATAATGTTTTTTTTTTTTCTCTATTGCACTGCACTATTATTATTATTTTTTTTTTTTTCACGCGCGCGCGGTGGTTTTGGGGTTTTTTTTTTTTTTTTTTTTTTTACAGCACAGAGAAATACGAGTGCAAGATGACGTGTGCACTCGTCGGTGGTCGGCACGGTATTTTGTGGAATATTCTTAATTTGGTTTTGGGTAGGAGTATAGTGCAAGAGTGTGTGGTGTTTTTGTTGGCAGTTGTAGTACAGTGCCTGGCTAGAACATTCCTGCGTAGAGTGGCTACAAGAAAGGCAATTGTTATAGACCCCAATTTTCCGAACAATATTGCACCTCTATATGGCTCATTTTGTAAAATTGGCTACACTTACGCAGCGAATGTTGTGCCTTGCTACACACCTTGCATTTATACTCTTCTCTCTGTCCTTGCCTAATGTGGAATGAATTTTTATTTCCAGAACCCTTTGAACCCTGGCTGGATTTCGGCATTTGATGCTCCACCGCATCTAACGTCCGGAATCTCGTTTCCAGAAATTCAGAAAAATACTTGAAGATTGGTAACTCTTTGTCTGATCCTAGTTTTTCTTCCCAATGCTGTTGAGTTATGGGTGGAAGCTTCTGCAAGATGATATAAATAAGAATTGTATCCCAATCCGCTGTCTTAACACCTAGATTTTTGATAGAATGAATATATTCTGTGGAAATATCTAACAATTGCTTCACTCCTTCAGCAGTATCGGTATGTGAAACCCTTTGATTGAAAAAAACCTTCAACTGAGCGTTTACTAAAATCCGTTTATGGTCATATCGCGAAGTAAGAATCCTCCATGCCTTGTCATAGTTACCCTGATCTATGCTCAGATGATGGAGTAGACGTTCGGCTTCCCGGGAAAGACTCGACTTCAAGTGGTAGCTCAAGTAGCTTTTGAACTTCAGTTAAGGAAGAATTTTTATGCACTAGGGATTCAAAGATGTCGTCGAAAGTCCGGCAATTTTCATAACTGCCTGAAAATCTTGGCAGGTTGATTTTGGGCAGACGTAACTCATTTTGAATCGTAGATGACCACCGGTACGTTATCTAACGCATCAAGCAAAACTGTCTTATAGTCCAGGTAAGTTTCCCTTATAACACTGAAAACCGTTTGATATTCTTCAATAAGACTTGTTTCGTCCCCAGCAGCCCCAGCTATCTTCTCATTATTCAAGGCACTTTGATGGTAATTGTCCTCAAGTACAGCAAGGCGGCTGAGCATGTTTCTTGATCTTTTGTCCTCGAATATCTTTAACAATTTGAATTCTTTTGCATTCATATTAAAAATGGTAGAAAAGGCAATTGTATCTATATAAAAGGGCAATATACAATATATATAAATGGCTAAACTCACTCACCTTCTGTAATTTTATGTACTTCTCAGTACCTTGTTCCAAGTTCCAAGCCTTGTTTTTTTTGCTCAGACAACTAATAGCACAACGCGTTTTCTGTTCTCAGACAGCTATTGTAATTGCACGACGCGGGAAACCGTTTTACACCAAAACTCACAAGATTAAAGTTCTAAGTTCGAATGGTTCACTAAAAATGTTCGAATATTTCACAAAAAATGTCACAAATTGGGTTTTCTATTTCAAATGTTTTCTGTTTTTTTTTTTTTTTTCTTCTTCAAGAAAAATGTCACCAATTTTTATATATTTTTTTTTGTACAAGATAACATACCCTGGGAAATCCGGCTCGAAGGACCAAAATGTTGAGTACGGTTTTCGTTCTGTAAAAAAAGAAATTTTATACGTATTCCGCAATTAATACAGCAACTTCGGTTCTTTTACTGCAAGTACTTTATTGATCTTTGAACAACCTTAATTTATTGTAATTACGTCACATTACATTATGTTATGTCAATTGCAAATATGTTTCGTTAAGTTTAATATACTATAATTCACAATGGTAAATACAAAAGAAAAAAAATGTTTTATATTATTTTTTAAGTTTTATAATTGTCTTCAACACTTTCTTCAGGGATCGCGTTGTGGTTAATTATCCTTTCCTTAGCGTCATATTTTGCGGATTTTGAAGTTCCATTATTTTCTACTGTATAACGCTATGATGTGGGCTTCGAATATGCATCACTTAAGTTTTTGCTGCGTTGATTACAAGGCCATTATCGTGACACCATCTTACAGCATTACTGAACTCTTCCTATATTATTTCAGTCGCTGTTTGAAGAGACCCATGACGAACAACTATCGGCGTGTCATCTGCATAAGCAAATGGTATACTTCTCTTAAAAGTACGTAGAAGTTCAATTGTATATAAAATGAAAAGAATAGGGCCTAATTTCGATCCGTACGGGGACGCCGTAATACACTTGTTCTACGGAGCTATACACGTTCTTGATTTTTACGCAGGCGGTTGTTTAAATAGTCCCTAATCCAAGCAGGCATTTCCCACGAAATGCCTATACGTTCGAGGGCTTCTAAGAGTTTTGTGTGGTTTAGGATAACACACGTCTTGCTAAAATCTATAAACAGTACCAGTATATGGTATTTAAGCTCTCATTGATAAAATTCGAGAACGCCGTATTAACGTTGGTGAATAAGTGAATATTTATCAATAAGACTATAAAGCCGATTAACCATTATTTCTTCCATGCGTTTTTCCATCACTGGCAAAATGGATATAGGTCGATAATTACTAATTCCAGTTTTTCTACCACTCTTGTAAATTGGTCTTACTACTGCAGTTTTAAAGGTTTTCGAGAATCTTTCCTTCTGTCAGACTTAAATCTATTAATTTGCACAATATGGGGGCAAAAATATCAGCGTGTTGTTTAATATCACCTCCTCGGTTACCATCGGCCAGAGAAGATTTGCGTTCGTTCAAGTATCTTATTATATTATAGACCTCATTGATGTTGGTTTCAATTGGAAACATTGTATTGCTGATGCTTATGTTCTGGTGGTTCGATGTGATCTGCTGACAATGGTGTAGTATTTTGTGTACTTGTTGGAAAAAGTGTTGTACAAATTCGTTTGATATGGTGGTCATACATTTTTCTGACGAAAAGCTCTTCACAATTAGTTCATCAACGGTGAGTTTATGTCTTCCCATTATCTCATTGATTAAACCCCATGTTTTGCGCGGATCTGCTCTAACCTCGACAAACTTGTTTTTATAGAATGTTGACGTGTGTGTTCTTATTTCCTTATTTAATTTGTTTCGAAAATGTTTGTATTCAGTTTCGTAGCTTAGATTGGACCTATTGTTTTTACATTTTCTATAAAGACCATCCCGTCTTTTACATTTTCCACTTAGCTCAGGACACATCCATCCATTATTTTTGGATTTATTTTTAGTGTTCTCACGCATGTGGATTTTGTATATATATCTTGAAATTTGAGGACCATCTTCTCATAGAGAGTAGCAGAAACACCTTCATTTCAGACTTCGTTCCAGTTTGCTTCAGATATTAGTCTGTTTACTTTTTTTGTACTTATGTATGTTGCAGATATGATTTGTTCTTAAGACTTAATTCGATAGTCTACTGTGTTAACTAAGATATGATCTATTATAGACTTTGTTCCTCTTTTTACATCTGTCCTTGTATATTTATGCATTCCATTCAAAAGGTCTAATGACGTCAACATTTCCAAGTAGTTTTTTACATGATTACAATTAGTATCACAAATATTAATATTGATATTCCCCAGAACAGTTATTTCTTCTTTATTTTTTATTTCGATAATATTTTTTTCGAATTCTTCACGAAATGCTTTTTGGCTTAATCCAGGTGGTCTATATAAACCAAAAAGGATTTCTTTCTCTTTGACTACAGGAATTTTTTATTTTCATATGCAACACTGAAAATACCTCGTCCTCTATGATTTGTTCTATTTATAAATTCTGGTTTATGAAAACCATTCAGTTTCCTATTTCCTCATCTTCAATATTCGTTTCCACAAGAACAATTAGTTTAAGTACTTTTATAAAAAGGCTTATACTAGGCAGAAACTATCCCAATTCAAAAGAAGCGATCTTATATTGAAGCATAAATAGCAACACATATTGTTATTTGAATCATTTGCATCGATGTGGCTAAAATTCAATATTAACTAAGTTATAGTCTCCTTGTGTCGTCTCCATTTTCATTGATATTTTTTTGTATTTCTCATTATTCGAACACAGTGCATCATCTGTGATGATGTGTGTGCAATTTTGTTAGCATGGTTAGCCGTGCTTATCAATACCGCTTGTGTGTTTACATTCTTTTTTGCCAGTACTTTCCCCATGCTCTTCTACACAAATCTCCAGTTTACTTGTTTTGCCTTTTCTTTGGCTAACCAGAGCAACTGTTTGTTATGTTTTGTGTATAGGTATATAAAATTGGTTTTTATTTGTGAATCTGTTGGAATAACTATTGTTCTTTGGTTACATTTTCTGTTGTTGGTGGGTCGTTCGTTGGTAGCGGACAAAGTTTGGTGATTGGTCGTTTTATAATTCCTAGTTGAGTTTTCACCTTGACGACGCGTGTTAGATTATCTGCTCCTGAATACGTTTCCTGCATATGTCCCAAGCTCAATTTGGTGGAGGGAAATCGCTCATCTGTCATTAGCACAAGATCTCCTACCTTTAGGTTCGGGCGTTGCTGAAATCGAGCTAGGTACTACGCTTGCCACTGCTTCCAGAATGTTTGGAGAAGTATTTGAATGGCTTTCCACCTGTCGATGTGTCCTTGTTTGCCGATGAACATGTCTGAGTTTGATACCGCGGATAACATCAATCCCATTAGTAAATTGTCGGGAGTTAGTGGTTCGAAGTCTTCCGGATTTTCGGTCAGAAGGCAAAAATGCCTCGAATTTAGACTCGCTTCGGTTTGCGTCAAATGCGAGGAGAGTTCCTGAAATGTGAGCGTACCGTTTCCGACAACCCCTTTCAAATCGTACTTTAAACTCTTTACCCATATTTCCCACAACCCTCCAAATTGGGAAAGCTGGGGGAATAAAGTTCCACTTCGTCCCTTCTGTAGCTGTTTTATCCGCAACCTCCTTCCAGTCATGCATAGTGTTTTTCATAAGGCGTCGCAGTTCTGCATCGGCCCTCAAGAAGTTAGTTCCACAATCACTGTAAATTTCGCCGCAGACTCACCGTCGGGGTGGAAACCTTCTGAAAGCGGCCAAAAATGCCTGGGTTGTGAGGTCACTTACCGCTTCTAAATGAAATCTTTGGAGAGAGAGAGAGAGAGAGAGAGAGAGAGAGAGAGAGAGAGAGAGAGAGAGAGAGAGAAAGATGTTTGGGCTCAGTGGTTATTTCGCTCCATGGGTAGCATCCAAACTTTAATGGGGAGATTAAATTATTATTGTAAATTGACTTGATGTTGTATTTAGGCAACCATTCATCTCACGACATTTTAGTTGCCTATAAAAATGTCTTTCGAGCAGGGCTGGTATTGAACCCCGAAACGTCCGATTGGGAAGCCAATATCCTTTCATGTAAATCACAAGTTATGTGAAGTGGTGTCTCGGCTCCAAAATTATAGGGTGTTGTTGGCCATAGAGAATGTTTGCCATCTGCAACCTTCCGCTTATGTGAAGAATTCCTTCTCAGTCTACGGATGGGCTCGGCTATCCATATGTCTTTGGATCTTATGTCTGCGGGGAACATCTCATGCTGAGCATAGCGTGCGACTATATTTGCGACGCTGACTAGTTCGCTGGGCGAAAGCAGTCATGATGATGATTGGAGGGGTCTCCCTTTGCGTTGTGCATAAAGCGCAGACACCTGGCTGCAATTCGGTAGAGTCGTATTAAGCTTGAAGTCCTGCAATCCTATGCGGTACTTTATGCTAACTGTCTTGACTCACTTAGAGATTCGTATTTTGTTTATAGCGGAAAGATTGTTCATGGTGATATCCATCCCATTTGGTCAAACAGTCGGGTTATTGTTGACAAAACAAAATGCTTTGTCGGCTGTCGGGTATCTGGAGTTATGAACCGAAAGCAAAATTCGTCCGCATTAGGAAGCCAATGAATGCCCAACGTTTTAGTTCTGCCTGATCCTTCTCGATCATGGATTGCAACTTCTTTTAGAAGCTCTTCCGCGTTCGGCGTCCATTTCCGTAAAGTAAAACCAACATTTTCTAAGACAGTTTTAATCTCTCTTTTTTTGAGCTCCTTGAATGATATCAGTGACATTGTGTTGTAAGGCAGGTCCAGTCATCCGCTGATCATTCAGCGATGATCTATCAGATGTCCTAAATGATGTATCAAAAATAACTCTCACTTTTGTTGTGGAACTGCTCTCCTTTACAACAGAATGATGTGGAAGAAAAGAGTGACCTTTGGTGGATACCCCGAATTCGTCTACTTCGCTCATGTGACTGAGTTGCCGATACTCCTCAAGACATGAAACATATTGCTCATAAAGTTGATGATCTGCGGCTAAACGTCTTTCCAGTGATCTAAAACGTTTGAGAACTCCTTCACGTGACTTACCTAGTAAAGGGCTACTTAGTCCTGTCCATGTGCCATCTGTGCTACAGTTTTTTCAGTTTTTTTATGCATTTTTATTTATATACTTAATTTACTCTTACATGCTAGACAAAAAAATTCTTAAAAATTAGCTTAAATAACTTACAAATAATCTTATACTAATTTACTGGCCCCATGCGGGCACTCTATGTTAAACATAATACTTAAAAATTATGTCTTTCGACGTTTAGGACAGTTCTTATTCTTATTCTTATAGTTACGACAATACAACTTAAACTAAGAAAACATTTTTAAGAAAAAACTTAGTGCATGGATTTTTTAATTTTAATTTTATTATAAAACTTAAAACTAAAAGAATACAAACTATCTAGAAATAAATCCTAATCTACTTAATCTAATACTTACATTTAATACATTATATATACATACATACTATATATATACCTAATATATAGATATATGTATGTATATACATAAATTTTTTTTTTTTAATTTTTTTTATTATTATTAATTTTTTTTTTGCTTTTTATTTTTATTTTTTTCTTAAATCTAACTTACTCCTACTTAAAACTATGTAAGCCGGCCATGGCTAAAAAAAAAATTAGACGACCAACTTTGCTTCACATGAAGCTAGTAAGTATTGGAGCCACCAAAATTGTTCGTGCTGTTGAGGAACATCCCTCATGTCGCTACTCCCTACCGACCTACTGAACCGGAGACGCTCCGCACTGCCATGTGCGACATCTCTGTCGTAGTTGAGTCGCCTGTCCGCAGCTGTTCGAGCGACGTGGAAGATTAGCGGCACCGCAAATCTGTCCTGGATCAGACCTTTACTATCTAGGTAGAGGAACGCTTCAGGAGGAATAAAGCCGTTAAAGCGAACTCTCTCGTAATACATATAATTAGGGTAGTAAGCCCCGGAGATCAGGTTGTTCGATGAGGTCATTGCTCTTGCAATGTGCCTTCGAGTCAACTTAATGACGAAATTGTCCACTCTTATTAGGTTCGCCCTATAGTACAAGACCTCATTACGATAGAATTTTATGTACTCAGATTCTGGTGTTCTGTATAAGCGAAGACAAGCCCGAAGACAAGCCCTATCAAACACCCGAATTTTTTCCGAAAAACTTGCTCTCACGTTGAACCACACGGGACAACCAAATATAAGCATAGGCCGGATAAAGGCCATGTAACAGATCACCTTCACCCTCGCATCGAGTTGGCTGTTATAAAACAGTCTCCTTGTAGGGGCAAAAGAACCTTTGGCTCTGGCCAGAGCAACATCTATATGTTTGTTAAAATACAGATATTGGTCTAGCCAGATCCCAAGGTATCTGACTACATTTCTACAAGCAACTGGCTACCCGTGCTGTCCCACGATCGAAAACTTCTACCAATTCTTTCTGGTATCGCTAGAAATGGGATGGGATGTACCACCGCAGTTTTCCAATGCGGTCATCATCAACTGCCTCATTTGGATCTATATCTGCTGCAACAAGTATTTGTACGTTGTTCGTCGTTCGGGCGATTTTGAGACATGGAAGGTCGTTTTGATTATTTCTCCGAAATATTTTATTTATTTGCGGAACATATTCGGGTTGCTGGTGTTTACAGCCCGAATTTTATTGTTCCAATACAAACTCACAGAATTTCTGTAATTTTCCTTTATTAATATCTGGAGGTTTTTAATCGATGACTTCAATGTCATAATCTCCGGGTTATGTCTGTCAGTAAACCGTCTGTACAAGGTTTTTGGTCTTGACAGTAGTCTACTTTTATGTCGGTGTAGTGCGTCAATAGTTGCGTTGCGGAATAAGTCTTAGTTGTCAGTGTGTTGATACCGAGGTATCGTTTTATCCATAGTTCGTTTAATCGTCTCGTTCATTAGTTTTAGATACCCGTCAATCTCCTCGTTTAACAGATTTGTATTGGACGGTGGGTAGAGCGAATTCGAGGAGAGTGCTCTCGTCAGTATTCTTGAGAAGTGTGTCCAACGCACCCTACTATAATTGTAGGAATGCCTTTGCACAAACTCATCCAATTCCGCAATTTCGTTGGGAACAGTTATTTCTGTGCTGAGACCGCAATGGGCACTGTCATACACGAAAGTGCGTAGACAGTTTGTAGTTTGTTGGTTAGTGCACGTCAGTTTTATTCGTGAGTCGAACAGCAGGCGATCCCAATATCACCCGTGTCTGAGAAACGACGGACTATCCGTCGCTTTAAGGCCGAGTCGATACATCACATTGTGCTGACCCCATCAATTGAATAGTAGGTTCCCTCTAGTATTTGGTATATTATTTCCCCAACCACTATGTTTGGTGTTAAAATCTCCGGCGATAATAAAATAGTTGTCTTCCAATTCCAGCCTCAGGAATCGAAAAAGTGTCTCGAGCTCTGAGATGAATAAGATGGATTGAGTAGTCTTAGGAGCACAGACAGACACCATGTATAACCGCTTTCCGCTACGGAGAGGGATATACACAATGCATGCTTCCAGCACCTCGAATTTACGTACTACACGACTGTATACTCTTTTAAAACGTATACCTTTTCTTACGAAAATCGCAACGCCACCTCCCTGAATGGAGTTGGGTCGGTTTCTCCGTACTATTCTGTATCTTCTGTGTCTCAGTTTTTGTCTTTTGGTAAGCTTAGTTTCGCTAACCAAAAGCACATCAGGGGCTTGGTCTTTAAGCAACTTAAACAGTGTGGCTCTTCGTTCTAACCTAATCAGTGAATTAACATTCACTGAAAGGACATTCTGGGTTTGCTCCGCCATGTACGTACCCCTTACGACTGGAGGTGCGTTAGGCCCGGCAGCAGCACGTATATTTGATCTGCCCACTTAGCCTGTTCCTGTATTTGACGCTGAAGCTGAGCCATCTGCCCCTGAATAGAGAGCAAGATAGCCAGCATGTCAGGTACAGGTTCCGGTGCTCTAGGCGCTGGGGCATGAGAAGCTACCTTTGCTTGTTGTACCGTATTTCCCCTACCTGCCGCCATTTGGGCGTAGATAACATGGGGAGCAAACGGCTGGTGTTTGTGGCTACACGAGTGGACGTCTAACTTCCACTTTCTGCTGCCGGGCCAGATTTACTCTTTTGATGTATTGGAATTTGGGACAACGCTGATAATTAGCGGTGTGTCCCGTGTTCCTACATAACGCACAAGAGAGTTGGCTTTTTTCCGACGCTCCGTCCTTATCTAGAGCGCATTCCTTTGACTTGTGGTTCTTTTCACACTTCACGCATCGAGGCTGCATTTCGCAGTTCGACGCGGCGTGCCCGAACTTTTGACAGCGAACACATTTTAAAATGTTTTCGCTCCTCTTTAATTTTTCCCAGTGTACAACCTGGTAGTCTAGGACTTTTATACTCCTTAGACCATCCAGTTTGCTGTCGGGACTTAGCTGGACTAGGAAGAACGGTAGTTTCCGCTTCTCCCTTTTGACTCTAGGCGTGACAAGTGGCTTGACCCCCACGAATTTGAGCCCTTCGCACTCCTTCAGCAGTGCATGGAGCTCCTCCGGATCCGTAGACGGTTCTAACCCCCTCAGCAGCATTGTTTGCAGCTTGTCCCCCTTCGGGGTGTAGGAGAAGAATTCCGTCGTCGAATTCTTCAAGAAACTTTTAATTTTATGGTAGCGCTCCACTGTGTTACAGTGGATCGCGTGCCTATCTAAGCTAAGTCTTTTAATATAAAAATTATTGTCTATGGCCGACTTACATAGTTCTTTTGTTTCCTTTAGTTCCATCTTAAATGTATTAATAGGTGGAACCTTTTGTTTTAAAATTTTCTGTTTCTGCTGTTGTTGTTGTTGCTGCTGCTGTTGTTTTTGCTGTTGCCGTTGTTGTGGCTGCTGCTGTTTTTGCTGTTGCCGTTCTTGTGGCTGCTCTTGTTGTTGTTGCTGGTGTTTCTTGAGTTTTTGTTGGTGTTGTTGTAGCACTTATGCTATTGTATTTGTTTGGTGTTGTTGAGTCTGCTTTTGAGCTAGCTGCGTCTTTTGTTGCTGTTGGGATTGCTCTTGCTCGTCCCTCTTCCTTCTTAGCATTTGCTTTCCTTTTATGGCTAGTACTCTTTGTTGTAGCATTTTGATACTACTACTAATTGTAATCTATGTCTTTCGATGTTACTTACAGTCTATTTTGTTTTTTACATTTATTAAAACTAAAAACTAAGAAAATTTATTTTAATTAGAAAAACTTAGTTTCTGGACTTTTTTTTTTTTAATTAACCTTACATACTACCTAAAAAATAAATCTTAATCTACTTAACCTACTTACATACGAGGGGCGATCAATATATTCTCGGTATCGATATGAAGGAAAATGCGAATTCAATTTAAATTGTTTTTATTTTTCAATATAATCTCCCCTAACATCAATGCATTTGTTATATCTTGAGATAAGCTTTTTTAAACCCTCAAAAAAAATAAATTTCCTCCTCCTCCATTTATTGCCGACTTGAGTTCTTCATCGTCCGAAAATCTTTTTCCACGAAGACATTTTTTCAAATCCGGAAACAGGAAATAATCACTAGGGGCAAGGTCTGGACTATAGGGTGGGTGTTGGATTTCTTCGAAACCACAATCTCGCGCAGCAGCCTTGGAAACTCGCGCCGTGTGAACAGGAGCGTTGTCATGAAGAAGCAACACACCCGCTGCGAGTTTACCCCGTCTTTTCTTTTTAATTTCCTCCCGCAAATTATGCAAAGTGGAAGCGTAAGATGTGGCGTTGATGGTTTCACCTTTGTTTTTGTACTCAATGAGCAAGATTCCCTTTGAGTCCCAAAAAACTGTGGCCATGAGCTTCCCGGCAGACGGAGTGACTTTGAACTTCTTCGGGGGGTCTGTTCCTTTTTTATGCCACTCCATGGACTCTTGTTTGCTTTCAGGGTCATAGTGGTGGACCCATGTTTCGTCCCCAGTAACAATTCGATCCATAACACCGTCCGCGTTCTCACTACACATCTCCAAAAGCTCTCTACAGCATGCGATTCTCACTTTTTTCTGAGGCGCTGTGAGCATTCGTGGCACCCACCTTGCACTGACCTTTGAAAGGTTAAGATGGTCATGAAGAATGGTGTGAATGGTACCAATTGAAAGCTTGGTCATCCCTGCTATCATTTTCATCTTTATTCGGGCATCCTCAAGAACAAGTTTTTCGCCTTCTTTGATGCTTTCTCCCGTACAAGCAGTAGCCGGGGCGCCGGAGTGGGGGTCGTCTTCAATGCTCTCTCTGCCTCTCTTGAACTCACTTGACCACTTTTGTACAGTTGATAATGAAGGTGCGGAACCCTGGTAAACAGCCACCATCTCTTCATGAATAGTTTTTTGACTTTTTCCTTGCTTAGTGAGAAATTTAATTACAGCGCGATGCTCAATTTTCACCATCATCGTCTCAGTTGCCATTATGATTCTGTTTAACTAGAGATAAAACGCTAATTAATAATCACATTTATATGAAATTTTACATGAATGCACTAAAATAATAGTACTACTTGATAAATAAGTCAATTTATATATACAGGCACAACTTCACCCCGATACCAAGAATATGTTGAACGCCCCTCGTAATACATTCATACACTTATATACAATACACTTCGCGCACACTAGCACTGGGCTAATTGGAGCCGTATATGGTATTAGTCAATTGTCTTTTTTATTTTTTATTTTTAATTATTTTATTTTCAATTCTTGTCACTACTCAACCAAAACTCGAAACACGTCTGTATTCGGCGGTGATCAATGAACGACGATCTGTGCTACTTTCTTCACAAAATGCTCTTCACAAGCTGTGTATTCCGAGGAGCAACGGCGTTCAAATGGAGTCTCTTTCAATTCCCAGAATTTTCGGAGTGCAGCATAAAGGTCGTGAGTTTGGAAAAATGCTCTTATTGCTTGAGGCTGAACAGTTGACCCGCCAAACAAGATCCACCCCAATTTTGTGGTCTTGTCTTCATGACGTTTTGCATTATATCAGTTAAAACATCGCTGCCCAACAACAATTCGATTTTACCTGGCTTGTTGAACGCTGGGTCTGCTAGTTGTAAACTGGTGAGATGCCCCTAATCGCCAACGGGAAGGTTTCGGGCCGGAAGATGGCCACACGGTGACTTAAATATTAACGCTTTAGTTGTCTTTTTGAATGAAGTGTAATACGATGCTAACGCGACGTCCGCAGCCCGTTTGCAAGTGCAACTGCTGACCAACCCTAACCTCGACATCAGCGGACTTCGGTTGGACTGCAGCTTCCGTAATAAAACTGGCTTCGGCTCCTGAATCCAGTAAAACTCGGGGCGGCAAACGGTTTCCCAAAGGCGTTTAGAGCTTCACAATGGCCGCAGCTAACCAAACCTAGGTGATAGAATCTTGTGGTGAAAGGTGAGTTCTAACGCCAGAGCTGGTAGAAGGACAGAAGCCTTCTTTTGTACTCCGAACGAAAGAAGTTACATAAAACTTCTTATTCTCATTTTCTCAGAATCAATGTTTTACTTCTGGTTCTCATTTCAGAATCAAAATTTCTCCCCTGGATTTTATGTCAAAATGTACTAACACATAAATATGTATGAACGTCAAATAGTATTGTGAGTCAAATCAAACTAGATTTTTGTTTCTGTGTAATCGGCTGTGTTTGGCCAATTTATTATTCTGAGTGTTCAAATTCATTAGCAAGCAAATATATTTAAAAAATAAAAGTCCGAAGAAGTGCTTAGTGCTTCTTTGGCATCAAAATCGGCCAACTTCGGAGTACAAAAAAAGAAGGCTTCTGTCCGCGCAATCGAAAACGCCATAACCTTTTCTAAATAAACTTTTATTGGATTTACATTGCGCAATAATGAACCTATTTTTCGAGAAAAAAATTCCAAAGTAGATGTTAACTAATTTTTTTTTTATATAATTTACGAACGCTCAATGGATTTGAGTACCCTTCAAATGCTTGCACAGGGCGCGTAAAAGACAACCCAATTTTTTTTTTAGTTTTATATTGTAATTTGTACAAGTTGGGTCCTACCTTGAAAACATTTGATCTTCAATAACTTTTGACACATTAATTTCAAGACAACATTAATTTTGAAATAATTAAAGTATAATGTATAATTACGAGGTCAATCATATTCCACTTATTATAAATTTGAAACAAGTCAACGGCCTCGTTACACCTTGTCATCATCACCGGCCTCATTTGGATCGATGCCTGCTGCTATGAGTATGTGCTCGTTGCCGTCGTTCGGACGATTTTAAGACACGAAAGGTTGTTTGATCTTTTCTCCGAAATATTTTATTTATTCGCGGGAACATATTCGGGTTGCTGGTGTTTACAGCCCGAATTTTATTGTTCCAATACAAACTTATAGAATTTCTGTAATTTTTCTTTATTAATGTTTGGAGGTTTTTGATCGACGACTTCATTGTCACGATCTCCGGGTTATATCTGTCAGTAAACTGTCTGCACAAGGTTTTTAGCCTTGTCAGCAATCTACTTTTATGTCGGTGCAGTTCGTCAATAGTTGCATTGCGGAATAAGTCTTCTTCGTCAGTGTGTTGATACCGAGGTATCGTTTTGTCCATTGTTCGTTTGATTGTCTCGTCCATTAGTTTTAGATACCTGTCAATCTCCTCGTTTGACAGATTTCTATTGGACGGCGGGTAGAGCGAATTGGAGAAGAGTGCTCTCGTCAGCGCTCTGGATAAGTGTGTCCAACGCACCCTACTATAGTTGTAGGAATGCTTTTGAACAAACTCATCCAATTCTGCAATTTCGTTCGGAGCGGTTATTTCGGTACTGAGACCGCAATGGTCACATACACAAACGTGCATAGACAGTTTATGGTGTGTTGGTTAGTACACGTCAGGTGTATTCGTGTTTCGAACAGCAAGAGGTCCAAATAAGAACCGTGTCTGAGAAACGACGGACTATCCATCGCCTTAAGGCCGAGTCGATACATTATACTGTGCTGACCCCACCAATTGAATAGTAGGTTCCCTCTAGTATTTGGTGTACTATTTCCCCAATCTCTATGTTTGGCGTTGAAATCTCCGCCGATAATAAAGTAATTCTCCTCCAATTGAAGTCTCAGGAATCGAAAAAGTGTCTCGAGCTCTGAGATGAGTAAGGTGGATTGAGTAGCTTTAGGTGCATAAACAGACATCATGTATAACCGCTTTCCACTACGGAGAGGGATGTACATGACGCATGCCTCCAGCACCTGAAACCTACGTACTACACGACTGCATATTCTTTTGAAACGCAGTCCTTTTTTTAACAAAGATCGCAACACCTCCTCCTTGAATGGAGTTGGGTCGGCTTCTTCGTAATATTTTCTTTCTTCTGTGCCTCGTTTTGTGTCTTTTGGTAAGCTTAGTTTCGCTAACCAAAAGCACATCAGGGGCTTGGGGTTTGCGAGTCGTTGACATATCTCCGTGGAGAACACACGTGTTTCGGCTTGGATAACAGTGATAACAATAACAAAGAGACATTTGAGGAAATTGCTATAGGCTCCAATTAGCAGAGTGTCAGTGTGCTCGGCCGGCACAGTCGTTCACAGACCTTGATAGAGGATAGACGTGTTTCGGCTTCGTTGTAAGTGAAAAAGTGAAAATAAAAAAAATAAAAGAACTACTAAAAACGTTTATGCCAAGTGCTTCGGTGGCGCAATAGTGGTATTGTCCGACCGACAAAGCAGTGGTCGTGGGTTCGATTCCCAAAAAAGTTTCATTGACTTTTTATTTTTAAAAATAAGTAAAAAAAAAAGAAAGTGTAAGTGTGATCAGCGATGAGTGACGTCGAAAGGTCCGCTATTCCAATAGCGGGACCAACAGATGGTACGATGTCATCTGACATCAGTTCCAAAAAGAGGAGGAGGAGGTTGAAGCCAACTCCGAACCTTGTAAAGCGCCCCTCCCTTCCAGCTTCTACCGAAAAGCTGCCAGGTAGAATAAGGGAAGAGGCGCCAACAACTTCAACAAAGGCGGCAGCTGAGTCAGACCTAGACGAATACCCATACGTGTCTGATGGCGGGGAAGGTCACTATATGGGTGGTGAGAATACCTTCCAATCTCTGGCGGCAACTGAGTCAGAGGATGAAGAAGAAGAGGTGCATGCACTAAATAGCACCATTAAACAGCTATTAAAGCCAAACAAGTGGCGAGGAGACTAAAGGAGCAACAACAACAACTCCTGAGTTCTCAGCAACAGCCCACAATTAGCGAGGCTGAACAAAAAGAACAGCTCCTACAACAACAAAAAACAGTGCCAACGAAAAAACCGGCACAGACACAACAAAAACAACAACAAAAAGCACAACCGCAGCAACAACAACAGCAACCGCAGCACAAGCCGCAGAATCAACAGCAGCAGCACCAAAAACAGCAACAACAACAGCAACAGCAACAGAAACAACAACAGCAGCAGCAACAGAAACAACAACAGCAAAAAGTCCACACACAGAGAGTACCTCCAATCAACACATTCAAGATGGAGTTAAAAGACACCATAGAATTATGTAAGTCGGCCATAGGCAATAATTTTTTTGTTAAAAGAATTAGTTTAGATAGGCACGCGATCCACTGCAATACAGTGGAGCGCTACCATAAAATTAAAAATCTTTTAAGGGATTCGACGACGGAGTTCTTCTCCTACACCCCTAAGGGTGAAAAGCTGCAGACAATGCTGCTGAGGGGGTTAGAACCGTCGACCGATCCGGAGGAGCTCCTTGCACTGCTGAAAGAGAAGGAGTGCGAAGGGCTCAAATTCGTGGGGGTCAAGCCATTTGTCACGGCTAGAGCCAAAAGGGAGAAGCGGAAACTACCGTTCTTCCTGGTCCAGCTAAGTCCCGACAGCAAACTGGATGGTCTAAGGAGTATGAAAGTCCTAGACTACCAGGTTGTACACTGGGAAAAATTAAAGAGGAGCGAAAACATTTTACAATGTGTTCGCTGCCAAAGGTTCGGGCACGCCGCGTCGAACTGCGAAATGCAGCCTCGATGTGTGAAGTGTGGAAAGAACCACAAATCCGAGGAATGCGCTCTAGGTAAGGACGGAGCGTCTGAAAAAAGCCAACTCTCTTATGCTTTGTGTAGGAACACGGGACACACCGCAAACTATCGGGGTTGTCCCAAATTCCAATACATAAAGCGAGTAAATCTGGCTCGGCAGCAGAAAGTGGAAGTTAAACGTCCACTCGTGCAGGCACAAACACCAGCCGTTACTCCCCACGTTACCTTCGCCCAAATGGTGGCAGGTAGGAGAAATACGGTACAACAAGCAAAGGTAGCTTCTCAGGCCCCAGCGCCTAGAGCACCGGAACCTGTACCTGACATGCTAGCTATCTTGCTCTCTATTCAGGGGCAGATGGCTTAGCTTCAGCGTCAAATACAGGAACAGGCTAAGTGGGTAGATCAAATATACGTGCTGCTGCCGGGCCTAACGCACCTCCAGTCGTAATGGGTACGTACATGGCGGAGCAAACCCTGAAGGTCCTTGCAGTGAATGTTAATTCACTGATTAGATTCGAACGAAGAGCCACTCTGTTTAAGTTGTTTAAAGACCAAGCCCCTGATGTGCTTTTGGTTAGCGAAACTAAGCTTACCAAAAACCACAAAATGAGGCACGGAAGATATAAAATATTACGGAGAAACCGACCCAACTCCATTCAAGGAGGTGGTGTTGCGATCTTTGTTAGGAAAGGACTGCGTTTCAAAAGAATATACAGTCGTGTAGTACGTAGGTTCCAGGTGCTGGAAGCATGCGTCATGTATATTCCTCTCCGTAGTGGAAAACGGTTATACATGGTGTCTGTTTATGCACCTCAAGCTACTCAATCCACCTTATTCATCTCAGAGCTCGAGACACTTTTTTGATTCCTAAGACTGGAATTGGAGGAGAACTACTTTATTATCGGCGGAGATTTCAACGCCGAACATAGAGATTGGGGAAATAATACACCAAATACTAGAGTTAACCTACTTTTCAATTGGTGGGGTCAGCACAGCATAATGTATCGACTCGGCCTCAAGGCGACGGATAGTCCGTCGTTTCCCAGACACGGTTCATATTTGGACCTCTTGCTGTTCGACACACGAATACACCTGACATGTACTAACCAACATACCATAAACTGCCTACGCACGTTTGTGTATGACAGTGACCATTGCGGTCTCAGTACCGAAATAACTGTTCCGAACGAAATTGCGGAATTGGACGAGTTTGTTCAACGGCATTCCTACAACTATAGTAGGGTGCGTTGGACACACTTCTCCAGAACACTGACGAGAGCATTCTCCTCGAATTCGCTCTACCCACCGTCCAACAGAAATCTATCAAACGAGGAGATTGATAGGTATCTAAAACTAATGGACGGGACAATTAAACGAACAATGGACAAAACGATACTTCGGTATCAACATACTGACAACGAAGACTTATTCCGCAACGCAACTATTGACGCACTGCACCGACATAAAAGTAGACTGCTGTCAAGACTTAAAACCTTGTACAGACAGTTTACTGACAGACATAACCCGGAGATCGTGACACTGAAGTCGTCAATCAAAAACCTCCAAATATTAATAAAAGAAAATTACAGAAATTCTGTAAGTTTGTATTGGAACAATAAAATACGGGCTGTAAACACCAGCAATCCGAATATGTTCCCGCAAATAAATAAAATATTTCGGAGAAAAGATCAAAACGACCTTTCGTGTCTTAAAATCGCCCGAACGACGGACAACGAGAACATACTCATAGCAGCAGGCATCGATCCAAATGAGGCCGTTGATGATGACAACTTTTTTGTGATCGAGGATCCGCAGGAGAAAGTAGAGGCTATAGGAGCGACTTTCCAGGAAGTGTATAAGGCGAATGACATCATTGGCCCCAACCACGACCTGGAAAATCGAGTCCTTGTGCACAATTTCTACCTCCGAAATGAAATTGTAAACTGGCGATTCGAGAGCTCGGGTTTCACCCAGTTCAGTGACGACAATATGGCAAATAATGCCATCGCCGACAATAGGGTACTACCCCCGTTCATTTCGACGGAAGAGCTCCAAACGATCTTCGAATCACTTAGAAGTAAGAAATCAGTGGGAACCGATGAAATACCGAACATTGTGCTTCGACATCTCCCACTAGAAGCGGTGGACATTTATACCACCCTGTTTAATAATGCAATGAATAATGCACATTATCCAGCGCATTGGAAAACTGCGGGATAGAGACACATCCAATCCGGCGAATCTCCGCTCGATCAGTCTTCTTCCAAACATCAGTAAGGTTTTCGAGAAGGTAATCAATAGAGTCCTGACTAAGTGGGTTGAGGACGAACATATAGTTCCGGATAATCAATTCGGTTTCAAGGCGGGGCATGATATCATTCATGCTGCGTCTAAACTGGTTTCTGATATCCAGTGGAACAAAAGCAAGAAACAGTGCACTGGTGCCTGCCTGATTGACTTGGAAAAAGCCTTCGATACCGTATGGTTAGAGGGGCTCTTTTTTAAGCTGGACAGGTTGGGCATTATTTCATTTCATTTACATTTATTTGTATTCTTATTCATATAAGATATATAATACACATCTTTTAACTTATTGAACAAGCTTAGGATAATTACAATTATAATGATTGATATAATCTGTACATAATTTCAAGATAGGTGATAAACAAAATAAAGAAGAAAAAAATAGGATAAAGAGAAAGAAGAAAGAAGAAAAGATGAAGAAATAGAGCATTATTAAATTAGTTATTTTCTTTATAGTATTGGAAAACTTTCCTGCTAAAAGCTTTTGTGTCGTTCGTACGCTTAATTTCCAGGGGTAAAAGGTTCCAAAGCTGAATCGCATGCACAAAAAATTGACGAGATGTATTAAGATACTTACATCTGGGAATAATTAATTGCATGGCTCTATGATTTCTTGCAAAACGTATTTTCTCAAAAAGATAATCCGGTTTTTTGGTTGTAATAATATTGTGTAATGATAGTATGGTATTAGTAAGTATTAGTATTAGTATTAGTATTAGTATTAGTAAGCCACTGCTGTATATTCTTTTTGATATGCTCTCCAGTAGACAGTTCATCGTGAAGAATGGCGATGTGACTTCTTCTGGAATATTTAATATTAAAAACGGTCTGCAACAAAGTGCGGTAAATTCGCCGATCCTATTCAACATTTACACAAGTGATCTGGTAGGTTCACTTCACCATGCCATAGCGTACGCAGACGACTTAATCGCATACAGATCAGGTCCAAAGATTGAGGTCATTAACATACTTTTGCAACGAGACTTGGATAAAATTAAGCGATATTGCGATGACTGGAAGTTGAAAATCAACTTGAAAATCAACTTTCAGAAGTCGGAAACCATTTTGTTTAGGACGCCTTTGTCTGGGGCCTCTAGGGATACCAGAAAAAATTGGCGAAAGTTTTCGATCATTGGACAACACGGACAGCCTCTTATCTGTCGAAATGTAGTCAGATACCTTGGGATTTGGCTAGATCAGTTTCTGTATTTTAACAAAAATGTAGATGCTGCCCTGGCCAGAGCCAAAGGCGCTTTTGCCCTTACAAGGAGACTGTTTTATAGCAGCCAACTCTAAGAGAGAGTAAAGGTAATCTGCTATATGGCCCTTGTCAGGCCCATGCTGGTATTCGGGTACCCCGTGTGGTTCAATGTACGAGCAAGCTTAATGGAAAAGATTCGGGTGTTTGAGAGGGCTTGCCTTAGGGCTTGCCTTCGCTTGTACAGAACACCAGAGTCGGAGTACAAAAATTTTTATCGTAATGAGGTTCTTTACAACAGGGCGAGTCTAATACGAGTGCACAACTTCGTAATTAAGCTGACTCGAAGGCACATTGCAAGATCAATGAACTCGACGAATAACCTACTACCCCAATTACCTTTACCACGAGGGTGTGCGCTCTGATGGCTTCGTTCCACCGGAAGAATTCCTCTACCTAGATCAAATAGGGTTGATCCAGGATAGATCAGCGGTCCCGTTAATCTACCATGTCGCTCGGACAGCTGGGCACAGGCGACTCAACTACAACAGAGACGTCACACACGGCAGTGTGGATCTTCTCAGGTTCAGTAGGGCGGTGGGGAATCGCGATAAGAGGGATGTCGTTCGGCAGCACCAGCAGTTCTGGTGGTTGAATGATGGAGAACAGGTTTCGTCGCCGTTTTCGTCAATTACAGACCAGCCTCACTAATGAGGCAGAGCTGACCAATCTATTTGCTCTGTGAATAGCGATGGCCAGCTTGCATAGGTTTAGGTTAGCATTTAAGAAATATATATATACTCGTATATGTGAATGAAATGACAAATGTTGTAAATTTCTCGAACCTGCGGTTATTTGCTGATGATGGTCTTCTTTTTGTTTCGTGTAGTGATATTGACGAATGTGTTACAAAAATTAACAATGATCTGCGGAAACTGCGGATGATTTCAAATGAACAAGCTAAGTTTAAATGTTAGTAAAACTAAATGTATGTTTATAAATGGCCAAACAGATATGAATGTTGTTATAGGTAATGAAAATGTCGAAAATGTTAATGAAATTAAATATCTAGGTGTTGTCATAGACTCAATTTTAAGTTTTAGTAATCACATTGAATACATATCCAAAAAAATAAGTAAAAACGTTAGCTTTTTTGGGAGAATAAGAAAAAGGCTGTCAACTATTTGTGCTATAAATGTATACAATAGCATTATAAACCCACATTTTGAATATTGTTCAACAATTATCTATCTGACAAATAATACAATGTTAAATAGGCTGCAAAAACTTCAGAATAGAGCAATGCGTATCATTCTAAAATGTCACTGGTTAACACCAATAAATGTTATGTTAAATGTACTTAAATGGCTAAGTGTTAACCAAAGAACGATTATGAATGTACTTATTTTTGTCTTTAAAATGAAAAATAATTTACTACCTAAGTATCTGTCCAAGAAAATAGTTTATGTCAATAATATACACGACTATAATGTGCGTAACAGAAATGATTTTCGTCTTCCACATGCAAGAACACAAAGAGCACAAAACACAATATATAAAGGTATATACTGGTACATGTATGTATTGTGTATAATATCTATATGTGTGTATGTGTGTATTGTGTATATAGGTTAGGTAGACTAAGGTTTATTTTAAGTTAGATATTAAGTTTTTATAAAAAATAAAAAATTATGTCCATATGCTCAGTTTTTTGTTAAATTCATACATAACGCACAAGAGAGTTGGCTTTTTTCCGACGCTCCGTCCTTACCTAGAGCGCATTCCTCTGACTTGTGGTTCTTTCCACACTTCACGCATCGAGGCTGCATTTCGCAGTTCGACGCGGCGTGCCCGAACCTTTGGCAGCGAACACATTGTAAAATGTTTTCGCTCCTCTTTAATTTTTCCCAGTGTACAACCTGGTAGTCTAGGACTTTTATACTCCTTAGACCATCCAGTTTGCTGTCGAGACTTAGCTGGACCAAGAAGAACGGTAGTTTCCGCTTCTCCCTTTTGGCTCTAGGCGTGACAAGTGGCTTGACCCCCACGAATTTGAGCCCTTCGCACTCCTTCTCTTTCAGCAGTGCAAGGAGCTCGTCCGAATCAGTCGACGGTTCTAACCCCTCAGCAGCATTGTCTGCAGCTTTTCTCCCTTAGGGGTATAGGAGAAGAACTCCGTCGTTGAATCCCTTAAAAGTTTTTTAATTTTATGGTAGCGCTCCACTGTATTGCAGTGGATCGCGTGCCTGTCTAAACTTAGTCTTTTAACAAAATAATTATTGCCTATGGCCGACTTACATAATTCTATCGTGTCTTTCAACTCCATATTAAATGTGTTGATTAGAGGTACCCGTATTTTGGTTGTTTTCTGCTGTTGCTGTTGTTGTTGCTGCTGCTGTACAGGTTTTTCGTTGGAACTTGTACTGTTTTTCATTGTTGTAGTGGCTGTTCTTTTTGCTAAGCCTCGCTAATTGTGGGCTGTTGTTGAGACCTCAGGAGTTGTTGTTGTTGCTCCTTTTGTCTTCTTGCCACTTGTTTGGCTTTAATAGCCAGTACTTTTTGTTCCAGCTGTTTAATGGTGCTATTTAGTGCATGCGCCTCTTCTTCTTCATCCTCTGACTTTGTGGCCGCCAGAGATTGGAAGGTATTCCCACCACCCATATAGTGACCCTCCCCGCCATCAGACACGTAAGGGAATTCGTTTTGGTCTGACTCAGCTGCCGCCTTTGTTGACGTTGTTGACGCCTCTTCCCTTACTCTACCTGGTAGCTTTTCGGTAGACGCAGAAAGGGAAGGGCGCCTTCCAAGGTTAGGAGTTGGCTTCAACTTATTCCTCCTCTTAGTCCTGACCACTGGATTACCAGTTATTTGGTGGGCCAATATTACGGCTTGGTCGTCAGATGACATTATGTCATCTGCTGGTCTCGCTATTGGGATAGCGGACCTTTCACCACCACTCATTACCCGGTCTAACTGTATAAGAACTTACTTATATTGATGTAAATGTAAAAAAAAAACAGGCCGTACTATCCCGGGGATCGAACCTACGCCCCTTGTTTACTCGCCCGACACCACTACCACTGGAGTTTTTTTTTTTGTCAGTTTTAATGCATTTTTATTGGACTTCATTAATTAACTCTTACATGCTATACAAAAAAACGCTTAAAAATTAGCTTAAATAACTTAAAAGTAATCTTATTATAACTTACTGGCCCCATGCGGGCACTCTAGGTTGAACATAATACTTAAATCTTTGTCTTTCTAAGTTGCTTACAGTCTATTTTTATATTTGTTTTTACATATATTAACACTAAAACTAAGAAAATGAATTTTAATTTAAAAAAACTTAGTATAAGGACTTTTTTTTTGTTATAATATAAAAACTTAAAAACTAAACCTATAGACTACCTAAAAATAAATCTTAACCTACTTAATCCTACTTAAACTCAAACTTAAACTACTTAAACTACCCCTTATTTCCGACTGTGTTACCCACATCTGTTCTAATATAATTTTTTTTTTTTTTTTTTTTTAATTTTTTTTTGTGTATTTTATTTTTTATTTTTTATTTTTTTCCCTTAAATCTAACTTAATCTACCTAAAACTATGTAAGCCGGCCATGGCTAACCAAATAAACAGATGACCGACTTTGCTTCACATGAAGCTATCTATAACTTGAGGAATTCGACGACGAACCTTCCCCTCCTTCCAATAGCCACCAAAATTGTTGGTTCTGCCGAGCAACATCCCTCATGTCGCGACTCCCTACCGCCCTACTGAACCGGAGACGCTCCGCACTGCCATGTGCGACGTCTCTGTCGTAGTTGAGTCGCCTGTCCCCAGCTGTCCGAGCGACGTGGAAGATTAGCGGCACCGCTAATCTGTCCTGGATCAGACCTTTCATATCTAGGTAGAAGAACGCTTCTGGAGGAATAAAGCCGTCAAAGCGAACTCTCTCATGATACATATAATTGGGGTAGTAAGCCTCGGAGATCAGGTTGTTCGATGAGGTCATTGATCTTGCAATGTGCCTTCGAGTCAACTTAATAGCAAAATTGTCCACTCTTATTAGGTTCGCCCTATTGTATAAGACCTCATTAGGGTAGTATTTTATGTACTCGGACTCTGGTGTTCTGTATAAGCGAAGACAAGCCCGAAGACAAGCCCTCTCAAACACCCGAATCTTTTCCAATAAGCTTGCTCTCACGTTGAACCACACGGGACAACCAAATACAAGCATGGGCCTGATAAGGGCCATGTAGCAGATCACCTTCACCCTCGCATCGAGTTGGCTGTTATAAAACAGTCTCCTTGTAAGGGCAAAAGCACCTCTGGCTCTGGCCAGAGCAACATCTATATGTTTGTTAAAATACAGATATTGATCTAGCCAGATCCCAAGGTATCTGACTACATTTCGACAAGCAAGTGGCTGTCCATGTTGTCCGACGATAGAGAACTTTCGCCAATTCTTTCTGGTATCCCTAGATATTCAATTGGACGGTGGGTAGAGCGAATTCGAGGAGAGTGCTCTCGTCAGTGTTCTGGAGAAGTGTGTCCAACGCACCCTACTATAGTTGTAGGAATGCCGTTGAACAAACTCTTCTAATTCCGCAATTTTGTTCGGAACGGTTATTTCGGTACTGAGACCGCAATGGTCACTGTCATACACAAACGTGCGTAGGCAGTTTATGGTATGTTGGTTAGTACATGTCAGGTGTATTCGTGTGTCGAACAGCAAGAGGTCCAAATAGGAACCATGTCTGGGAAACGACGGACTATCCGTCGCCTTGAGGCCGAGTCGATACATTATACTGTGCTGGCCCCACCAATTAAGTAGTAGGTTCCCTCTAGTATTTGGTGTATTATTTCCCCAACCTCTGTGTCTGGCGTTGAAATCTCCGCCGATAATAAAGTAATTCTCCTCCAATTCCAGTCTTAGGAATCGAAAAAGTGTCTCGAGCTCTGATATGAATAAGGTGGATTGAGTAGCTTTAGGTGCATAAACAGACACCATGTATAACCGCTTTCCACTACAGAGAGGGATGTACATGACGCATGCTTCCAGCACCTGGAACCTACGTACTACACGACTGTATATTCTTTTGAAACGCAGTCCTTTTCTAACAAAGATTGCAACACCTCCTCCTTGAATGGAGTTGGGTCGGTTTCTTCATAATATTTTATATCTTCTGTGCCTCATTTTGTTTCTTTTGGTCAGCTTAGTTTCGCTAACCAAAAGCACATCAGGGGCTTGGTCTTTAAGCAACTTAAACAGTGTGGCTCTTCGTTCGAACCTAATCAGTGAATTAACATTCACTGTAAGGACCTTCAGGGTTTGCTCCGCCATGTACGTACCCATTACGACTGGAGGTGCGTTAGGCCCGGCAGCAGCGCGTATATTTGATCTACCCGCTTAGCCTGTTCCTGTATTTGACGCTGAAGCTGAGCCATCTGCCCCTGAATAGAGAGCAAGATAGCCAGCATGTCAAGTACAGGTTCCGGTGCTCTAGGCGCTGGGGCCTGAGAAGCTACCTTTGCTTATTGTACCGTAGTTCCCCCACCTGCCGCCATTTGGGCGTAGGTAATTTGGGGAGTAAACGGCTGGTGTTTGTGGCTGCACGAGTGGACGTTTAACTTCCACTTTCTGCTGCCGAGCCAGATTTACTCGCTTTATGTATTGGAATTTGGGACAACCCCGATAGTTTGCGGTGTGTCCCGTGTTCCTACACAAAGCACAAGAGAGTTGGCTTTTTTCAGACGCTCCGTCCTTACCTAGAGCGCATTCCTCGGATTTGTGGTTCTTTCCGCACTTCACACATCGAGGCTGCATTTCGCAGTTCGACGCGGCGTGCCCGAACCTTTGGCAGCGAACACATTGTAAAATGTTTTCGCTCCTCTTTAATTTTTCCCAGTGTACAACCTGGTAGTCTAGGACTTTTATACTCCTTAGACCATCCAGTTTGCTGTCGGGACTTAGCTGGACCAGGAAGAACGGTAGTTTCCGCTTCTCCCTTTTGGCTCTAGCCGTGACAAATGGCTTGACCCCCACGAATTTGAGCCCTTCGCACTCCTTCTCTTTCAGCAGTGCAAGGAGCTCCTCCGGATCGGTCGACGGTTCTAACCCCCTCAGCAGCATTGTCTGCAGCTTTTCACCCTTAGGGGTGTAGGAGAAGAACTCCGTCGTCGAATCCCTTAAAAGGTTTTTAATTTTATGGTAGCGCTCCACTGTATTGCAGTGGATCGCGTGCCTATCTAAACTAATTCTTTTAATAAAAAAATTATTGCCTATGGCCGACTTACATAGCTCTATTGTGTCTTTCAATTCAATTTTGTATGTGTTGATTGGAGGTACTCTCTGTGTGTGGACTTTTTGCTGTTGTTGTTTCTGTTGCTGCTGTTATTGTTGTTTCTGTTGCTGCTGCTGTTGTTGATTCTGCGGCTTGTGCTGCGGCTGCTGTTGTTGTTGCTGCGGCTGCTGTTGTTGTTGCTGCGGTTGTGCTTTTTGTTGTGTCTGTGCCGGTTTTTTCGTTGGCACTGTTTTTTGTTGTTGTAGTGGCTGTTCTTTTTGTTCAGCCTCGCTAATTTTGGGCTGCTGCTGAGAGCTTAGGAGTTGTTGTTGTTTCTCCTTTAGTCTCCTCGCCACTTGTTTGGCTTTAATAACCAGCACTTTTTTTTCTAGCTGCTTAATGGTGCTATTTAGTGCATGCACCTCTTCTTCCTCATCCTCTGACTCGGTGGTCGCCTGAGGTTGGAAGGTATTCTCACCACCCATATAGTGACCTTCCCCGCCATCAGACACGTATGGGTATTCGCTGAGGTCTGACTCAGCTGCCGCCTTTGTTGACGTTGTTGGCGCCTCTTCCCTTACTCTACCCGGCAGCTTTCCGGTAGAAGCTGAAAGGGAGGGGCGCTTCACAAGATTCGGAGTTGGCTTCAACCTCCTCCTTCTCTTCTTCGAACTGATGTCAGATGACATCGTACCATCTGATGGTCCCGCTATTGGAATAGCGGACCTTTCGACGTCACTCATCGCTGATTACACTTACACTTTCTTTTTTTTTATTTATTTTTAAAAATAAAAAGTCAATGAAACTTTTTTGGGAATCGAACCCACGACCCCTGCTTTGTCGGTCGGACACCACAGTTTTCAGTTTTTTTTCAGTTTTAATGCATTTTTATTAGATTTCAATTAATTAATTCTTACATGCTATACAAAAAAACGCTTAAAAATTAGCTTAAATAACTTAAAAATAATCTTATTCTAACTTACTGGCCCCATGCGGGCACTCTAGGTTAAATATAATACTTAATCTATGTCTTTCGACGTTGCTTACAGTTTATTTTGTTTTTTACGTTTATTGACACTAAAATTAAGAAAATGAATTTTAATTAAAAAAACTTAGTATCATGACTTTTTGTTATAATATAAAACTTAAAACTAAACCTATAAGCTACCTAACTTAACCTACTTAATCCTACTTAAACTACCCCTTATTTTAGAGTGTGTTACCCACCTCTAATGTTCTAATATAATTTTTTTTTATTTTTATTTTTATTTTTTTTTTTTTTTTTTTTTGCCTTAAATCTAACTTAATCCTACCTAAAACTATGTAAGCCGGCCATGGCTAACCAAATAAACAGATGACCGACTTTGCTTCACATGAAGCTACCTATAACTTGAGGAATTCGACGACGAACCTTCCCCTCCTTCCAATAGCCACCAAAATTGTTGGTGCTGCCGAGCAACATCCCTCATGTCGCGACTCCCTACCGCCCTACTGAACCGGAGACGCTCCGCACTGCCAAGTGCGACGTCTCTGTCGTAGTTGAGTCGCCTGTCCCCAGCTGTCCGAGCGACGTGGAAGATTAGCGGCACCGCTAATCTGTCCTGGATCAGACCTTTCATATCTAGGTAGAAGAACGCTTCTGGAGGAATAAAGCCGTCAAAGCGAACTCTCTCATGATACATATAATTGGGGTAGTAAGCCTCGGAGATCAGGTTGTTCGATGAGGTCATTGATCTTGCAATGTGCCTTCGAGTCAACTTAATAGCAAAATTGTCCACTCTTATTAGGTTCGCCCTATTGTATAAGACCTCATTAGGGTAGTATTTTATGTACTCGGACTCTGGTGTTCTGTATAAGCGAAGACAAGCCCGAAGACAAGCCCTCTCAAACACCCGAATCTTTTCCAATAAGCTTGCTCTCACGTTGAACCACACGGGACAACCAAATACAAGCATGGGCCTGATAAGGGCCATGTAGCAGATCACCTTCACCCTCTCATCTAGTTGGCTGTTATAAAACAGTCTCCTTGTAAGGGCAAAAGCACCTCTGGCTCTGGCCAGAGCAACATCTATATGTTTGTTAAAATACAGATATTGATCTAGCCAGATCCCAAGGTATCTGACAACATTTCGACAAGCAAGTGGCTGTCCATGTTGTCCGACGATAGAGAACTTTCGCCAATTCTTTCTGGTATCCCTAGATATTCAATTGGACGGTGGGTAGAGCGAATTCGAGGAGAGTGCTCTCGTCAGTGTTCTGGAGAAGTGTGTCCAACGCACCCTACTATAGTTGTAGGAATGCCGTTGAACAAACTCTTCTAATTCCGCAATTTTGTTCGGAACGGTTATTTCGGTACTGAGACCGCAATGGTCACTGTCATACACAAACGTGCGTAGGCAGTTTATGGTATGTTGGTTAGTACATGTCAGGTGTATTCGTGTGTCGAACAGCAAGAGGTCCAAATAGGAACCATGTCTGGGAAACGACGGACTATCCGTCGCCTTGAGGCCGAGTCGATACATTATACTGTGCTGGCCCCACCAATTAAGTAGTAGGTTCCCTCTAGTATTTGGTGTATTATTTCCCCAACCTCTGTGTCTGGCGTTGAAATCTCCGCCGATAATAAAGTAATTCTCCTCCAATTCCAGTCTTAGGAATCGAAAAAGTGTCTCGAGCTCTGATATGAATAAGGTGGATTGAGTAGCTTTAGGTGCATAAACAGACACCATGTATAACCGCTTTCCACTACAGAGAGGGATGTACATGACGCATGCTTCCAGCACCTGGAACCTACGTACTACACGACTGTATATTCTTTTGAAACGCAGTCCTTTTCTAACAAAGATTGCAACACCTCCTCCTTGAATGGAGTTGGGTCGGTTTCTTCATAATATTTTATATCTTCTGTGCCTCATTTTGTTTCTTTTGGTCAGCTTAGTTTCGCTAACCAAAAGCACATCAGGGGCTTGGTCTTTAAGCAACTTAAACAGTGTGGCTCTTCGTTCGAACCTAATCAGTGAATTAACATTCACTGTAAGGACCTTCAGGGTTTGCTCCGCCATGTACGTACCCATTACGACTGGAGGTGCGTTAGGCCCGGCAGCAGCGCGTATATTTGATCTACCCGCTTAGCCTGTTCCTGTATTTGACGCTGAAGCTGAGCCATCTGCCCCTGAATAGAGAGCAAGATAGCCAGCATGTCAAGTACAGGTTCCGGTGCTCTAGGCGCTGGGGCCTGAGAAGCTACCTTTGCTTATTGTACCGTAGTTCCCCCACCTGCCGCCATTTGGGCGTAGGTAATTTGGGGAGTAAACGGCTGGTGTTTGTGGCTGCACGAGTGGACGTTTAACTTCCACTTTCTGCTGCCGAGCCAGATTTACTCGCTTTATGTATTGGAATTTGGGACAACCCCGATAGTTTGCGGTGTGTCCCGTGTTCCTACACAAAGCACAAGAGAGTTGGCTTTTTTCAGACGCTCCGTCCTTACCTAGAGCGCATTCCTCGGATTTGTGGTTCTTTCCGCACTTCACACATCGAGGCTGCATTTCGCAGTTCGACGCGGCGTGCCCGAACCTTTGGCAGCGAACACATTGTAAAATGTTTTCGCTCCTCTTTAATTTTTCCCAGTGTACAACCTGGTAGTCTAGGACTTTTATACTCCTTAGACCATCCAGTTTGCTGTCGGGACTTAGCTGGACCAGGAAGAACGGTAGTTTCCGCTTCTCCCTTTTGGCTCTAGCCGTGACAAATGGCTTGACCCCCACGAATTTGAGCCCTTCGCACTCCTTCTCTTTCAGCAGTGCAAGGAGCTCCTCCGGATCGGTCGACGGTTCTAACCCCCTCAGCAGCATTGTCTGCAGCTTTTCACCCTTAGGGGTGTAGGAGAAGAACTCCGTCGTCGAATCCCTTAAAAGGTTTTTAATTTTATGGTAGCGCTCCACTGTATTGCAGTGGATCGCGTGCCTATCTAAACTAATTCTTTTAATAAAAAAATTATTGCCTATGGCCGACTTACATAGCTCTATTGTGTCTTTCAATTCAATTTTGTATGTGTTGATTGGAGGTACTCTCTGTGTGTGGACTTTTTGCTGTTGTTGTTTCTGTTGCTGCTGTTATTGTTGTTTCTGTTGCTGCTGCTGTTGTTGATTCTGCGGCTTGTGCTGCGGCTGCTGTTGTTGTTGCTGCGGCTGCTGTTGTTGTTGCTGCGGTTGTGCTTTTTGTTGTGTCTGTGCCGGTTTTTTCGTTGGCACTGTTTTTTGTTGTTGTAGTGGCTGTTCTTTTTGTTCAGCCTCGCTAATTTTGGGCTGCTGCTGAGAGCTTAGGAGTTGTTGTTGTTTCTCCTTTAGTCTCCTCGCCACTTGTTTGGCTTTAATAACCAGCACTTTTTTTTCTAGCTGCTTAATGGTGCTATTTAGTGCATGCACCTCTTCTTCCTCATCCTCTGACTCGGTGGTCGCCTGAGGTTGGAAGGTATTCTCACCACCCATATAGTGACCTTCCCCGCCATCAGACACGTATGGGTATTCGCTGAGGTCTGACTCAGCTGCCGCCTTTGTTGACGTTGTTGGCGCCTCTTCCCTTACTCTACCCGGCAGCTTTCCGGTAGAAGCTGAAAGGGAGGGGCGCTTCACAAGATTCGGAGTTGGCTTCAACCTCCTCCTTCTCTTCTTCGAACTGATGTCAGATGACATCGTACCATCTGATGGTCCCGCTATTGGAATAGCGGACCTTTCGACGTCACTCATCGCTGATTACACTTACACTTTCTTTTTTTTTATTTATTTTTAAAAATAAAAAGTCAATGAAACTTTTTTGGGAATCGAACCCACGACCCCTGCTTTGTCGGTCGGACACCACAGTTTTCAGTTTTTTTTCAGTTTTAATGCATTTTTATTAGATTTCAATTAATTAATTCTTACATGCTATACAAAAAAACGCTTAAAAATTAGCTTAAATAACTTAAAAATAATCTTATTCTAACTTACTGGCCCCATGCGGGCACTCTAGGTTAAATATAATACTTAATCTATGTCTTTCGACGTTGCTTACAGTTTATTTTGTTTTTTACGTTTATTGACACTAAAATTAAGAAAATGAATTTTAATTAAAAAAACTTAGTATCATGACTTTTTGTTATAATATAAAACTTAAAACTAAACCTATAAGCTACCTAACTTAACCTACTTAATCCTACTTAAACTACCCCTTATTTTAGAGTGTGTTACCCACCTCTAATGTTCTAATATAATTTTTTTTTATTTTTATTTTTATTTTTTTTTTTTTTGCCTTAAATCTAACTTAATCCTACCTAAAACTATGTAAGCCGGCCATGGCTAACCAAATAAACAGATGACCGACTTTGCTTCACATGAAGCTACCTATAACTTGAGGAATTCGACGACGAACCTTCCCCTCCTTCCAATAGCCACCAAAATTGTTGGTGCTGCCGAGCAACATCCCTCATGTCGCGACTCCCTACCGCCCTACTGAACCGGAGACGCTCCGCACTGCCATGTGCGACGTCTCTGTCGTAGTTGAGTCGCCTGTCCCCAGCTGTCCGAGCGACGTGGAAGATTAGCGGCACCGCTAATCTGTCCTGGATCAGACCTTTCATATCTAGGTAGAAGAACGCTTCTGGAGGAATAAAGCCGTCAAAGCGAACTCTCTCATGATACATATAATTGGGGTAGTAAGCCTCGGAGATCAGGTTGTTCGATGAGGTCATTGATCTTGCAATGTGCCTTCGAGTCAACTTAATAGCAAAATTGTCCACTCTTATTAGGTTCGCCCTATTGTATAAGACCTCATTAGGGTAGTATTTTATGTACTCGGACTCTGGTGTTCTGTATAAGCGAAGACAAGCCCGAAGACAAGCCCTCTCAAACACCCGAATCTTTTCCAATAAGCTTGCTCTCACGTTGAACCACACGGGACAACCAAATACAAGCATGGGCCTGATAAGGGCCATGTAGCAGATCACCTTCACCCTCTCATCTAGTTGGCTGTTATAAAACAGTCTCCTTGTAAGGGCAAAAGCACCTCTGGCTCTGGCCAGAGCAACATCTATATGTTTGTTAAAATACAGATATTGATCTAGCCAGATCCCAAGGTATCTGACAACATTTCGACAAGCAAGTGGCTGTCCATGTTGTCCGACGATAGAGAACTTTCGCCAATTCTTTCTGGTATCCCTAGATATTCAATTGGACGGTGGGTAGAGCGAATTCGAGGAGAGTGCTCTCGTCAGTGTTCTGGAGAAGTGTGTCCAACGCACCCTACTATAGTTGTAGGAATGCCGTTGAACAAACTCTTCTAATTCCGCAATTTTGTTCGGAACGGTTATTTCGGTACTGAGACCGCAATGGTCACTGTCATACACAAACGTGCGTAGGCAGTTTATGGTATGTTGGTTAGTACATGTCAGGTGTATTCGTGTGTCGAACAGCAAGAGGTCCAAATAGGAACCATGTCTGGGAAACGACGGACTATCCGTCGCCTTGAGGCCGAGTCGATACATTATACTGTGCTGGCCCCACCAATTAAGTAGTAGGTTCCCTCTAGTATTTGGTGTATTATTTCCCCAACCTCTGTGTCTGGCGTTGAAATCTCCGCCGATAATAAAGTAATTCTCCTCCAATTCCAGTCTTAGGAATCGAAAAAGTGTCTCGAGCTCTGATATGAATAAGGTGGATTGAGTAGCTTTAGGTGCATAAACAGACACCATGTATAACCGCTTTCCACTACAGAGAGGGATGTACATGACGCATGCTTCCAGCACCTGGAACCTACGTACTACACGACTGTATATTCTTTTGAAACGCAGTCCTTTTCTAACAAAGATTGCAACACCTCCTCCTTGAATGGAGTTGGGTCGGTTTCTTCATAATATTTTATATCTTCTGTGCCTCATTTTGTTTCTTTTGGTCAGCTTAGTTTCGCTAACCAAAAGCACATCAGGGGCTTGGTCTTTAAGCAACTTAAACAGTGTGGCTCTTCGTTCGAACCTAATCAGTGAATTAACATTCACTGTAAGGACCTTCAGGGTTTGCTCCGCCATGTACGTACCCATTACGACTGGAGGTGCGTTAGGCCCGGCAGCAGCGCGTATATTTGATCTACCCGCTTAGCCTGTTCCTGTATTTGACGCTGAAGCTGAGCCATCTGCCCCTGAATAGAGAGCAAGATAGCCAGCATGTCAAGTACAGGTTCCGGTGCTCTAGGCGCTGGGGCCTGAGAAGCTACCTTTGCTTATTGTACCGTAGTTCCCCCACCTGCCGCCATTTGGGCGTAGGTAATTTGGGGAGTAAACGGCTGGTGTTTGTGGCTGCACGAGTGGACGTTTAACTTCCACTTTCTGCTGCCGAGCCAGATTTACTCGCTTTATGTATTGGAATTTGGGACAACCCCGATAGTTTGCGGTGTGTCCCGTGTTCCTACACAAAGCACAAGAGAGTTGGCTTTTTTCAGACGCTCCGTCCTTACCTAGAGCGCATTCCTCGGATTTGTGGTTCTTTCCGCACTTCACACATCGAGGCTGCATTTCGCAGTTCGACGCGGCGTGCCCGAACCTTTGGCAGCGAACACATTGTAAAATGTTTTCGCTCCTCTTTAATTTTTCCCAGTGTACAACCTGGTAGTCTAGGACTTTTATACTCCTTAGACCATCCAGTTTGCTGTCGGGACTTAGCTGGACCAGGAAGAACGGTAGTTTCCGCTTCTCCCTTTTGGCTCTAGCCGTGACAAATGGCTTGACCCCCACGAATTTGAGCCCTTCGCACTCCTTCTCTTTCAGCAGTGCAAGGAGCTCCTCCGGATCGGTCGACGGTTCTAACCCCCTCAGCAGCATTGTCTGCAGCTTTTCACCCTTAGGGGTGTAGGAGAAGAACTCCGTCGTCGAATCCCTTAAAAGGTTTTTAATTTTATGGTAGCGCTCCACTGTATTGCAGTGGATCGCGTGCCTATCTAAACTAATTCTTTTAATAAAAAAATTATTGCCTATGGCCGACTTACATAGCTCTATTGTGTCTTTCAATTCAATTTTGTATGTGTTGATTGGAGGTACTCTCTGTGTGTGGACTTTTTGCTGTTGTTGTTTCTGTTGCTGCTGTTATTGTTGTTTCTGTTGCTGCTGCTGTTGTTGTTGCTGTTTTTGCTGCTGCTGCTGTTGATTCTGCGGCTTGTGCTGCGGCTGCTGTTGTTGTTGCTGCGGCTGCTGTTGTTGTTGCTGCGGTTGTGCTTTTTGTTGTGTCTGTGCCGGTTTTTTCGTTGGCACTGTTTTTTGTTGTAGTAGTGGCTGTTCTTTTTGTTCAGCCTCGCTAATTTTGGGCTGCTGCTGAGAGCTTAGGAGTTGTTGTTGTTTCTCCTTTAGTCTCCTCGCCACTTGTTTGGCTTTAATAACCAGCACTTTTTTTTCTAGCTGCTTAATGGTGCTATTTAGTGCATGCACCTCTTCTTCTTCATCCTCTGACTCGGTGGTCGCCTGAGGTTGGAAGGTATTCTCACCACCCATATAGTGACCTTCCCCGCCATCAGACACGTATGGGTATTCGCTGAGGTCTGACTCAGCTGCCGCCTTTGTTGACATTGTTGGCGCCTCTTCCCTTACTCTACCCGGCAGCTTTCCGGTAGAAGCTGAAAGGGAGGGGCGCTTCACAAGATTCGGAGTTGGCTTCAACCTCCTCCTTCTCTTCTTCGAACTGATGTCAGATGACATCGTACCATCTGATGGTCCCGCTATTGGAATAGCGGACCTTTCGACGTCACTCATCGCTGATTACACTTACACTTTCTTTTTTTTTATTTATTTTTAAAAATAAAAAGTCAATGAAACTTTTTTGGGAATCGAACCCACGACCCCTGCTTTGTCGGTCGGACACCACAGTTTTCAGTTTTTTTTCAGTTTTAATGCATTTTTATTAGATTTCAATTAATTAATTCTTACATGCTATACAAAAAAACGCTTAAAAATTAGCTTAAATAACTTAAAAATAATCTTATTCTAACTTACTGGCCCCATGCGGGCACTCTAGGTTAAACATAATACTTAATCTATGTCTTTCGACGTTGCTTACAGTCTATTTTGTTTTTTACGTTTATTGACACTAAAACTAAGAAAATGAATTTTAATTAAAAAAACTTAGTATCATGACTTTTTGTTATAATATAAAACTTAAAACTAAACCTATAAGCTACCTAACTTAACCTACTTAATCCTACTTAAACTACCCCTTATTTTAGAGTGTGTTACCCACCTCTAATGTTCTAATATAATTTTTTTTTATTCTTATTTTTATTTTTTTTTTTTTTTTTTTTGCCTTAAATCTAACTTAATCCTACCTAAAACTATGTAAGCCGGCCATGGCTAACCAAATAAACAGATGACCGACTTTGCTTCACATGAAGCTACCTATAACTTGAGGAATTCGACGACGAACCTTCCCCTCCTTCCAATAGCCACCAAAATTGTTGGTGCTGCCGAGCAACATCCCTCATGTCGCGACTCCCTACCGCCCTACTGAACCGGAGACGCTCCGCACTGCCATGTGCGACGTCTCTGTCGTAGTTGAGTCGCCTGTCCCCAGCTGTCCGAGCGACGTGGAAGATTAGCGGCACCGCTAATCTGTCCTCGATCAGACCTTTCATATCTAGGTAGAAGAACGCTTCTGGAGGAATAAAGCCGTCAAAGCGAACTCTCTCATGATACATATAATTAGGGTAGTAAGCCCCGGAGATCAGGTTGTTTGACGAGGTCATTGCTCTTGCAATGTGCCTTCGAGTCAACTTAATAACAAAATTGTCCACTCTTATTAGGTTCGCCCTATTGTATAACACCTCATTAGGATAGAATTTTATGTACTCGGATTCTGGTGTTCTGTATAAGCGAAGACAAGTCCGAAGACAAGCCCTCTCAAACACCCTAATCTTTTCCAATAAGCTTGCTCTCACGTTGAACCACACGGGACAACCAAATACAAGCATAGGCCGGATAAGGGCCATGTAGCAGATCACCTTCACCCTCGCATCGAGTTGGCTGTTATAAAACAGTCTCTTTGTAAGGGCAAAAGCACCTCTGGCTCTGGCCAGAGCAACATCTATATGTTTATTAAGATACAGATATTGGTCTAGCCAGATCCCAAGGTATCTAACTACATTTCGACAAGCAAGTGGCTGCCCGTGCTGTCCCACGATCGAAAACTTTCGCCAATTCTTTCTGATATCCCTAGAAGCCCCAGACAAAGGCGTCCTAAATAAAATGGTTTCCGACTTCTGAAAGTTGATTTTCAACTTCCAGTCATCGCAATATTGCTTAATTTTATCGAAGTCACGTTGCAAGAGTATGTTAATGACCTCAATCTTTGGACCTGATCTGTACGCGATTAAGTCGTCTGCGTACGCTATGGCATGGTGAAGTGAACCTATCAGATCACTTGTGTAAATGTTGAATAGGATCGGCGAATTTACCGCACCCTGTTGCAGACCGTTTTTAATGTTAAATGTTCCAGCAGAGGTCACATCGCCATTCTTCACGGTGAACTGTCTACTGGAGAGCATATCAAAAAGAATATACAGAAGTGGTTTACTAATGCCCAACCTGTCCAGCTTGAAAAGGAGTCCTTCTAACCATACGGTATCGAATGCCTTCTCCAAGTCAATCAGGCAGGCACCAGTGCACTGGTTCTTGCCTTTGTTCCATTGGATATCAGAAATCAGTTTAGACGCAGCATGAATGATATCATGCCCCGCCTTGAAACCGAATTGATTATCCGGAACTATACTTTTGTCCTCAACCCACTTAGTCAGGGCTCTATTTATTACCTTCTCGAAAACCTTACTGATGTTTGGAAGAAGACTGATCGAGCGGAGATTCGCCGGATTGGATGTGTCTTTATCTCTTTTGGGGATGGGATGTACGACCGCAGTTTTCCAATGCGCTGGATAATGTGCATTATTCATTGCATTATTAAACAGGGTGGTATAAATGTCCACCGCTTCTAGTGGGAGATGTCGAAGCACAATGTTCGGTATTTCATCGGCTCCCACTGATTTCTTACTTCTAAGTGATTCGAAGATCGTTTGGAGCTCTTCCTTCGAAATGAACGGGGGTAGTACCCTATCGTCGGCGATGGCATTATTTGCCATATTCTCGTCACTGAACTGGGTGAAACCCGAGCTCTCGAATCGCCAGTTCACTATTTCGTTTCGAAGGTAGAAATTGTGCACAAGGACTCGATTTTCCAGGTCGTGGTTGGGGCCAATGATGTCATTCGCCTTGTACACTTCCTGGAAAGTCGCTCCTATAGCCTCTACCTTCTCCTGCGGATCCTCGATCACAAAGAAGTTGTCATCATCAACTGCCTCATTTGGATCTATACCTGCTGCTACAAGTATTTGTTCGTTGTTCGTCGTTCGGGCGATTTTGAGACATGGAAGGTCGTTTTGATTATTTCTCCGAAATATTTTATTTATTTGCGGGAACATATTCGGGTTGCTGGTGTTTACAGCCCGAATTTTATTGTTCCAATACAAACTTACAGAATTTCTGTAATTTTCCTTTATTAATATTTGGAGGTTTTTGATCGACGACTTCAGTGTCACGATCTCCGGGTTATGTCTGTCGGTAAACTGTCTGTACAAGGTTTTTAGTCTTGACAGTAGGCTACTTTTATGTCGGTGCAGTGCGTCAATGGTAGCGTTGCGGAATAAGTCTTCGTTGTCAGTATTTTGATACCGAGGTATCGTTTTGTCCATTGTTCGTTTGATTGTCTCGTTCATTAGTCTAAGATACCTGTCAATCTCCTCGTTTGACAGATTTCTGTTGGACGGTGGGTAGAGCGAATCCGAGGAGAGTGCTCTCGTCAGTGTTCTGGAGAAGTGCGTCCAGCGCACCCTACTATAATTGTAGCAATGCCTTTGAACAAACTCGTCCAATTCCGCAATTTCGTTCGGAACGGTTATTTCGGTACTGAGACCGCAATGGTCACTGTCATACACAAACGTGCGTAGACAGTTTATGGTATGTTGGTTAGTACATGTCAGGTGTATTCGTGTGTCGAACAGCAAGAGGTCCAAATAAGAGCCGTGTCTGGGAAACGACGGACTATCCGTCGCCTTGAGGCCGAGTCGATACATTATACTGTGCTGACCCCACCAATTGCATAGTAGGTTCCCTCTAGTATTTGGTGTATTATTTCCCCAATCTCTGTGTCTGGCGTTGAGGTCGGACACCACTACCACTGGGCCACCGAAACACTTGGCCAAAACGTTTCTAATTATCGTTTTCATTAGTTCACTTTTAACTTTTTAACTTTACTAGAAGCCGAAACACGTCTATCCTCTAACAAGGTCTATGAACGACTGAGCACTACCACTGGACTACCGAAGAACTTGGCCAAAATGTCTCTGATTATAGTTTTCTTAAATTCACTTTTTACCTTTTCTCTTTACTAGAAGCCGAAACACGTTTATTCCTCACGGAGGTCTATGAACGACTCAACGTCCTCAATTGTCCTTGTGCACAATTTCTACCTTCGGAATGAAATAGTGCACTGGCGATTCGAGAGCTCGGGTTTGACCCAGTTTAGTGACGAGAATATGGCAAATAATGTCATCGCCGACGATAGGGTACTACCCCCGAGTATTTCGAATTAAGAGCTCCAAACGATCTTCGAATCGCTTAGAAGTAAGTAATCAGTGGGAACCGATGAAATACCGAACATTGTGCTTCGACATCTCCCACTAGAAGCGGGGGACATTTATACCACCCTGTTTAATAACGCAATTATTATCCATTATCAGCGCATTGGAAAACTGCGGTCGTACATTCCATCCCCAAAAGGCGTAGAGACACCAGTCGTTCACAGACCTTGATAGAGGCTAGACGTGTTTCGGCTTCGTTGTAAGTGAAAAAGTGAAAACAAAAATAATAAAAGAACTACCAAAAATGTTTATGCCAAGTGCTTCGGTGGCTTTTTTTGTTTCTTTTTAAAAGCATTTTTATTTATTTTACTTAATTTACTCTTACATGCTAGACAAAAAAATGCTTAAAAATTAGCTTAAATAACTTATAAATAATCTTATACTAACTTACTGGCCCCATGCGGGCACTCTAAGTTAAACCTAACACTTAAACTATGTCTTGCGACGGATCTTACAGTCTATATTTATTTTTATATTTAACGAAATTAAAACTAAGAAAATCAATTTTAAGTAAAAACTTAGTATATGGACACTTTATTTTTTTTATAAAACTTAAACCTAAAAGCCTACATGCTACCTAAAAATAAAACTTAATCTACTTAAACTACTTACATCTAATATGTAAATTTTTTTTTTATTTTTTTTTATTTATATTTTTTTTTTTTTGGTTTTATATATTTTTTTCTTACAATCTAACTTAAACCTACCTAAAACTATATAAGCCGGCCATGGCTAAAAAAACAAAAATTAGGCTGGCCCACTCTGCTTCACATGAAGCTACCTATCACTGGAGGAGTTCGACGACGAAGCATCCTCGCCTTCATCAAGCCTCCAAAATTACTGGTGCTGCTGAGCAACATCCCTCATGTCGCGACTCCCTACCACCCAACTGAACCGGAGACGCTCCGCACTGCCATGTGCGACGTCTCTGTCGTAGTTGAGTCGCCTGTCCGCAGCTGTTCGAGCGACGTGGAAGATTAGCGGCACCGCCAATCTGTCCTGGATCAGACCTTTGCTATCTAGGTAGAGGAACGCTTCTGGAGGAATAAAGCCGTCAAGGCGAGCTCTCTCGTGATACATATAATTGGGGTAGTAAGCCCCTGAGATCAGGTTGTTCGATGAGGTCATTGCTCTCGCAATGTGCTTTCGAGTCAACTTAATGACGAAATTGTCCACTCTTATCAGGTTCGCCGTATTGTACAAGACCTCATTAGGATAGAATTTTATGTACTCAGACTCTGGTGTTCTGTATAAGCGAAGACAAGTCCTAAGACAAGCCCTCTCAAACACCCGAATCTTTTCCAATAAACTTGCTCTCACGTTGAACCACACGGGACACCCGAATACAAGCATGGGCCTGATAAGGGTCATGTAGCAGATTACCTTCACCCTCGCATCGAGTTGGCTGTTATAAAACAGTCTCTTTGTAAGGGCAAAAGCGCCTCTGGCTCTGGCCAGAGTAACATCTATATGTTTATTAAGATACAGATATTGATCTAGCCAGATCCCAAGGTATCTAACTACATTTCGACAAGCAAGTGGCTGTCCATGTTGTCCGACAATAGAGAACTTTCGCCAATTCTTTCTGGTATCCCTAGAGGCCCCAGACAAAGGCATCCTAAACAGAATGGTTTCCGATTTCTGGAAGTTGATTTTCAACTTCCAGTCATCGCAATATTGTTTAATTTTATCGAAGTCACGTTGCAAAAGTATGTTAATGACCTCAATCTTTGGACCTGATCTGTACGCGATTAAGTCGTCTGCGTACGCTATGGCATGGTGAAGTGAACCTATCAGATCACTTGTGTAAATGTTGAATAGGATCGGCGAATTTACCGCACCCTGTTGCAGACCGTTTTTAATGTTAAATGTTCCAGCAGAAGTCACATCGCCATTCTTCACGATGAACTGTCTACTGGAGAGCATATCAAAAAGAATATACAGAAGTGGTTTACTAACGCCCAACCTGTCCAGCTTGAAAAAGAGTCCCTCTAACCATACGGTATCGAAGGCCTTCTCCAAGTCAATCAGGCAGGCACCAGTGCACTGGTTCTTGCCTTTGTTCCATTGGATATCAGAAACAAGTTTCGACACAGCATGAATGATAGCATGCCCCGCCTTGAAACCGAACTGATTATCCGGAACTATATGTTTGTCCTCAACCCACTTAGTCAGGACTCTGTTGATTACCTTCTCGAAAACCTTACTGATGTTTGGAAGAAGACTGATCGAGCGGAGATTCGCCGGATTGGAAGTATCTTTATCCCTTTTAGGTATGGGTGTACCACAGCAGTTTTCCAATGCGCTGGATAATGTGTATTATTCATTGCATTATTAAACAGGGTGGTATAAATGTTCACCGCTTCTAGAGGGAGATGTCGAAGCACGATGTTCGATATTTCATCGGTTCCCACTGATTTCTTACTTCTAAGTGATTCGAAGATCGTTTGGAGCTCCTCCCTCGAAATGAAAGGGGGTAGTACCCTATGGTTGGCGATGACGTTATTTGACCTATTCTCGTCACTAAACTGGGTGAAGCCCGAGTTCTCGAATCGCCAATTCTCTATTTCATTTCGAAGGTAGAAATTGTGCACAAGGACTCGATTCTCCAGGTCGTGGTGTGGGCCGATGATAACATTCGCCTTGTATACTTCCTGGAAAGTCGCTCCTATAGCCTCTACCTGCTCCTGCGGATCCTCGATCACAAAGAAGTTGTCATCATCAACGGCCTCACTTGGATCAATGCCTGCTGCTACAAGTATTTGTTCGTTGTTCGTCGTTCGGGTGATTCTAAGACATGGAAGGTCGTTCTGATTATTTCTCCGAAATATTTTATTTATTTGCGGGAACATATTCGGGTTGCTGGTGTTTACAGCCCGAATTTTATTGTTCCAATAAAAACTTATAGAATTTCTGTAATTTTCCTTTATTAATGTCTGGAGGTTTTTAATCGACGACTTCAATGTCATGATCTCCGGGTTATGTCTGTCAGTAAACTGTCTGTACAAGGTTTTTAGCCTTGTCAGCAGTCTACTTTTTTGTCGGTGCAGTGCGTCAATAGTTGCATTGCGGAATAAGTCTTCGTCGTCAGTGTGTTGATACCGAGGTATCGTTTTGTCCATTGTTCGTTTGATTGTATCGTCCATTAGTCTAAGATACCTGTCAATCTCCGCGTTTGACAGATTTCTGTTGGACGGTGGGTAGAGCGAATTCGAGGAGAGTGCTCTTGTCAGTGTTCTGGTGAAGTGTGTCCAACGCACCCTACTATAATTGTAGGAATGCCTTTGCACAAACTCATCCAATTCCGCAATTTCGTTGGGAACAGTTACTTCGGTGCTGAGTCCGCAATGGTCACTGTCATACACGAAAGTGCGTAGACAGTTTGTAGTTTGTTGGTTAGTACATGTCAGTTGTATTCGTGAGTCGAACAGGAGAAGATCCAAATAAGACCCGTGTCTGGGAAACGACGGACTATCCGTCGCCTTAAGCCCGAGTCGACACGTTATGCTGTGTTGACCCCACCAATTGAATAGTAGGTTCCCTCTAGTATTTGGTGTATCATTTCCCCAATCACTATGTTTGGCGTTGAAATCTCCGCCGATAATAAAATAGTTGTCTTCCAATTCCAGCCTTAGGAATCGAAAAATGTCTCGAGCTCTGAGATGAATAAGGTGGATTGAGTAGCCTTAGGTGCATAGACAGACACCATGTACAGCCGCTTTCCACTACGGAGGGGAATATACACGATGCATGCTTCCAGCACTTGGAACCTACGTACTACACGACTGTATACTCTTTTAAAACGTATACCTTTTCTTACGAAAATCGCAACGCCACCTCCTTGAATGGAGTTGGATCGGTTTCTCCGTACTATTTTGTATTTTCTGTGCCTCATTTTGTGTCTTTTGGTAAGCTTAGTTTCGCTAACCAAAAGCACATCAGGGGCTTGGTCTTTAAGCAACTTGAATAGTGCGGCTCGTCGTTCTAACCTAATCAGTGAATTCACATTCACTGCAAGGACCTTCAGGGTCTGCTCCGCCACGTGCGTACCCATTACGACAACAGGTGCGTTAGGCCAGGCAGCAGCGCGTATACTTGATCCACCCGCGCGGTCTGTTTAGTTAAATGACGTTGTAGCTGAGCCATCTGCCCCTGAATAGAGAGCAAGATAGCCAGCATGTCAGGTACAGCTCCCGGTGCTCTAGGCGCTGGGGCCTGAGAAGCTACCTTCACTTGCTGTACCGTATTTCCCCTACCTGCCGCCATTTGGGCGTAGGTAACATGGGGAGTAGCGGCTCGAGTTTGTGAATGCACGGGTGGACGTTTAACTTCCACTTTCTGCTGCCGGGCCAGATTTATTCTTTTGATGTACTGGAATTTGGGATAACCCCGATAATTCTAGTTCTAATCCCCTCAGCAGCATTGTTTGCAGCTTTTCACCCTTCGGGGTGTAGGAGAAGAACTCCGTCGTCGAATCCTTCAGTAAATTTTTTATTTTATGATAGCGCTCCACTGTGTTACAATGGATCGCATGCCTATCTAACGATAATCTTTTTATAAAAAAATTGTTGCCTATGGCCGACTTACACAGTTCTATGGTGTCCTTTAATTCCAATTTGAAAGTGTTAATTGGTGGCACTTTCGGTTTAGTGGATTTCTGCTCTTGCTGTTGTTGTTGTCTCTGCTGCTGTTGTTGTTGTTGTTGGTGTTGATGTTGCAGCCGTTGTTGTTGCTGCTTATTCTGCTGCTGTTGTTGCTGCTTAACCGGTTGCGATTTTTGTTCTTTGTGTACATCTGTCTTTTTCTGCTGCTCTTGTGCAGGTTTCTGGATGTTTTGTTTTTCCACTGGTTGTTTATGTTGTTGTTGTTGGTGTGGACTCTCCACGTTTGTGTTCGTTTGCTGTTGAGGTTTCTGGAGTTGTTGCTGCTTCTCCATCTCCCTCCTTGCCATTTGCTTAGCCCTTATAGCCAGCACTTTTTGTTGCAGCTGCTCAATGGTGCTGCTCAGGGCTTCGACCTCGTCGTCTTCGTCATCTGACTCCGATGCAGCTAGGGATGCAAAGCTGTTGTCTGCTCCCATGTATTGTGTTTCTCCTTCGTCGGGTACATGCGGACAGTCATTATTGTCCGACTCTTTCTTCTTTTGCTTTATTGCTGCGCTTGCAGATATCATCGCAGCCCTCTTCTTCACTCTACCATTCAGCATTTCTAAGGAAGCTGAAAGGTAAGTGCGTTTTATGAGATTCGGAGTCGGCTTCAACTTTCTCCTCCTCTTAATGGCTATGTCTGTTGTTTTCGTTGTTGTCGTTTTTGATTTTGAGTGTTGGACTGGAACGGATTGATCGTCAGACGACATCATGCCATCTGCTGATCCCGCTATTCGGATAGCGGACCGCTTACTTCCACTCATGGAACTTCGTTCAAACACTTTGTTTTTCACAATAATTGTTTTTTTTTTTTTTTTTTTTTATTATTGTATTGAAATGAAATAAAAACTTTAGCAGATGTTAGGAAGCGAACCACACCCCCGAGATTTGCCGTCCGAGTCTCTACCACCTCGTCTACCGAGCACTTGAGAAAATCACTGCCTAAAAGTCTACTTCTTATTTTTTTTCACTTTTTTTTTTTCTTCACTTCTAAAGCCGAGACACAAAACACATCTGCTCTCCGTGGAGGTCTATGAACGACTGGCCACACACACCCGCACTCTACGAAATTCCGTGAACGGTTCAAACACCACTCCCACTGAGTTGATTGAGTCTTTGCAAAACGTTGCCAAATAATGGTTTACACGTTGTACATATATTTATTTATTTTATTTTTATTTATTTATTTATTATTTTTTTTTTCTCGAAAAAAGCCGAAACACGTTTTCACTCCACGACGGTCTGTGTCGGCACCGAAGCACTTGGCGAAAATGTTTCTGATTATGGTTTTCTTCACTTTTTGCTATTTCTCTTTGCTAGAAGCCGAAACACGTTTATTCCTCACGGAGGTCTATGAACGACTGTCGGACACCACTACCACTGGGCCACCGAAGCACTTGGCCAAAATGTTTCTGATTTTGCTTTTGTAAAGTTCACTTATAAAACTTTGTCACTTTATTAGAAGCCGAAACACGTTTATTCCTCGTGGAGGTCTATGAACGACTGTCTAAAGCGAGCACACTACCACTGTGCTACTTGGAGCCTATATGGGAATCGTCAAATGTCTCACTTAAAGATTTAAATCACTATTTATTTTTACTTTAATAAAAGCCGAAACACATCTGCACTGTACGAAATACCGTGAACGACTGTCCCAAGCGAGCACACTACCACTGTGCTACTTGGAGCCTATATGGGAATCGTCAAATGTCTCACTTAAAGATTTAAATCACTATTTATTTTTACTTTAATAAAAGCCGAAACACATCTGCACTGTACGAAATACCGTGAACGACTGTCCCAAGCGAACACACTACCACTGTGCTACTTGGAGCCTATATGGAATTTGTCAAATGTCTTACTTATCGATTTAATTTGTTATTTATTTTTACTTAAGAGAAGCCGAAACACATGCGCACTCTACGAAATTCCGTGACCGACATGCCTTGTCACCACTACTGTTTTCAGTCGTTCATAGACCTCCGTCAGGAATAAACGTGTTTCGGCTTCTAGTAAAGTGAAAAAGTTGTAAGTGAACTTAACAAAAGAAAAATCAGAAACATTTTGGCCAAGTGCTTCGGTGGCCCAGTGGTAGTGGTGTCGGGCGAGTAAACAAGGGGCGTAGGTTCGATCCCCGGGATAGTACGCACTTTTTGTTATTTTTACGATTTACATCAGTATAATCAAATTCTTATACAGTAAGACCGGGTAATGAGTGGCGGTGAAAGGTCCGCTATCCCAATAGCGAGACCAGCAGATGACATGATGTCATCTGACGACCAAGCCGTAATATCGGCCCATCAAATAACTGGGAATCCAGAGGTCAGGACTAAGAGGAGGAGGAAGTTAAAGCCAACTCCTAACCTTGTGAAGCGCCCTTCCCTTTCTACGTCTACCGAAAAGCTGCCTGGTAGAGTGAGGGAAGAGGCGCCAACAACATCGGCAAGGGCAACAGAAGCAGCAAAAGATGATTTCCCATATGTATCTGACGGTGGAGAGGGACGCTATATGGAAGGTGATAATACTTTCGCATCGTTAGCGGCCTCGGAGTCAGATGACGAAGAGGAAGAGATGCAAGTAATAACTAGCAGTATCAAAGAGCTGCAACTAAAGGCACTTGCTATTAAAACTAAGCAAGTTGCAAGAAGACAGAAGGAGCAGCAACTCCTGGACTCTCAGAAGCAGACAGAAATGAGTGAGTCTATACCGCAACAAAACACACGGAAAAGTTCGGTACAACAACAAAACACAGTAAAACCAACACAAGAGTTAAAAAAGAAACAAGCACAATCACAACAAAGTAGTTTATCACAACATAAGCAGCAACAAAAACAAAAATCAGAACAACATAAGCAGCAACAGCAACAGCAACGGCAGCAGAAACAACAACAACAACAACAACAACAGCAGCAGCAACAACAACAGCAATAGCAGAAAACAACCAAAATACGGGTAACACGTTTAAGATGGAGTTGAAAGACACTATAGAATTATGTAAGTCGGCCATAGGCAATAATTTTTTTGTTAAAAGACTTAGTTTAGACAGGCATGCGATCCACTGCAATACAGTGGAGCGCTACCATAAAATTAAAAGTTTATTGAAGGATTCGACGACGGAGTTCTTCTCCTACACCCCGAAGGGGGAGAAGCTGCAAACAATGCTGCTGAGGGGGTTAGAACCGTCTACCGATCCGGAGGAGCTCCTTGCACTGCTGAAAGAGAAGGAGTGCGAAGGGCTCAAATTCGTGGGGGTCGAGCCATTTGTCACGGCTAGAGCCAAAAGGGAGAAGCGGAAACTACCGTTCTTCCTGGTTCAGTTAAGTCCCGACAGCAAACTGGATGGTCTAAGGAGTATCAAAATCCTAGACTACCAGGTTGTACACTGGGAAAAATTAAAGAGGAGCGAAAACATTTTACAATGTGTTCGCTGCCAAAGGTTCGGGCACGACGCGTCGAACTGCGAAATGCAGCCTCGATGTGTGAAGTGTAGAAAGAACCACAAATCCGAGGAGTGCGCTCTAGGTAAGGACGGAGCGTCTGAAAAAAGCCAACTCTCTTGTGCTTTATGCAGGAACACGGGACACACCGCAAACTATCGGGGTTGTCCCAAATTCCAATACATAAAGCGAGTAAATCTGGCTCGGCAGCAGAAAGTGGAAGTTAAACGTCCACTCGTGCAGCCACAAACACCAGCCGTTACTGCCCACGTTACCTACGCCCAAATGGCGGCAGGTAGGGGAAATACAGTACAACAAGCAAAGGTAGCTTCTCAGGCCCCAGCGCCTAGAGCACCGGAACCTGTACCTGACATGCTGGCTATCTTGCTCTCTATTCAGGGGCAGATGGCTCAGCTACAGCGTCAAATACAGGAACAGGCTAAGCAGGTAGATCAAATATACGCGCTGCTGCCGGGCCTAACGCACCTCCAGTGGTAATGGGTACGTACATGGCGGAGCAAACCCTGAAGGTCCTTGCAGTGAATGTTAATTCACTGATTAGGTTCGAACGAAGAGCCACATTGTTTAAGTTGCCTAAAGACCAAGCCCCTGATGTGCTTTTGGTTAGCGAAACTAAGCTTACCAAAAGACACAAAATGAGGCACAGAAGATATAAAATATTACGGAGAAACCGACCCAACTCCATTCAAGGAGGTGGTGTTGCGATCTTTGTTAGAAAAGGACTGCGTTTCAAAAGAATATACAGTCGTATAGTAAGTAGGTTTCAGGTGCTGGAGGCATGCATCATGTACATCCCTCTCTGTAGTGGAAAGCGGTTATACATGGTGTCTGTTTATGCACCTAAAGCTACTCAATCCACCTTATTCATATCAGAGCTCGAGACACTTTTTCGATTCCTAAGACTGGAATTGGAGGAGAATTACTTTATTATCGGCGGAGATTTCAACGCCAGACACAGAGGTTGGGGAAATCATACACCAAATACTAGAGGGAACCTACTATTCAATTGGTGGGGTCAGCACAGTATGATGTATCGACTCGGCCTTAAGGCGACGGATAGTCCGTCGTTTCCCAGACACGGTTCTTATTTGGACCTCTTGCTGTTCGACACACGAATACACCTGACATGTACTAACCAACATACCATAAACTGTCTACGCATATTTGTGTATGACAGTGACCATTGCGGTCTCAGTACCGAAATAACCGTTCCGAACGAAATTGCGGAATTGGACGAGTTTGCTCAAAGGCATTCCTACAACTATAGTAGGGTGCGCTGGACGCACTTCTCCAGAACACTGACAAGAGCACTCTCCTCGAATTCGCTCTACCCACCGTCCAACAGAAATCTGTCAAACGAGGAGACTGACAGGTATCTTAGACTAATGGCCGAGACAATTAAACGAACAATGGACAAAACGATACCTCGGTATCAACGTACTAACAACGAAGACTTATTCCGCAACGCAACTATTGACGCACTGCACCGACATAAAAGTAGTCTGCTGTCAAGACTAAAAACCTTGTACAGACAGTTTACTGACAGACATAACCCGGAGATCATGACATTGAAGTCGTCGATTAAAAACTCCAGATATTTATGAAGGAAAATTACAGGAATTCTGTAAGTTTGTATTGGAACAATAAAATTCGGGCTGTAAACACCAGCAACCCGAATATGTTCCCGCAAATAAATAAAATATTTCGGAGAAATAATCAGAACGACCTTCCATGTCTTAGAATCACCCGAACGACGAACAACGAACAAATACTTGTAGCAGCAGGCATTGATCCAAGTGAGGCCGTTGATGATGACAACTTCTTTGTGATCGAGGATCCGCAGGAGCAGGTAGAGGCTATAGGAGCGACTTTCCAGGAAGTGTGTAAGGCGAATGCTATCATTGGCCCGAACCACGATCTGGAGAATCGAGTCCTTGTGCACAATTTCTGCCTTCGAAATGAAATAGAGAATTGGCGAATCGAGAGCTCGGGCTTCACCCAGTTTAGTGACGAGAATAGGTCAAATAACGTCATCACCAACGACAGTTCACTACCCCCTTTCATTTCGAAGGAGGAGCTCCAAACGATCTTCGAATCACTTAGAAGTAAGAAATCAGCGGGAACCGATGAAATACCGAACATTGTGCTTCGACATCTCCCACTAGAAGCGGTGAACATTTATACCACCCTGTTTAATAATGCAATGAATAATGCACATTATCCAGCGCATTGGAAAACTGCGGTGGTACATCCAATTCCCAAAAGGAATAAAGATACTTCCAATCCTGCGAATCTCCGCTCGATCAGTCTTCTTCCAAACATCAGTAAGGTTTTCGAGAAGGTAATCAATAGAGTCCTGACTAAGTGGGTTGAGGACAAAAAGATAGTTCCGGATAATCAGTTCGGTTTCAAGGCGGGGCATGCTATCATTCATGCTGTGTCGAAACTGGTTTCTGATGCCCAATGGAACAAAGGCAAGAAACAGTGCACTGGTGCCTGCCTGATTGACTTGGAAAAGTCCTTCGATACCGTATGGTTAGAGGGACTCTTCTTCAAGCTGGACAGGTTGGGCATTAGTAAACCACTGCTGTATATTCTTTTTGATATGCTTTCCAGTAGACAGTTCATCGTGAAGAATGGCGATGTGACTTCTGCTGGAACATTTAACATTAAAAACAGTCTGCAACAAGGTGCGGTAAATTCGCCGATCCTATTCAACATTTACACAAGTGACCTGATAGGTTCACTTCACCATGCCATAGCGTACAGATCAGGTCCAAAGATTGAGGTCATTAATACACTTTTGCAACGTGACTTCGACAAAATTAAGCGATATTGCGACGACTGGAAGTTGAAAATTAACTTTCAGAAGTCGGAAACCATTCTGTTTAGGACGCCGTTGTCTGGGGCCTCTAGGGATACCAGAAAGAATTGGCGAAAGTTCTCTATCGTCTGACAACATGGACAGCCACTTGCTTGTCGAAATGTAGTCAGATACCTTGGGATCTGGCTAGATCAATATCTGTATTTTAACAAACATATAGATGTTGCTCTGGCCAGAGCCAAAGGTGCTTTTGCCCTTACAAAGAGACTGTTTTATAACAGCCAACTCGATGCGAGGGTGAAGGTAATCTGTTACATGGCCCTTATCAGGCCCATGCTTGTATTTGGGTGTCCCGTGTGGTTCAACGTGAGAGCAAGTTTATTGGAAAAGATTCGGGTGTTTGAGAGGGCTTGTCTTAGGACTTGTCTTCGCTTATACAGAACACCAGAGTCTGAGTACATAAAATTCTATCCTAATGAGGTCTTGTACAATAGGGCGAACCTGATAAGAGTGGACAATTTCGTCATTAAGTTGACTCGAGGGCACATCGCGAGAGCAATGACCTCATCGAACAACCTGATCTCAGGGGCTTACTACCCCAATTATATGTATCACGAGAGATCTCGCCATGACGGCTTTATACCTCCAGAAGCGTTCCTCTACCTAGATAGCAAAGGTCTGGTCCAGGACAGATTGGTGATGCCGCTAATCTTCTACGTTGCTCGAACAGCTGCGGACAGGCGACTCAACTACGACAGAGACGTCGCACATGGCGGTGCGGAGCGTCTCCGGTTCAGTAGGGCGGTAGGGAGTCGCGACAGGAGGGATGTTGCTCGGCAGCACCAACAATTTTGGTGGCTGGTTGAAGGAGGGGAGGGTTCGTTGTCGAATTCCTCAAGTAATATGTAGCTTCCTGTGAAGCAAAGTGGGCCAGCCTAATTTTGTTTTTAGCCATGGCCGACTTACATAGTTTTAAGTAGGTTTAAGTTAGATTTTTAAGAAAAAAAAAAAATATATAAAAACAAAAAAAAAAATAAATAAAAATAAAAAAATTACAAAAAAAAAAAATAAATTTATATATATATATGTACATATATGTGTATATTAAGTATATACGTATTATGTATATATATATATTTGTGTGTGTGTACGTATTAGATGTAAGTAGGTTAAGATTTATTTTTATGTAGTCTGTAAGTTTTTAGTTTTAGGTTTTTATAATTAATTAATATGTCCATATACTAAGTTTTTCTTAAAATCTATTTTCTTAGTTTTAGTTGTAATATAAATATAAAATTAAATATAGAATGTAATGTACGTCGAAAGACTTAGTTTAAGTGTTAGGTTTAATTTAGAGTGCCCGCAACGGGCCATTAAGTTAGTATAAGATTACTTGTAAGTTATTTAAGCTAATTTTTAAGCGTTTTTTGTTTAGCATGTAAGAATTAATTAAGTATATACTTAAATAAAAATGCATTCAAACTGAAAAAAAAAAAAAAAGTGGTGTCCGACTGATAAATAAGGGGTCGTGGGTTCGATTCCCGAAAAAGTTGCGGTGACTTTTTATTTTTTAAAATAGAACAAATAAACATTAATTGTACAGTGGATACAAAAGTGTGATCGTCGATGAGTGACAACGAGCGGTCCGCTACTCCAATAGCGGGACCAGCAGATGACACGATGTCATCTGATAATACAGCAAAAAAGAGAAGGAGGAGGTTGAAGCCAACTCCGAATCTTGTAAAGCGCCCCTCCTTTCAGCTTCTACCGAAAAGCTGCCGGGTAGAGTAAGGGAAGAGGCGCCAACAACATCAACAAAGGCGGCAGCTGAGTCAGACCTCTACGAATACCCATACGTGTCTGATGGCGGGGAAGGTCACTATATGGGTGGTGAGAATACCTTCCAACCTCTGGCGGCCACAGAGTCAGAGGATGAAGAAGAAGAGGTGCATGCACTAAATAGTACCATTAAGCAGCTAGAGAAAAAAGTACTGGCTATTAAAGCCAAGCAAATGGCGAGGAGATAAATGGAGCAACAACAACAACTCCTGAGCTCTCAGTAACAGCCCACAACTAGCGAGGCTAAACAGAAAGAATAGCCACTACAACAACAAAAAACAGTGCCAACGAAAAAACCGGCACAGATACATCAAAAACAACAACAAAAAGCGCAACCACAGCTGCAACAAAATCAACCGCAGCAGCAACAAAATCAACCGCAGCATAAGCCCCAAAAACAACAGCAAAAGCAGCAACAACAACAGCATCAGCAGCAACAACAGCAGCAACAACAACAGCAACAGCAGAAACAACATCAGCAGCAGCAACAACAACAGCAACAGCAGAAATCAACCAAACTAAGTGTACCTCCAATCAACACATTTAATATGGAGTTGAAAGACACGATCGAATTATGTAAGTCGGCCATAGGCAATAATTATTTTGTTAAAAGACTAAGTTTAGACAGGCACGCGATCCACTGCAATACAGTGGAGCGCTACCATAAAATAAAAAACCTTTTAAGGGATTCGACGACGGAGTTCTTCTCCTACACCCCTAAGGGTGAAAAGCTGCAGACAATGCTGCTGAGGGGGTTAGAACCGTCGACCGATCCGGAGGAGCTCCTTGCACTGCTGAAAGAGAAGGAGTGCGAAGGGCTCAAATTCGTGGGGGTCAAGCCATTTGTCACGGCTAGAGCCAAAAGGGAGAAGCGGAAACTACCGTTCTTCCTGGTCCAGCTAAGTCCCGACAGCAAACTGGATGGTCTAAGGAGTATAAAAGTCCTAGACTACCAGGTTGTACACTGGGAAAAATTAAAGAGGAGCGAAAACATTTTACAATGTGTTCGCTGCCAAAGGTTCGGGCACGCCGCGTCGAACTGCGAAATGCAGCCTCGATGTGTGAAGTGTGGAAAGAACCACAAATCCGAGGAGTGCGCTCTAGGTAAGGACGGAGCGTCTGAAAAAAGCCAACTCTCTTGTGCTTTATGCAGGAACACGGGACACACCGCAAACTATCGGGGTTGTCCCAAATTCCAATACATAAAGCGAGTAAATCTGGCTCGGCAGCAGAAAGTGGAAGTTAAACGCCCACTCGTGCAGGCACAAACACCAGCCGTTACTCCCCACGTTACCTACGCCCAAATGGCGGCAGGTAGGGGAAATACGGTACAACAAGCAAAGGTAGCTTCTCAGGCCCCAGCGCCAAGAGCACCGGAACCTGTACCTGACATGCTGGCTATCTTGCTCTCTATTCAGGGGCAGATGGCTCAGCTTCAGCGTCAAATACAGGAACAGGCTAAACGGGTAGATCAAATATACGCGCTGCTGCCGGGCCTAACGCACCTCCAGTCGTAATGGGTACGAACATGGCGGAGCAAACCCTGAAGGTCCTTGCAGTGAATGTTAATTCACTGATTAGGTTCGAACGAAGAGCCACACTGTTTAAGTTGCTTAAAGACCAAGCCCCTGATGTGCTTTTGGTTAGCGAAACTAAGCTTACTAAAAGACACAAAATGAGGCACAGAAGATATAAAATATTACGAAGAAACCGGCCCAACTCCATTCAAGGAGGAGGTGTTGCAATCTTTGTTAGAAAAGGACTGCGTTTCAAAAGAATATACAGTCGTGTAGTATGTAGGTTCCAGGTGCTGGAAGCATGCGTCATGTACATCCCTCTCCGTAGTGGAAGGCGGTTATACATGGTGTCAGTTTATGCACCTAAAGCTGCTCAATCCACCTTATTCATCTCAGAGCTCGAGACACTTTTTCGATTCCTAAGATTGGAATTAGAGGGGAACTACTTTATTATCGGCGGAGATTTCAACGCCAGACACAGAGGTTGGGGAAATAATACACCAAATACTAGAGGGAACCTACTATTCAATTGGTGGGGTCAGCACAGTATAATGTATCGACTTGGCCTCAAGGCGACGGATAGTCCGTCGTTTCCCAGACACGGTTCTTATTTGGACCTCTTGCTGTTCGACACACGAATACACCTGACATGTACTAACCAACATACCATAAACTGTCTACGCACATTTGTGTATGACAGTGACCATTGCGGTCTCAGTACCGAAATAACCGTTCCGAACGAAATTGCGGAATTGGACGAGTTTGTTCAAAGGCATTCCTACAATTATAGTAGGGTGCGCTGGACGCACTTCTCCAGAACACTGACGAGAGCACTCTCCTCGAATTCGATCTACCCACCATCCAACAGAAATCTGTCAAACGAGGAGATTGACAGGTATCTTAGACTAATGGACGAGACAATCAAAAGAACAATGGACAAAACGATACCTCGGTATCAACATTCGGGCTGTAAACACCAGCAACCCGAATATATTCCCGCAAATAAATAAAATATTTCGGAAAAAATATCAAAATGACCTTTCGTATCTTAAAATCGCCCGAACGACGGACAACGAGAACATACTCATAGCAGCAGGCATCGATCCAAATGAGGCCGTTGATGATGACAACTTTTTTGTGATCGAGGATCCGCAGGAGAAAGTAGAGGCTATAGTAGCGACTTTCCAGGAAGTGTATAAGGCGAATGTTTACATCGGCCCAAACCACTACCTGGAAAATCGAGTCCTTGTGCACAATTTCTACCTTCAAAATGAAATAGTGAACTGGCGATTCGAGAGCTCGGGTTTCACCCAGTTCAGTGACGACAATATGGCAAATAATGCCATCGCCGACGATGGGGTACTACCCCCGTTCATTTCGAAGGAAGAGCTCCAAACGATCTTCGAATCACATAGAAGTAAGAAATCAGTGGGAACCGATGAAATACCGAACATTGTGCTTCGACATCTCCCACTGGAAGCGGTGGACATTTATACCACCCTGTTTAATAATGCAATGAATAATGCCCATTATCCAGCGCATTGGAAAACTGCTGTGGTACATCCCATCCCCAATAAGGATAAAGACACATCCAATCCGGCGAATCTCCGGTCGATCAGTCTTCTTCCAAACATCAGTAAGGTTTTCGAGAAGGTGATCAATAGAGTCCTGACTAAGCATATTCTCTTTGATATGCTCCCAGTAGACATTCGTGAAGAATGGCGATTTGACATCTGCTGTAACATTTAACACTAAAAACTGTCTGCAACAAGGTGCGCTAAATTCGCCGATCCTAATCAACATTTACACAAGTGATCTGATATGTTCTCTTCACCATGCCATAGCGTACGCAGACGGCTTAATCGCGTACAGATCAGGTCCAAAAATCGAAGTTGTCAATATACTTTTGCAACGTGACTTCGATAAAATTAAGCGATATTGCGATGACTGGAAGTTGATAATCAACTTTCAGAAATCGGAAACCATTTTGTTTAGGACGCCTTTGTCTGGGGCCTCTAGGGATACCAGAAAGAATTGACGGAAGTTTTCGATCGTTGGACAGCACGGGCAGTCACTTGCTTGTCGAAATGTAGTCAGATACCTTGGAATCTGGCTAGACCAATATCTGTATATTAACAAACATATAGATGTTGCTCTGGCCAGAGCCAAAGGTGCTTTTGCCCTTACAAAGAGACTGTTTTATAACAGCCAACTCGATGCGAGGGTGAAGGTGATCTGCTACATGGCCCTTATCAGGCCCATGCTTGTATTTGGTTGTCCCGTGTGGTTCAACGTGAGAGCAAGCTTATTGGAAAAGATTCGGGTGTTTGAGAGGGCTTGTCTTAGGACTTGTCTTCGCTTATACAGAACACCAGAGTGTGAGTACATAAAATTCTATCCTAATGAGGTCTTGTACAATACGGCGAACCTGATAAGAGTGGACAATTTCGTCATTAAGTTGACCTCATCGAACAACCTGATCTCAGGGGCTTACTACCCCAATTATATGTATCACGAGAGAGCTCGCCATGACGGCTTTATACCTCCAGAAGCGTTCCTCTACCTAGATAGCAAAGGTCTGATCCAGGACAGATTGGCGGTGCCGCTAATCTTCCACGTTGCTCGAACAGCTGCGGACAGGCGACTCAACTGCGACAGAGACGTCGCACACGGTAGTGCGGAGCGTCTCCGGTTCAGTAGGGCGGTAGGGAGTCGCGACATGAGGGATGTTGCTCGGCAGCACCAACAATTTTGGTGGCTAGTTGAAGGATTGGAGGGTTCGTCGTCGAATCCCTCAAGTAATAGGTAGCTTCATGTGGAGCAAAGTCGATCGTTTGTCTATTTTATCAGCCATGGCCGGCTTACATGGTAGGATTAAGTTAGAACTAAGGCAAAAAAAAAAAAGTATTATGTTTAACCTAGAGTGCCCGAATGGGCCCAGTAAGTTAGAATAAGATTATTTTTAAGTTATTTAAGCTAATTTTTAAGCTTTTTGTATAGCATGTAAGATTTAATCAATGAAGTCTAATAAAAATGCATTTAAACTGAAAAAAAAATTGCGTCGGTTCCCACTAGATCACCGAAATCAAGCAGTGTTGGGCGCGGTAAGTACGTAGATGGATGACCACATGAGAATTCGGTACTCCGCGTGGTGTTGACAAAAACGCCACATGGGCATAGTACGGTGTTAAATTCCGGACCTTACAAATTAATTTGTATCTTTCCCTTGATAATAAAATAAAATAAAATAAATTCGAAAGAAGTTATTTTCAATAGGAGTCAAAATAGGGCAGTGAGAAGCTTCGATGCCCTACGACCCCCCCCCCCCCCCTTACGATTTTTTCCTTAAAATATGTTAAGGAATCTTCGATGCATTGGGCCGTATGCATAAAAACTAGTATATGATTTTACTAGACGATTTTAAGTAGATACTTGATTTTCGTATGCATAAAACTTAACATAAGTAAGTGCTGGAGAACAAGCATTTACTAGGGGACAAAGTACTTACTAGATTCGGATGAATTTCACTAGTAAATACTTAATACCGTATGCATAAAAACAAGTAAGTACTTATAATTCTGTAGTATTTACTTCACTTTTTTCAAGTTGGTGAATAGTAACTTGAAAATTCGCTAGTATATATGTACTTTTCTGCTTTTGCAGCTAGTCGTGAGTCTCACTTTGAAGCAATCAGGCCGAAAAAGTTTACAAGAAACTAAGGGTTATGGAGTCTAATTTTAAAATGCTTTACCGTTTTGAGAAGGAAAACGTAAAGTAGTTAAGTGAATACTTTATTGGTAAGTAAATACTGTACGACTTTACTCGAATGTTTCGTAAGTTCATAAATTTTAAGAAATTCAAACTGAAACAAAAGGAGGGGCAGTATTACCTCAAGAAAAGTTGAGGATCTTTTTAAGACACGTTGGGGATCCTGGATTTCAAGTTGGCGTTGGCGAAGATATTGTCGTACATCAGAGTACTGTTTCTAGAACAGTAAATTCTGTTGCAAAATTTATAACAGATAAAGCCTCTCATTGGATAAAGTTTTCCTCCAATTCTGAGGATTCTCATCATGTATAGGAGCCTTGGACTGCACTCATGTAGAAATAATGAAGCCTCACTTCCATTCAGAAGAATATATTAATCGAAAAGGATATGCCTCAATCAATATTCAAGCAACATCTGATGCAATGAAATGCTTTACAAGTGTAGATTGCCAATGACCCAGCTCAGTTCACGATTCTAGGATTTGGAGGAACAGTTTTCTTGAACCTGTAATGCGAAATTACACTAACAGCGTTTTGTTGGGAGATGAAGCGTATGGAATTGCACCTTGGTTAATGACGCCTTTTAAGAATCCAACAAGTAATCAAGAAAAGGCATTCAATGAATTGCATTCAAAAGATTGGGTAATGATTGAAATATGTTTTGGCCAAGTGAAGAGGAGGTTCTCAATTGTACAAAACTGCATAAGTTTCAATTTAGAAAATATTCCAAATATAATTGTGGCATGTTTCGTTTTGCACAATATTGCAAAAGCATTTAAATGATAACATCGATTTCAAATTGCCAGAAGGCATAGAAAATGAGATTTCTGTTCAAGGTAATGAAGAACTAATGGCCATTGAATTTCAAATTCGACGAATGAGGCAGATAAAGAGAACGGAATTAGCAGGAATAATATGTAACATAAATTCATAGAACTTTATTGAACATATGTATCTTCTCAATACAAAAAAATAATAATAAATATAAATACGAGTACGATATAAAATAAAAAACAGTGTACCAAAATTAAATTTCAATAAAAAATAAAAATTCATTTTTCCGGGCTTTATAAATTAAAGAAGGTTAATTCACTTTCAGTGCTTGTAGTGGAATTATAAGTTGGATACGAATTCCGTCCTTCGTTGTCATTTTCCATCTTTTTTTTAATTTCCTGTAGAATTCGCATTAGCTTGCTCCAGCAACACCAAACGTTGAAGTTCTCCATTATACAGATTTTTTGTCTCCTCAGTCTCATTGAACTTCAATTTTCTACGTTTTGTTACTGGAGAATTCTTCAATTTCATCTGCAGCAATAGGTATATCAGCTTCCTCTTCCGTTTGCATCCGAATGGGATTATCTGCTCCCAAAAAAATAAACCACCTTTACGTAAACAATGTTAGTAAAGTATAATAATTAGCTTTATAAAGCAATATGTACCAGGAATGCAAGAGATAGATGGGTTTTCATCGGGATTTAAGAGCTCTAAAAAAATGACTTCCCATTCTTTGAGCTTTAAGGGCTTATTTCCCGTTTTGTTAAGCTCTTTCGTTATTTGAACATCGGTCATAGACTTATACTTACTAATAAATAATTGTATAGCTTCGGACTTCTCCTTTTTAAGGCAAGGTTGTTGTGACTTATTCAAAAGAACGGTATGCTCATTTAAAATTCACACAAAAGCTAGTTGCAATTAAGAAGCTTCGCTTTTAATGGCTGTTTCTTTTCAATTATGCTTTACGAACTGAACATTCCAACGAGATCGTTTACAAAGCAAACATTAAAGAAAGAGTAAAAGGCGATACGTTAGCTCTTATCGCCTTTTACTGTTTCTTTACGATCTCGTTGGAATGTTCAGTTCAAAACAAATTTTTTGCAAAGCAATAGGGAAATAATACAAAATAAGTATATACTACCAATTGTTCGATGAACTAGCAGTATTTGCTGGTAAGTCAAAACTCATGTTTATGCATACTAAATCTATTAAATACTTAAAATATAAGCTTCTACTAGTAGTACGAGTACTTACTTAGACCTTTTACCACTAGTAAATACTTAAGTTTTATGCATACTTTCCTCTGTATATAGGGCGAAATCCAGTACCTTCCTGACGATGTATTGTCTCTTGCAGCTCGGATCTAACTTCTGCTAACTTCTTGCAGCTCGGATCTAACTTCTGCGATACATCAGTTGCTTGTGAAATATAGTCAAGTACGACTAGATTACCTTCACCGTATCGATGAGGAGGATGGTGCTTCGTGTCGTACGTCACTTTCCATATTCGCGTTTCCTCGGCAATATTGTCTGCAGCCTGCTGTCTTCTCAAATCAATGTCACCCACTTCACTTGGTTCGTCTGGTATTGCTTGTATTATTCGGTTTGTGCTAATAACTTCGGGATTAAAAGCTCGATCAAGAAGACAGAACTTTTTTTTTTTTTTATATTTAGAAAATAGTTAGCGACATGTTATATTTAATGAAAAAATAAAGGCAATGTCACATTTTTAAATTAATTTAGTGGGGTGAAAAGTGACTACAAGTAAGTAACATATGTAGCTGGCAAATAAGAAAAGATAGAATATGACAAACAGAAGGTAAAATGAAACAATTTAAGATAATATACATTTTAAAGTTGACTAGGTGATGAAGTGTAGCAAGATTTCGATTTCATTATGGTTAAAATTCACAGCCCATAGTTTTGCTTTATATAAAAAGATTCTCAATGACTCAATGATTCGAATGTCTGCAGGGAATGTGTTAAATAATTTACGAGACACAATTTTGTAAAAGCGTCTCAAATTAGAAGTGCGAAAAGTTGGAATGCTAACCATGGAACTAGAATTGCTTCGAAGGATATGGTTATCATTGATGGGGCTCTGTAAGTAACCACCTCAAATAAAAAAAAATTGTAAAACCTTAAAATAGTACAAGTGTCTAACTGTCAGAATTCTCAGTTTATTAAAAAGGGCTTTAGTATAGGCTAAGCGCGAAGAAAAGCATATATTTCTGATTACATATTTTTATGGAACAGTTAGTGGCATAGCTAGATCTTAACTGCCGGAGATTCCTTGGCGGTGAGTCTGAAAAACATTAGCTTCGCCTTACTGCTTACTATTAACCTATGTTGCACAAACCTTTGTCTTAACAGATGTACATCATGGTTGATTTCAGCATGTAGGTTGAAGAGATTATTTGAGCCATATGCAAACGCAAAGTCATCAGCAAAATCCTTCAGCCTAGCTACAAAAGTAAGACTGAATACTGAGTTTAAATATATTATGAACAATAATGGATCAAGGACAGAACTTTGTGGCACGCCGAGATTAATTACCTCACAGCCGCCAGCAATTGTCCCAATTTTTACTTTTTGCGTCCTGTTCTTAAGATAAGATGTCAACCAATCATGTCAACCGATAAATCCTCGAAATCCTGCACGGTACAGTTTACCCAAAAGCATTTCGTGATCAACCATGTCAAAAGCTTTGGTTATATCTACGAAGAGACCGGCGCAGGTTTTCTTTTCACCGAGGCCCTTATAAATATTCTGACATAAATCTAGTAGAGCATCTTCAGTGGAAAGGTTTACTCTAAAACCGAATTGATTTTTGCTAAAAAAGTAAGTAATTTTATCGCTTTTTCAAACATTTTGGATATAACAGGGAAATCGGTCTGTAATTCAATATATTTTGCTATTACCCTTTTCCCGTTCCCGAAAAGATGCTTAAATTGAATATATAAGCCAAAGTGTAGATCACATTGTACGCAATTTTTTTTTAGGGTGGAATTGGAAATTCCATCTTCACCACAAGAATTCGAATTTTTTAGAGAATTGATTATTTTAATAATTCTAGGCCTCAAATGGGATTAAAAACGAAGCTGTTACTAGAAAATGTCCGATCAAAGAGCTGAGACGTTAAACAACCCCCACAAGACATAAAAAATCACAAGCGGAAGGCTTCTTGGACACTGAGGCGAAGTATTGGTTGAACTCATTTGCAACAATTACAGAATCTCTCACGATAACGTTATGTTTTTCGTTATGGTTTTAATTTTTCGTTCAATTATGCTGTTTACTACTTCCCACTCTTTTTTGATGTTTCGTTGAGCACCTCTTAGTTTGTTTTCAAAGTATCTGTTTCGACAAATACTGATTTCTTTATTAATTTTTTTACATAAATGGGTGTACGATGTTTTAAAATAAGATTTAGAGGGTGTTTACAGGTTTTACTAAGCAGTTTGTGTTTCAGTTTGACTTGTTTGAGAAGTGAATTAGTCATCCAGGGTTAAAGTTTAAGTTTAGATTTGTTTTGTGCTATTGAGACGCTTGACCCATCAATATGGTTTTTTAGAGTTTTCAAGAAAGATTCATATGCCAGAGAGGTATTTTCTTCGGCATATGTGTCATTCCAGTTTTCACTCAAAAGTTTCTGTTTAAAAGGTTGAAGTTTATTTTTGTGATTTTGTTGGAAGTAATGTTAGAAACCTTTGTGTTTTATATGTTATTAAAGATTAAGCCTGTCATACAGTGATCGGTAATATTAAAATCAAGGTTCAGACCAGTACAATTATTAATCTCCACTTGGAAGCGACCAAAAACATGGTGAAGACAAGTCTTAGAGATTGGTCTTGTTACTTCATTTATAAACGGGACCAAGCCATGACTATTTTTAGTTTAGTTTTATATGCATTTTATTTTCTTAATCATTAACCCTTACATACTAACAAAAAATGCTTAAATGCTAGCTTAAAATTACTTAACAATCTTATATTAACTTATTGGCCCCACACAGGCACTCTAAGCTACTCTAAATTCTTATATCTATGTCTTTCGACTGTTACATTTTACTTAGGAATAATTATTTTCTATACTTAAGGCTAAGAAAAAATTGTTAACAAAAACTTAGCATACGGACTTAATTTTTTATAAAGTTAGACATTAAAACTTAAAATAAACCTTGGTCTATACATATATTAGTATATACAAAGGTATATACTAATATATGTATAGTATATACAAATATTAGTATATACAAAGGTATATACTAATATATGTATAGTATATACAAAGGTATATACTAATATATGTATATATTTTTTAAATGCTAGCCATGACTATATTAATATTATAATGAGAATAGCCGCTTTCTCATTGTTTAATATAACACTGAAAATTCGTCCAAAAAGATATTCAGTAGATTATTTTGCCTGTATACACAAACTGAAAGTTATATTATAAATAGAGCATAGAGCAAGTGGTTTTTAGTATATCTGCGCACTTGGCACTAATAAAAACAATTTCGGGCTCGTACGTATTGTTCATATTTTTTCTCTAGTTTAACTTTTTTCGCAACCATGGACAAGGTCCTAGTGTACTTAGTGAAATAATCATTAAAAAAAATACTAAGTATAACTGATTGCAGCATCAAACACCGACGTAGTTAGAGTTTTCTTTTCCCATCATTTGCCCTTCGTAATCCTCTGCTTGGCTTCAGTAGATAACAGGTGAACACATAAGATGCTAGATTTTGTCGTATTACCTGAGTTACGCTTTATGTAGCATTTTCCGATTTCATCAGCAGAGATAAAGACATTCAAAGTGACATCAAAAATTGTTTGTACACTCTCAACTGGGTTAAGAGTATTTACCTCAGGCACACCAACTATCTCAATCACTCTCTTCATTTGTTTCTGTTCCTTCCAGTTCAGTTTACTCTCCAGCGACGAAACTCGCGATTTCAGTGAGTAATTTTCTTCTTTCAACTGCTGAACCGTATGGAGAAATTCTGTGTTGATATTTTTCAGGCTAAGAATTTCTTCATAAAGTATTTGGAGGGTTATTGAACTGCTGTCAATGTTCACTGATACTGCACTCTCCTCTATAGACTGCTTTCTGGTTAACGCCGTAACATTTTTTATCGTTGTTGCTGTTGGTGTTCGTCTTTGCACTTGGAGGATCATTTCGATCAATTCTTTCTTTGCAACTTGCACAGTTCATGATTTAAAATAAAAAAAAAACTTAAAAGCAAAAGCGCGTACCCCACGACGCTAAAGAAAACACTTGCCAGTCTTTCCCATCTCTCATAGAACACTTAAGCGCCCTGAGTAAGGTCCTATTTGCTCGTTCAGCTCGCATGCTGAATTTCATGAGCAGATATGAAGTCATTAAATTCTCTTGACATGTAACGGTTTCTCTACTAAAAGTAGTTCGCAGCGGCTGAACGAGGATCAACATCATCTTGCGCAACATAGTTATTACCGGCGCCGTCTTGGTGTCCCTCGCACCTTTCAAGAGTTTGTACTTACTGGAAGAACAAACCGAAACGATTATGTAAAAATTACCTCTTTTGCTCTTTTGGAATGGTCCCAAATGACCAACGTTAACGCTTCTGATCGGTATCGAAAGCACCTCCATCAGGTGTAGTTGACTTTCGGATTTGTCACCTTTAAACAGCATTCAAGACACACTCCGATGTAAAATTTGATGTATCGCCTCATTCGCGGAAACAAAAATCCTTTTTAATACCCCCTTCTCTAGACTAAATTGTCCACTGTAGTTGTGATACGCTAGTGTAATGCGACATCTACCCAGATGCGGCCTCACCAACTTTCCTGTTTAAGGTTCTACTTGGTGCTCTCACCTTTAAGAATCTTTACGACGTCCTTATTTCATTTACAAAGCAAAAATAGAGGCGTCGCTTGTCGAAGTTATTTTCAAGAGGTTCTCGGCTACTGTTTACATTTTCTTTGATAGAAAGATGGGAACACGACATATTCCGTCCACATGCAGCATCCTTTTACCTGTTCGATGTACCTACGTAGTCAAAATTGAACTTTTATAGACGCAGCTACCATCATGCAATACATGGGGCAGTGGGTAGCTACTTTCTTATTTGCAATGGCGTTGCTATCCGTCATAGCTCGGAACGAGTTCGTGACTCGAATACCTTCGTTCCGCATTCCTGCACTGTCTGCTGCAATAGCAGACTGGCTTCTAATGTTTATTTTTTTATTAGAACAGAATTCCTGACACTCTTATAGAGCTGGCGCCCATAATTACTTTGCGATGCTTTCTGATGTCAAACAATGTGAGAGCAGGCTCATTAGTGATGACAAACTTTAATACTTTAAATGCATATTCCTGTTCACTTTGTCAACTAAAAATCGTGCTTACCTTTAACAATTTGGTAAGCAGTTGAGCATTGCGATTGTAGGTTTGGACAAATTTTCCACAAAAAAGAGTGACACCCAATAATCGTCTTACCTCTGTGGTATTGGTGGGCGTTGGTTGAGATTGGAAATTCGTCGTTGCATTCATTTTGACTTGCTATCACCACCCGTATACCCTTGGAAGTTATCATTATTATTATTATTATCAAGGGAACGATACAAATTAATTTGTAGGGTCCGGGATTTAACGCCGGGGTACTATGCCCATGTGGCGCGTTTTGTCAACAGCACGCGGAGTACTGAGTTCCCATGTGGGCACCCACCTACGTACTTACCGCGCCCAACGCTGCTTGATTTCGGTGATCTAGTGGGAACCGATGCAGTTTCAGTTTTTTTTTCAGTTTAAATGCATTTTTATTTGATCTCTTAATTTACTCTTACATGCTATACAAAAAACGCTTAAAAATTAGCTTAAATAACTTAGAAATAATCTTATCTTACTGGCCCCATGCGGGAACTCTAAGTTAAACCTAACACTTAAACTTTGTCTTTCGACGGATCTTAAGGTCTATATTTATTTTTACATTTAATGAAACTAAAACTAAGAAAATCAATTTTAAGCAAAATTTGGTATATGGACATTTAATTTTTTTAATGAAACTTAAACCTAAAAACCTACATACTACCTAAAAATGAATCTTAATCTACTTAACCTACTTACATCTAATATGTACATATTTTTTTTTATTTATTTTTTGCTTTTATATATTTTTTTTTCTTAAAATCTAACTTAAACCTACCTAAAACTATGTAAGCCGGCCATGGCTAAAAAAACAAAAATTAGGCTGGACCACTCTGCTTCACATGAAGCTATCTTTCATTGGAGGAGTTCGACGACGAACTCTCCCCTCCTTCAACTAGCCACCAAAAATTGTTGGTGCTGCCGAGCAACATCCCTCATGTCGCGACTCCCTACCGCTCTACTGAACCGGAGACGCTCCGTACTGCCGTGTGCGACGTCTCTGTCGTAGTTGAGTCGCCTGTCCGCAGCTGTTCGAGCAACGTGGAAGATTAGCGGCACCGCCAATCTGTCCTGGATTAGACCTTTACTATCTAGATAGAGGAACGCTTCTGGAGGAATAAAGCCCTCAAGGCGAGCTCTCTCGTGATGCATATAGTTGGGGTAGTAAGCCCCTGATATCAGGTTGTTCGATGAGGTCATTGCTCTTGCAATGTGCCCTCGAGTCAACTTAATAACAAAATTATCCACTCTTATTAGGTTCGCCCTATTGTACAAGACCTCATTAGGATAGAATTTTATGTACTCAGACTCTGGTGTTCTATATAAGCGAAGACAAGCCCGAAGACAAGCCCTCTCAAACACCCGAATCTTTTCCAATAAACTTGATCTCACGTGGAACCACACAGGACATCCAAATACAAGCATGGGCTAGTTTAGTTTTAAACGCATTTTATATTCTAAATCATTAATTCTTACATACTAACAAAAAATGCTTAAATGCTAGCTTAAAATTACTTAACAATCTTACACTAACTTACTGGCCCCACACAGGCACTCTAAGCTACTCTAAACTCTTACATCTATGTCTTTCGACTTTGTTTACATTTGATACTTATATATACTTATTTTCTGTCTTATTCATTGCATTATTAAACAGGGTGGTATAAATGTTCACCGCTTCTAGAGGGAGATGTCGAAGCACAATGTTCGGTATTTCATCGGTTCCCACTGATTTCCTACTCCTAAGTGATTCGAAGATCGTTTGGAGCTCTTCCTTCTAAATGAACGGCGGTAGTACCCTGTCGTTGGTGATGACATTATTTGACCTATTTTCGCCACTAAACTGGGTGAAGCCCGAGCTCTCGATTCGCCAATTCTCTATTTCATTTCGAAGGCAGAAATTGTGCACAAGGACTCGACTCTCCAGATCGTGGTTCGGGCCAATGATAGCATTCGCCTTATACACTTCCTGGAAAGTCGTTCCTATAGCCTCTACCTGCTCCTGCGGATCCTCGATCACAAAGAAGTTATCATCATCAACAGCCTCATTTGGATCTATGCCTGCTGTTACAAGTATTTGTTCGTTGTTCGTCGTTCGGGCGATTTTGAGACATGGAAGCTCGTTCTGATTATTCCTCCGAAATATTTTATTTATTTGCGGGAACATATTCGGGTTGCTGGTGTTCACAGCCCGAATTTTGTTGTTCCAATACAAATTTACAGAGTTTCTGTAATTCTCCTTTATTAATATCTGGAGGTTTTTAATCGACGACTTCAGTGTCATGATCTCCGGGTTATGTCTGTCGGTAAACTGTCTGTACAAGGTTTTTAGTCTTGACAATAGCCTACTTTTTTGTCGGTGCAGTGCGTCAATAGTTGCGTTGCGGAATAAGTCTTCGTCGTCAGTGTGTTGATACCGAGGTATCGTTTTGTCCATTGTTCGTTTGATTGTCTCGTCCATTAGTCTTAGATACCTGTCAGTCTCCTCGTTTGACAGATTTCTGTTGGATGGTGGGTAGAGCGAATTCGAGGAGAGTGCTCTAGTCAGTGTTCTGGTGAAGTGTGTCCAACGCACCCAATCCCGCAATTTCGTTGGGAACAGTTATTTTGGTGCTGAGACCGCAATGGTCACTGTCATACACGAAAGTGCGCAGACAGTTTGTAGTTTGTTGGTTAGTACATGTCAGTTGTATTCGTGACTCGAACAGGAGAAGATCCAAATAGGACCCGTGTCTGGGAAACGACGGACTATCCGTCGCCTTAAGCCCGAGTCGATACGTTATGCTGTGTTGACCCCACCAATTGAATAGTAGGTTCCCTCTAGTATTTGGTGTATTATTTCCCCAATCACTATGTTTGGCGTTGAAATCTCCGCCGATAATAAAATAGTTGTCTTCCAATTCCAGCCTTAGGAATCGAAAAAGTGTCTCGAGCTCTGAGATGAATAAGGTGGATTGAGTAGCCTTAGGTGCATAGACAGACACCATGTACAGCCGCTTTCCACTACGGAGGGGAATATACACGATGCATGCTTCCAGCACCTGGAACCTACGTACTACACGACTGTATACTCTTTTAAAACGTATACCTTTTCTTACGAAAATCGCAACGCCACCTCCCTGAATGGAGTTGGGTCGGTTTCTCCGGTAAGCTTAGTTTCGCTAACCAAAAGCACATCAGGGGCTTGGTCTTTAAGCAACTTAAATAGTGCGGCTCGTCGTTCTAACCTAATCAGTGAATTCACATTCACTGCAAGGACCTTCAGGGTCTGCTCCGCCACGTGCGTACTCATTACGACAAAAGGTGCGTTAGGCCAGGCAGCAGCGCGTATACTTGATCCACCCGCGCGGTCTGTTTAGTTAAATGACGTTGTAGCTGAGCCATCTGCCCCTGGATAGAGAGCAAGATAGCTAGCATGTCAGGTACTGGTTCTGGTGCTCTAGGCGCTTGGGCCTGAGAAGCTACCTTCACTTGCTGTACCGTATTTCCCCTACCTGCTGCCATTTGGGCGTAGGTAACATGGGGAGTAACGGCTGGAGTTTGTGAATGCACGGGTGGACGTTTAACTTCCACTTTCTGCTGCCGGGCCAGATTTATTCTTTTGATGTACTCGTACTGGAATTTGGGACAACCCCGATAATTTGCGGTGTGTCCCGTGTTCCCACATAACGCGCAAGAGAGCTGGCTTTTTTCAGACGTTCCGTCCTTACCCAGAACGCATTCCTCTGACTTGTGGTTCTTTCCGCACTTTACGCATCGAGGCTGCATTTCGCAGTTCGACGCTGCGTGCCCGAACCTTTGGCAGCGAACACATTGTAAAATGTTGTCGCCCCATTTTACTTTTTCCCAGTGTACAACTACCAGGACTTTGATTCTCCTTAGACCATCCAGATTGCTGGTGGGACTTAACTGAACCAGGAAGAACGGTAGTTTCCGCATCTCCCTTTTGGATCTGGCTGTGGTGAAAGGCTTAACCCCCACGAATTGGAGCCCTTCGCACTCTTTCTCTTTCAACAGTGCAAGTAGCTCCTCCGGATCAGTCGACGGTTCTAATCCCCTCAGCAGCAGTGTTTGCAGCTTTTCACCCTTCGGGGTGTAGGAGAAGAACTCCGTCGTCGAATCCTTCAGTAAATTTTTTATTTTATGATAGCGCTCTACTGTGTTACAATGGATCGCATGCCAATCTAACGATAATCTTTTTATAAAAAAATTGTTGCCTATGGCCGACTTACACAGTTCTATGGTGTCCTTTAATTCCAATTTGAAAGTGTTAATTGGTGGCACTTTCGGTTTAGTGGATTTCTGCTCTTGCTGTTGTTGTTGTTTCTGCTGCTGTTGTTGTTGTTGTTGATGTTGCAGCTGTTGTTGTTGCTGCTTATTCTGCTGCCGTTGCTGCTGCTGTTGTTGCTGCTTAATCGGTTGAGATTTTTGTTGTTTGTGTTCATCTGTCTTTTTCTGCTGCTCTTGTGCAGGTTTCTGGATGTTTTGCTTTTCCACTGGTTGTTTCTGTTGTTGTTGTTGTTGAATCTCCTCGTTTGTGTTCGATTGCTGTTGAGGTTTCTGGAGTTGTTGCTGCTTCTCCATCTCCCTCCTTGCCATTTGCTTAGCTCTTATAGCCAGCACTTTTTGTTGCAGCTGTTCAATGGTACTGCTCAGGGCTTCGACCTCGTCGTCTTCGTCATCTGACTCGGATGCAGCTAGGGATGCAAAGCTGTTGTCTGCTCCCATGTATTGTGACTCCCCTTCGTCGCGTGCATGCGGACCGTTGTTATTGTCCGATTCTTTCCTCTTTTGCTTTACTACTGCTGCGTTTGTCGATATCATCGCAGCCCTCTTCTTCACTCTTCCATTCAGCATTTCTAAGGAAGCTGAAAGGTAAGTGCGTTTTATGAGATTCGGAGTCGGCTTCAACTTTCTCCTCCTCTTAATGGCTATGTCCGTTGTTTTCGTTGTTGTTGGTTTTAATTTTGAGTAGTGGACTGTAACGGATTGATCGTCAGACGATATCATGCCATCTGCTGATCCCGCTATTGGGATAGCGGACCGCTTACTTCCACTTATGGAACTTTGTTCAAACACTTTGTTTTTCACAATAATTGTTTTTTTTTATTATATAGAAATGAAATAAAAGGGGAAAGGAAATGAAAACTTTAGCAGATGCTGGGAAGCGAACCACAACCCTGGGATTTGCCGTCCGATTCTTTAACACCTCGTCTACCGAGCACTTGAAAAAATCACTGCCTAAAAGTCTACTTCTTATTTTTCTTCACTTTTTTTTATTTTGTTTTCACTTCTAAAGCCGAAACACAACACACATCTGCTCTCCGTGGAGGTATATGAACGACTGAACACATCTGCACTGTACGAAATACCGTGAACGACTGTCCCAAGCGAACACACTACCACTGTGCTACTTGGAGCCTATATGGGATTTGTCAAATATCTTACTTATCGATTTAATTTACTATTTATTTTTACTTAAGAGAAGCCGACACACATGCGCACTCTACTAAATTCCGTGAACGACTCGTGGGAACAGATGCTTTCATTGTGGCGAGGCCGTTGACGCCCTTGGAAGTTATTACATGCAGAAGAAAATTCACTCTCGTCGCCCTAAAAAAACACTTCTTTGGTCTTAGCGTTAACCTTTCAAAAATTCTTGTAGTATCGATATTCCTTCTTCAGGTATAGCGGTCGCGATGACAGTTTCTTTCACGTAATTCACTATGCCCTTCCGATGTTTAGCCGCTTTATTATTCGAGTAATCATCTCCTGGAAATATATATTGTGGATGCACTTATTAAGCAAAAAAGCATGGCATTATGCTCGTATTAACCGTCTGGAGTTAAAAAAGCTGTGAGCCGTGAGCCGTGACCATGACCGTGATCGCATTCAGTGTACGGTAATCCACCCATATTCGCAATTCACCAATAGACTTAACCACTAACCTTTCGGAGGCTCCGTGAGGTGAAATACATTGTCGACCTATCCCGCGTTTTACAATATTGTCTATAACATCAGACAATTTTTCCCCTTGGGCAAATGGCACTTGGTATCAGTAATTGGTTTATCTGTCGTTATATTTATTTCCATCGTAGTTATGCAGCAGCGAAATAATCAGCGCAGCCAGTGAGAAGATCCTCTATGGTTTTGAGAGATAATATTGAATTGGTTACCGATGTTAAATTTTTCCAAAGAATCAATTTAACATATGCAAGACTTCTGCTTCCAGGAACACTCCTAGGCTTTTCCGATACAGAACATCGCTGCCCAAAAGTATTGCTTGTGGCAAAAACTCGTCCGAAACAATATGGAACTTCGCTTCCATATCGTTTTTATCCATGCTAATATTAACTTTAACGACTTCTGTTGACTCGACGGTTGATCCTCCGAATCCTTTTATTTGTTTGACAGATTTCTTGAGCGAAATATCTTTTGGAATAGAAGGTTCTCTTATTAGGAAATGATCACTCCTGGTGTCGGCAAATGACGAATATGTGTGCGAAAACTTCATCTATCTACAGAGTTTCTCCGATTATGGCTACTGTGGACTTTTACATACGGCAATCCTTCTTGTGACCTAATTTGTTGCAGATGTTACAACGCATCTTTGGCTGTGATTGAGTACAATTTGCAGTAATATTGCCCATTTCATTGCAGCTGAAGCATTTCACATTTCTTCATTCGTTTATAATCCGACAAGCGTCCATTTTACGATCTGGTGTCATCTGTATCGAGGCTGAAGATACAGCTATTGACAACTAATTAGAAACGCTTATGTGAATATATGTTTTTTTGATTTTATTCAAATATTTTGAAATATATTATTTAATTTGTATTTTATATATTAAATTGCATTTATATAGTATAAAAAAAGAAGATTTATTTTCAGATTTTTATTTTCCTTTACGTGTTACAAGTGATTTATTAAAAAAGCACTGAAACAAGTTGAGACACCTAATTAGAAACGATGAAAAAAATTTTATAAAATATAAGTTTTGAGCTGTGTTACCATTAATATTTGGTAGCAAAACCTTTCTGCTTTAATACTGCTTGACATCGCCTAGGCATAGAGCTGATTAAGCTTTGGGATCTTTCGACTGGAATAGAATCCCATGCTGCCTTTACCTTTTCGAAGAGGTCTTCAAAGTTGGTAATATCTTGCACACTGACGGCCTTTTTCACATCGCCCCATAAATGCTCGATTGGATTCAAGTCTGCACTGCAAAATGGCCAATCAAGAACAGTCATTGAATTGTCTTTAAAGAACTTTTGGGTGAGCTTCGCGGTATGTTTGGGGTCGTTGTCTTGCTGAAACCTCCAAACAACCGGTAAATGTTCTTCTGCCCATGGTAGCATCACATCTTGCAAAATTTCCACACACTTTTCCTTATTCAGTATACCGTTAATTCGGTGAATTGGCCCAACACCGCTCCAAGAAAAGCATCCCCACACATTTATGGATCCTCCGCCGTGCTTGACAACTGGCGAAACGTACTTCGGATCAATAGCAGAATTTTTTGGACGCCGTACATACTTTCTGCCATCCGGACCTATACGACTGATCTTTGTTTCATCGGTCCAAAGTATATTCTTACAATCGTGTAGTGTCCATGAGGCATGTGTTTTGGCAAATTCCACCCGTCGTTTTCTTTGTTTTTTTGTCATCAAAGGCTTCTTGCGCGAAATCCGTCCATGAAGCTTCAACTAAACGACGTGCAATGGTGCGTTTGGAAATTGCGTCAGTGGTTTCAGCACAAACTTCGACATAATATCAGCAGCACTTTTTCACGGATCTGCTTTGCCAGTCGAACAATCTTACGGTCCATTTGTTGAGATGTTTTCCGAGGCCGATTTTTGCGTGGGATGTTTTCAATGGTCTGATACTTGCGAAAATGCTCTAGTGCAGTAAAGACCATCTTCTTGGACCACTCCAATTGTATTCCTATCTGTTTATATGAAAGACCTGTTGCTTGTAGTTCTACAATAGCCTTTCGCATGGCTGGAGTACAACTTTTTGCTTTTCCCATAATTCGATTAATTAATTTAAAAAAAATTTAAATAGACAAAACTGCTGAAATCCCTTACAATCCAAACTTACCAACATAAAGTAGAGAAATCATAAAAAAATATCTATTTTTCTCTCAAATTGGTATGGTTTCTAATTAGCTGTCCCACTTGGTTAAGAACTAATGCAACTGAGTACAAATTTTAAGTAAAAAATTCCAATGTATCACTTCTATATTAACTTACGTGAAACAATGACAAAAGGATAAGAAAATGAGAAAGAAAAATTTACTGTTACATTGAAAACAGTTATTAAACGAGGAGTGCGAATATGAAATACAGTAGCGTTTCTAATTAGTTGTCAATAGCTGTACGTTCTCCAGTTTTTTTTTTTTTTTTTAAAGAACTTAACACTCAAGTGGGTATGAATACACTTATAATGCCTCAGCATGTGTTAAGGTTTTTCGAAATGGGATAGAAAGAGAAAAAAAGATGCTTGGGCTCAATGGTTATTTAGCTCCATGGGTGGCATCCATCATTTAATGGGGAGACTAAATTCTTAGTGGAAGTTGACTTGTTGTCGATTTCTAGTCAATTACTAATCTTATTTGATTTTCGTTAACTGAAAAAATTAATACATATGTCTTTCGAGCGAGGCTGGGATTCGAACACCGAACCTTCCGATTTGGAAGCCAGACCACTACCACTTTTCAGTTTTCAGTTTTTAGTTTAAATGCATTTTTTATTATACTTCATTAATTAATTCTTACAGGCTATACAAAAAAACGCTTAAAAATTAGCTTAAATAACTTAAAAGTAATCTAATTATAACTTACTGGCCCCATGCGGGCACTCTAGGTTAAACATAATACTTAATCTATGTCTTTCGACGTTCCTTACAGTCTATTTTGTTTTTTACATTTATTAACACTAAAACTAAGAAAATGGATTTTAATTAAAAAAAAAAAAAATGTTGTCTGGACTTTTTTTTTTTTGTTATAATATAAAACTTAAAACTAAAAACTTGAAACTAAACCTATAAATTACTTAAAAATAAATCTTAAACTACCCTTTATTTCAGAGTGTTGTTACCCACATCTGTTCTAGACTTTTTTTTTTTTTTTGTAAATTTTTTTTTTTTTTTTTTTTTTAAATTTTTTTTGTGTATTTTTTTTGTGTTTTTATTTTTTTATTTTTTATTTTTCCTTAAATCTAACTTAATGCTACCTAAAATTATGTAAGCCGGCCATGGCTAATAAAATAGACAGACGACCGACTTTGCTTCACAAGAAGCTACCTATAACTTGAGGAATTCGACGACGAATCCTCCCCTCCATCAACTAGCCACCAAAATTGTTGGTACTGCCGAGCAACATCCCTCATGTCGCGACTCCCTACCGCCCTACTGAACCGGAGACGCTCCGCACTGCCATGTGCGACGTCTCTGTCGTAGTTGAGTCGCCTGTCCCCAGCTGTCCGAGCGACGTGGAAGATTAGCGGCACCGCTAATCTGTCCTGGATCAGACCTTTCATATCTAGGTAGAGGAACGCTTCTGGAGGAATAAAGCCGTCAAAGCGAACTCTCTCATGATACATATAATTAGGGTAGTAAGCCCCGGAGATCAGGTTGTTCGACGAGTTCATTGCTCTTGCAATGTGCCTTCGAGTCAACTTAATAACAAAATTGTCCACTCTTATTAAGTTCGCCCTATTGTACAAGACCTCATTGGGATAGAATTTTATGTACTCAGACACTGGCGTTCTGTATAAGCGAAGACAAGTCCTAAGACAAGCCCTCTCAAACACCCGAATCTTTTCCAATAGACTTGCTCTTACGTTGAACCACACGGGACATCCAAATACAAGCATGGGCCTGATAAAGGCCATGTAACAGATCACCTCGCATCGAGTTGGCTGTTATAAAACAGTCTCTTTGTAAGAGCAAAAGCACCTCTGGCTCTGGCCAGAGCAACATCTATATGTTTATTAAGATACAGATATTGATCTAGCCAGATCCCAAGGTATCTAACTACATTTCGACAAGCAAGTGGCTGTCCATGTCGTCCGACGATAGAGAACTTTCGCCAATTCTTTCTGGTATCCCTAGAGGCCCCAGACAAAGGCGTCCTAAACAGAATGGTTTCCGACTTCTGAAAGTTGATTTTCAACTTCCAGTCATCGCAATATCGCTTAATTTTATCGAAGTAACGTTGTAAAAGTATGTTAATGACCTCAATCTTTGGACCTGATCTGTACGCGATTAAGTCGTCTGCGTACGCTATGGCATGGTGAAGTGAACCTATCAGATCACTTGTGTAAATGTTGAACACTTGTTGAAATGTTGTTGCAGACCGTTTTTAATGTTAAAAGATCCAGCAGAAGTCACATCGCCATTCTTCACGATAAACTGTCTACTGGAGAGCATATCAAAAAGAATATACAGCAGTGGTTTACTAATGCCCAACCTATCCAGCTTGAACAAGAGTCCTTCTAACCATACGGTATCGAAGGCCTTCTCCAAGTCAATCAGCAGGCACCAGTGCACTGTTTCTTGCCTTTATTCCATTGGATATCAGAAACCAGTTTCGACACAGCATGAATGATGTCATGCCCCGCCTTGAAACCGAATTGATTATCCGGAACTATATGTTTGTCCTCAACCCACTTAGTCAGGAGTCTATTGATTACCTTCTCGAAAACCTTACTGATGTTTGGAAGAAGACTGATCGAGCGGAGAGTTGCCGGATTGGAAGTATCTTTATTCCTTTTGGGGATGGGATGTACCACAGCAGTTTTCCAATGCGCTGGATAATGTGCATTATTCATTGCATTATTAAACAGGGTGGTATAAATGTTCACCGCTTCTAGTGGGAGATGTCGAAGTACAATGTTCGGTATTTCATCGGCTCCCACTGATTTCTTACTTCTCAGCGATTCGAAGATCCTTTGGAGCTCTTCCTTCGAAATGAAAGGGGTAGTACCCTGTCGTTGGTGATGACGTTATTTGACATATTCTCGTTATTAAACTGGGTGAAGCCCGAGCTCTCGAATCGCCAATTCTCTATTTCATTTCGAAGGTAGAAATTGTGCACAAGGACTCGATTCTCCCGGTCGTGGTTCAGGCCAATGATAATATTCGCCTTGTACACTTCCTGGAAAGTCGCTCCTATAGCCTCTACCTGCTCCTGCGGATCCTCGATCACAAAGAAGTTGTCATCATCAACGGCCTCATTTGGATCGATACCTGCTGCTTCAAGTATTTGTTCGTTGTTCGTCATTCGGGTGATTCTAAGACATGGGAGGTCGTTCTGATTATTTCTCCGAAGTATTTTATTTATTTGCGGGAACATATTCGGGTTGCTGGTGTTTACACCCCGAATACAAACTTACAGAGTTTCTGTATTTTTCCCTTATTAATTTTTGGAGGTTTTTAATCGACGACTTCAGTGTCATGATCTCAGGGTTATGTCTGTCAGTAAAATGTCTGTACAAGGTTTTTAGTCTTGACAGCAACCTACTCTTTTGTCGGTGCAGTGCGTCTGTAGTTGCGTTGCGGAATAAATCTTCTTCGTCAGTGTGTTGATACCGAGGTATCGTTTTGTCCATTGTTCGTTTGATTATCTCGTCCATTAGTTTTAGATACCTGTCAATCCCCTCGTTTGACAGATTTCTGTTGGACGGCGGGTAGAGCGAATTGGAGGAGAGTGCTCTCGTCAGCGCTCTGGATAAGTGTGTCCAACGCACTCTACTATAGTTGTAGGAATGCCTTTGCAAAAACTCATCCAATTCTGCAATTTCGTTGGGAACAGTTATTTCGTTCCTGAGACCGCAATGGTCACTGTCATACACGAAAGTGCGCAGACAGTTTGTAGTTTGTTGGTTAGTACATGTCAGTTGTATTCGTGAGTCGAACAGCAGAAGATCCAAATAGGACCCGTGTCTGGGAAACGACGGACTATCCGTCGCCTTAAGGCCGAGTCGATACATTATGCTGTGTTGACCCCACCAATTGAATAGTAGGTTCCCTCTAGTATTTGGTGTATTATTTCCCCAATCACTATGTTTGGCGTTGAAATCTCCACCGATAATAAAATAGTTATCTTCCAATTCCAGCCTCAGGAATCGAAAAAGTGTCGCGAGCTCTGAGATGAATAAGGTGGATTGAGTAGCCTTAGGTGCATAGACAGACACCATGTACAGCGACTTTCCACTACGGAGGGGAATATACACGATGCATGCTTCCAGCACTTGGAACCTACGTACTACACGACTGTATACTCTTTTAAAACGTATACCTTTTCTTACGAAAATCGCAACGCCACCTCCTTGAATGGAGTTGGGTCGGTTTCTCCGTACTATTTTGTATTTTCTGTGCCTCATTTTGTGTCTTTTGGATAGCTTAGTTTCGCTAACCAAAAGCACATCAGGGGCTTTAAGCAACTTGAATAGTGCGGCTCTTCGTTCGAACCTAATCAGTGAATTCACATTCACTGCAAGGACCTTGAGGGTCTACTCCGCCATGTGCGTACCCATTACGACAAAAGGTACGTTAGGCCAGGCAGCAGCGCGTATACTTGATCCACCCGCGCGGTCTGTTTAGTTAAATGACGTTGTAGCTGAGCCATCTGTCCCTGGATAGAGAGCAAGATAGCTAGCATGTCGGGTACTGGTTCCGGTGCTCTAGGCGAACACATTGTAAAATATTTTCGCTCCTCTTTAATTTCTCACAGTGTACAACCTGGTAGTCTAGGACTTTGATACCAGAAAGAACGGTAGTTTCCGCTTCTCCCTTTTAGCTCTAGCCGTGACAAACGGCTTGACCCCCACGAATTTGAGCCCTTCGCACTCCTTCTCTTTCAACAGTGCAAGGAGCTCCTCCGGATCAGTCGACGGTTCTATCCCCCTCAGCAGCAAGGTTTGCAGCTGTCCCCCTTCGGGGTGTAGAAGAAGAACTCCGTCGTCGAATCCTTCAATAAATCTTTTATTTTATAATAGCGCTCCACTGTGTTACAGTGGATTGCGTGCCTATCTACGCTAAGTTTTTTAATATAAAAATTATTGCCTATGGCCGACTTACATAATGCTATCGTTTCCTTTAGTTCCATCTTAAATGTGTTAATGGGTGGAACCCTTTGTTGCTTCTGATGTTGTTGTTTTTGCTGCTGCTGTTGTTGTTGTTGTTTTTTTTGCTGCATTTGTTGTTTCTGCTGCTGTTGTGGCTGTTGCCGTTGTAGTGGCTGTTGCCGTGGTAGTGGCAGCTACCGTTGTTGTGGCTGCTGCTGTTTTTGCTGTTGCCGTTGTAGTGGTCGTTGCCGTTGTAGTGGCAGCTGCCGTTGTTGTGGCTGATGCTGTTTTTGCTGTAGCTGTTTTTGCTGTTGCCGTTGTTGCGGCTGCTCTTGTTGCTGTTGGTGTTTGCTCTGTGTTTGCTCGTGTTGTTGCAGCACCTGCCTTATTGTTTTTGTTTGGGGTTGATGCTGCTTTTGAGCTAGCTGCGTCTGCGTCTGCTGTTGCTGTATTGATTGTTCTTGCTCTTCCCTCTTCCTTCTGAGCATTTGCATTTCTTTAATGGCAAGAACTCTTTGTTGCAGCATTTTGATGCTGCTGCTTAGAGACACCATTTCTTCTTCTTCATCTTCCGATTCCGTTGGAACCAAGGAAGCGAAGATGTTCTCTCTCACACAGTGGCTTTCACCACCATCCGAGATATGTGAGTTGTTGTCAATGATTTGCCGTGGACGTTTTTTTACTGCTATTCCTGATGATGAACGCGTCCGTTCCCTCACTCCCTTAAGCAGCTTTTCGGGGGCAGTTTGTCGGGTGGAACGTTGCACCAAGTTAGGGATTGGCCTTAGCTTCCTCCTTTTCTTTGTTTTTGGTGATTGGCTTGAACTGCTCGAAGCCTCACTAGATGTTCCAGCAGATCCCGCTATTAACATAGCGGACCGCTCTCCACAATCCATCACGTTGTATTTATGACAGCTGTATAGTATGTAACTCTTTACTCGTATATCACACACAATGAAAGTTGAAAGAAAAAAAAAGTACTGCCTGCCCGACTTGGAGTCGAACCCACAACCTATGTCCTCTAAAGCGAGCACATTCATTTTTCATTTTAAATGCATTTTTATTTCCATTAATTCATTTACACTTACAAGCTAGACAAAAAAATGCTTAAAAATTAGCTTAAGTAACTTACAGATAATCTTATTCTAACTTACTGGCCCCATGCGGGCACTCTAGGTTAAACATAATACTTAAACTATGTCTTTCGACGTTTCGAACATTTATTATTATTTATATTTATATATTTAATTTAAACTAAAACTAAAATAAAACTAAAACTAAAACTTATAAACTAACTACCTAAGAAAAAATAAATCTAAATCTTAACCTACTTATACTACCTTATTTTAACATATATAATACAATACAATATATTTTTTTTTCCTGTATGGATTACCCCTTTTTTAGAAAAAAGTTGTCACCCATATCTTTTGTTCTTTTATTTTTTTTTCATATAATTTTTTTTTGTGATTTTTATAATTTTTAATTTTTTTTTTTTTTTTTTTCTTACATCTAACTAAATACTACCTAAATCTATGTAAGCCGGCCATGGCTAATAAATTTAACAGACGACCGACTTTGCTTCACATGAAGCTACCTATTACTTAAGGGATTAGACGACGAACCCTCCCCTCCATCAACTAGCCACCAAAATTGTTGGTGCTGCCGAGCAACATCCCTTATGTCGCGACTCCCTACCGCCCTACTGAACCGGAGACGCTCCGCACTGCCGTGTGCGACGTCTCTGTCGTAGTTGAGTCGCCTGTCCGCAGCTGTCCGAGCGACGTGGAAGATTAGCGGCACCGCTAATCTGTCCTGGATCAGACCTTTCATATCTAGGTAGAGGAACGCTTCTGGAGGAATAAAGCCGTCAAAGCGAACTCTCTCATGATACATATAATTAGGGTAGTAAGCCCCGGAGATCAGGTTGTTCGATGAGGTCATTGCTCTTGCAATGTGCCTTCGAGTCAACTTAATAACAAAATTGTCCACTCTTATTAGGTTCGCCCTATTGTATAAGACCTCATTAGGGTAGAATTTTATGTACTCGGACTCTGGTGTTCTGTATAAGCGAAGACAAGCCCGAAGACAAGCCCTCTCAAACACCCGAATCTTTTCCAATAAGCTTGCTCTCACGTTGAACCACACGGGACAACCAAATACGAGCATAGGCCAAATAAGGGCCATGTAGCAGATCACCTTCACCCTCGCATCGAGTTGGCTGTTATAGAACAGTCTCCTTGTAAGGGCAAAAGCACCTCTGGCTCTGGCCAGAGCAACATCTATATGTTTGTTAAAATACAGATATTGGTCTAACCAGATCCCAAGGTACCTGACTACATTTCGACAAGCAAGTGGCTGTCCATGTTGTCCAACGATAGAGAACTTTCGCCAATTCTTTCTGGTATCCCTAGAGGCCCCAGACAAAGGCGTCCTAAACAAACTGGTTTCCGATTTCTGAAAGTTGATTTTCAACTTCAACGCAGCATGAATGATATCATGCCCCGCCTTGAAACCGAATTGATTATCCGGAACTATTTGTTTGTCCTCAACCCACTTAGTCAAGACTCTATTGATCACCTTCTCGAAAACCTTACTGATGTTTGGAAGAAGACTGATCGAGCGGAGATTCGCCGGATTGGAAGTATCTTTTTCCTTTTTAGGTATGGGATGTACCACCGCAGTTTTCCACTGCGCTGGATACTGTGCATTATTCATTGCATTATTAAACAGGGTGGTATAAATGTCCACCGCTTCTAGTGGGAGATGTCGAAGCACAATGTTCGGTATTTCATCGGTTCCCACTGATTTCTTACTTCTAAGCGATTCGAAGATCGTTTGGAGCTCTTCCTTCGAAATGAACGTGGGTAGTACCCTATCGTCGGCGATGGCATTATTTGCCATATTGTCGTCACTGAACTGGGTGAAACCCGAGCTCTCGAATCGCCAGTTTACAATTTCATTTCGAAGGTAGAAATTGTGCACAAGGACTCGATTTTCCAGGTCGTGGTTGGGGCCAATGATGTCATTCGCCTTGTACACTTCCTGGAAAGTCGCTCCTATAGCCTCTACCTTCTCCTGCGGATCCTCGATCACAAAGAAGTTGTCATCATCAACTGCCTCATTTGGATCTATACCTGCTGCTACAAGTATTTGTTCGTTGTTCGTCGTTCGGGCGATTTTGAGACATGGAAGGTCGTTTTGATTATTTCTCCGAAATATTTTATTTATTTGCGGGAACATATTCGGTTTGCTGGTGTTTACAGCCAGAATTTTATTGTTCCAATACAAACCTACAGAATTTCTGTAATTTTCCTTTATTAATATCTGGAGGTTTTTAATCGACGACTTCAGTGTCACGATCTCCGGGTTATGTCTGTCAGTAAACTGTCTGTATAAGGTTTTTAGCCTTGTCAGCAGTCTACTTTTATGTCGGTGCAGTGCGTCAATAGTTGCGTTGCGGAATAAGTCTTCGTTGTCAGTATGTTGATACCGAGGTATCGTTTTGTCCATGGTTCGTTTGATTGCCTGGTCCATTAGTTTTAGTTATCTGTCAATCTCTTCGTTTGATAGATTTCTATTGGACGGTGGGTAGAGCGAATTCGAGGAAAGTGCTCTCGTCAGTGTTCTGGAGAAGTGTGTCCAACGCACCCTGCTATAGTTGTAGGAATGCCGTTGAACAAACTCTTCTAATTCCGCAATTCGGAACGGTTATTTCGGTACTTAAACCGCAATGGTCACTGTCATACACAAACGTGCGTAGACAGTTTATGGTATGTTGGTTAGTACATGTCAGGTGTATTCGTGTGTCGAACAGCAAGAGGTCCAAATAGGAACCGTGTCTGGGAAACGACGGACTATCCGTCGCCTTGAGGCCGAGTCGATACATTATACTGTGCTGACCCCACCAATTAAGTAGTAGGTTCCCTCTAGTATTTGGTGTATTATTTCCCCAATCTCTATGTTTGGCGTTGAAATCTCCGCTGATAATAAAATAGTTCTCCTCCAATTCCAATCTTAGGAATCGAAAAAGTGTCTCGAGCTCTGAGATGAATAAGGTGGATTGAGTAGCTTTAGGTGCATAAACAGACACCATGTATAACCGCTTTCCACTACGGAGAGGGATGTACATGACGCATGCTTCCAGCACCTGGAACCTACGTACTACACGACTGTATATTCTTTTGAAACGCAGTCCTTTTCTAACAAAGATTGCAACACCTCCTCCTTGAATGGAGTTGGGTCGGTTTCTTCGTAATATTTTATAACTTCTGTGCCTCATTTTGTGTCTTTTGGTCAGCTTAGTTTCGCTAACCAAAAGCACATCAGGGGCTTGGTCTTTAAGCAACTTAAACAGTGTGGCTCTTCGTTCGAACCTAATCAGTGAATTAACATTCACTGCAAGGACCTTCAGGGTTTGCTCCGCCATGTACGTACCTATTACCACTGGAGGTGCGTTAGGCCCGGCAGCAGCGCGTATATTTGATCAACCCGCTTAGCCTGTTCCTGTATTTGACGCTGAAGCTGAGCCATCTGCCCCTGAATAGAGAGCAAGATAGCCAGCATGTCAGGTACAGGTTCCGGTGCTCTAGGCGCTGGGGCCTGAGAAGCTACCTTTGCTTGTTGTACCGTATTTCCCCTACCTGCCGCCATTTGGGCGTAGGTAACGTGGGGAGTAACGGCTGGTGTTTGTGCCTGCACGAGTGGACGTTTAACTTCCACTTTCTGCTACCGAGCCAGATTTACTCGCTTTATGTATTGGAATTTGGGACAACCCCGATAGTTTGCGGTGTGTCCCGTGTTCCTACATAAAGCACAAGAGAGTTGGCTTTTTTCAGACGCTCCGTCCTTACCTAGAGCGCATTCCTCGGATTTGTGGTTCTTTCCGCACTTCACACATCGAGGCTGCATTTCGCAGTTCGACGCGGCGTGCCCGAACCTTTGGCAGCGAACACATTGTAAAATGTTTTCGCTCCTCTTTAATTTTTCCCAGTGTACAACCTGATAATCTAGGATTTTAATACTCCTTAGACCATCCAGTTTGCTGGTGGGACTTAACTGAACCAGGAAGAACGGTAGTTTCCGCTTCTGCCTTTTGGCTCTAGCCGTGACAAATGGCTTGACCCCCACGAATTTGAGCCCTTCGCACTCCTTCTCTTTCAGCAGTGCAAGGAGCTCCTCCGTATCAGCCGACGGTGCTAACCCCCTCAGCAGCATTGTCTGCAGCTTTTCACCCTTAGGGGTGTAGGAGAAGAATTCCGTCGTCGAATCCTTCAATAAACTTTTAATTTTATGGTAGCGCTCCACTGTATTGCAGTGGATCGCGTGCCTGTCTAAACTAAGTCTTTTAACAAAAAAATTGTTGCCTATGGCCGACTTACATAATTCTATGGTGTCTTTCAACTCCATCTTGAATGTGTTGATTGGAGGTACCCTTGGTTTGGTTGTTTTCTGCTATTGCTGTTGTTGTTGCTGCTGCTGTTGATGTTGTTTCTGCTGTTGCTGTTGTTGCTGCTGTTGTTGCTGCTTCTGTTGCTGCGATTTTTGTTGCTGTTGTTGTCTTTGCTGTTTATGCTTTTGTTGTGGTTGTGCATCTTTCTTTGTAAGTTCTTGTACCGGTTTCTGTATTTGTTGTTGTTTTAACGGCTGTTTCTGTTTTTGTGGTAGCTCCGCGTTGACATTTTGTTGTTGCTGAGGGCTCTGGAGTTGTAGTTTTTCCATCTCCCTCCTAGCCACCTGCTTCGCTTTTATAGCAAGTACTTTTTGCTGTAGTTGCTGTATGCTGCTATATAAGGCTTTGATCTCATTCTCCTCGTCATCTGATTCCGAGGCAGCTAGGGAGGCAAAGCTATTGTTTCCACCCATATAGTGGCCTTCTCCGCCATCAGACACATATGGGTATTCGTCTGGCTTCTTTCGTTGTTGTGTTGCTGCTTTTGTTGAGGTTGTTGGTGCCTCTTCTCTTGCTCCACCAAGCAGCTTTTCAGTAGATGCTGATAGGGAAGGGCGCATCACGAGGTTTGGAGGAGGTTTCAGCTTCCTCCTCCTCTTAGCTGTAATTTCTGAACGGGCCGAAACCACGGTCTGGTCATCAGATGACATCGCGCCATCTCCCGGTCCCGCTATTTGGATAGCGGACCATTAACCACCGCTCATCATCGGGTTTTTCGGAATTTATTTTAATTATAATTAACTTTTGGATTTTAAAATATAAAAAAAAGTCCGTCTTGTTTCGGGGATCGAACCTGCGCCCCTTACACTACTACTGTTGCGCCTCAGTTCAGTTTTTATGCATTTTTATTTATATTTCTTAATTTACTCTTACATGCTAGACAAAAAAACGCTTAAAAATTAGCTTAACTAACTTAGAAATAATCTTATACTAACTTACTGGCCCCATGCGGGCACTCTAAGTTAAACCTAACACTTAAACTATGTCTTTCGACGGATCTTACAGTCTATATTTATTTTTATATTTAACGAAACTAAAACTAAGAAAATCAATTTTAAGTAAAAACTTAGTATATGGACATTTTATTTTTTTTATAAAACTTAAACCTAAAAATCTACATACTACCTAAAAAATATATCTTAATCTACTTAACCTACGTACATCTGATATGTACATTTTTTTTTATTTTTTTATTTATTTTTTTTTTTGGTTTTTTATATTTTTTTTTTACAATCTAATTTAAACCTACCTAAAACTATGTAAGCCGGCCATGGCCAAAAAAACAAAACTTAGGCTGGACCACTCTGCTTCACATGAAGCTATCCAGCATTGGAGGAGTTCGCCTTCATTAAGCCACCAAAACTGCTGGTGCTGCTGAGCAACATCCCTCCTGTCGCGACTCCCTACCGACCTACTGAACCGGAGACGCTCCGCACTGCCATGTGCGACGTCTCTGTCGTAGTTGAGTCGCCTGTCCGCAGCTGTTCGAGCGACGTGGAAGATTAGTGGCACCGCCAATCTGTCCTGGATTAGACCTTTACTATCTAGATAGAGGAACGCTTCTGGAGGAATAAAGCCGTCAAGGCGAGCTCTCTCGTGATACATATAGTTGGGGTAGTAAGCCCCTGAGATCAGGTTGTTCGATGAGGTCATTGCTCTTGCAATGTGCCCTCGAGTCAACTTAATAACAAAATTATCCACTCTTATTAGGTTCGCCCTATTGTACAAGACCTCATTAGGATAGAATTTTATGTACTCAGACTCTGGTGTTCTGTATAAGCGAAGACAAGCCCGAAGACAAGCCCTCTCAAACACCCGAATCTTTTCCAATAAACTTGATCTCACGTTGAACCACACAGGACATCCAAATACAAGCATGGGCCTGATAAGGGCCATGTAGCAAACCACTTTCACCCTCGCATCGAGTTGGCTGTTATAAAACAGTCTCTTTGTAAGGGCAAAAGCACCTCTGGCTCTGGCCAGAGCAACATCTATATGTTTGTTAAAATACAGATATTGATCTAGCCAGATCCCAAGATATCTGACTACATTTCGACAAGCAAGTGGCTGTCCATGTTGTCCGACGATAGAGAACTTTCGCCAATTCTTTCTGGTATCCCTAGAGGCCTCAGACAAAGGCGTCCTAAACAGAATGGTTTCCGATTTCTGAAAGTTGATTTTCAACTTCCAGTCATCGCAATATCGCTTAATTTTATCGAAGTCACGTTGCAAAAGTATGTTAATGACCTCAATCTTTGGACCTGATTTGTACGCGATTAAGTCGTCTGCGTACGCTACGCTGTGGGGAAGTGAACCTATCAGATCACTTGTGTAAATGTTGAATAGGATCGTCGAATTTACCGCACCCTGTTCCAGACCGTTTTTAATGTTAAATGTTCCAGCAGTAGTCACATCGCCATTCTTCACGATGAACTGTCTACTGGAGAGCATATCAAAAAGAATATACAGCAGTGGTTTACTAATGCCCAACCTGTTCAGCTTGAAAAAGAGTCCTTCTAGCCATACGGTATCGAAGGCCTTCTCCAAGTCAATCAGGCAGGCACCAGTGCACTGGTTCTTGCCTTTGTTCCATTGGATATCAGAAACCAGTTTCGACACAGCATGAATGATGTCATGCCCCGCCTTGAAACCGAATTGATTATCCGGAACTATATGTTTGTCCTCAACCCACTTAGTCAGGACTCTATTGATTACCTTTTCGAAAACCTTACTGATGTTTGGAAGAAGACTGATAGAGCGGAGATTCGCCGGATTGGAAGTATCTTTATCCCTTTTGGGGATGGGATGTACCACCGCAGTTTTCCAATGCGCTGGATAATGTGCATTATTCATTGCATTATTAAACAGGGTGGTATAAATGTTCACCGCTTCTAGAGGGAGATGTCGAAGCACAATGTTCGGTATTTCATCGGTTCCCACTGATTTCTTACTCCTAAGCGATTCAAAGATCGTTTGGAGCTCTTCCTTCTAAATGAACGGCGGTAGTACCCTGTCTTTGGTGATGACATTATTTGACCTATTTTCGTCACTAAACTGGGTGAAGCCCGAGCTCTCGATTCGCCAATTCTCTATTTCATTTCGAAGGCAGAAATTGTGCACAAGGACTCGACTCTCCAGATCGTGGTTCGGGCCAATGATAGCATTCGCCTTATACACTTCCTGGAAAGTCGCTCCTATAGCCTCTACCTGCTCCTGTGGATCCTCGATCACAAAGAAGTTGTCATCATCAACGGCCTCATTTGGATCGATACCTGCTGCTTCAAGTATTTGTTCGTTGTTCGTCATTCGGGTGATTCTAAGACATGGGAGGTCGTTCTGATTATTTCTCCGAAGTATTTTATTTATTTGCGGGAACATATTCGGGTTGCTGGTGTTTACACCCCGAATTTTATTGTTCCAATACAAACTTACAGAGTTTCTGTATTTTTCCCTTATTAATTTTTGGAGGTTTTTAATCGACGACTTCAGTGTCATGATCTCAGGGTTATGTCTGTCAGTAAAATGTCTGTACAAGGTTTTTAGTCTTGACAGCAACCTACTCTTTTGTCGGTGCAGTGCGTCTGTAGTTGCGTTGCGGAATAAATCTTCTTCGTCAGTGTGTTGATACCGAGGTATCGTTTTGTCCATTGTTCGTTTGATTATCTCGTCCATTAGTTTTAGATACCTGTCAATCCCCTCGTTTGACAGATTTCTGTTGGACGGCGGGTAGAGCGAATTGGAGGAGAGTGCTCTCGTCAGCGCTCTGGATAAGTGTGTCCCACGCACTCTACTATAGTTGTAGGAATGCCTTTGCAAAAACGCATCCAATTCTGCAATTTCGTTGGGAACAGTTATTTCGGTCCTGAGACCGCAATGGTCACTGTCATACACGAAAGTGCGCAGACAGTTTGTAGTTTGTTGGTTAGTACATGTCAGTTGTATTCGTGAGTCGAACAGCAGAAGATCCAAATAGGACCCGTGTCTGGGAAACGACGGACTATCCGTCGCCTTAAGCCCGAGTCGATACGTTATGCTGTGTTGACCCCACCAATTGAATAGTAGGTTCCCTCTAGTATTTGGTGTATTATTTCCCCAATCACTATGTTTGGCGTTGAAATCTCCGCCGATAATAAAATAGTTGTCTTCCAATTCCAGCCTTAGGAATCGAAAAAGTGTCTCGAGCTCTGAGATGAATAAGGTGGATTGAGTAGCCTTAGGTGCATAGACAGACACCATGTATAACCGCTTTCCACTACGGAGAGCGATGTACATGACGCATGCTTCCAGCACTTGGAACCTACGTACTACCCGACTGTATATTCTTTTGAAACGTATACCTTTTCTTACGAAAATCGCAACGCCACCTCCCTGAATGGAGTTGGGTCGGTTTCTCCGGTAAGCTTAGTTTCGCCAACCAAAAGCACATCAGGGGCTTGGTCTTTAAGCAACTTAAATAGTGCGGCTCGTCGTTCTAACCTAATCAGTGAATTCACATTCACTGCAAGGACCTTCAGGGTCTGCTCCGCCACGTGCGTACCCATTACGACAAAAGGTGCGTTAGGCCAGGCAGCAGCGCGTATACTTGATCCACCCGCGCGGTCTGTTTAGTTAAATGACGTTGTAGCTGAGCCATCTGCCCCTGGATAGAGAGCAAGATAGCTAGCATATCAGGTACTGGTTCTGGTGCTCTAGGCGCTAGGGCCTGAGAAGCTACCTTCACTTGCTGTACCGTATTTCCCCTACCTGCCGCCATTTGGGCGTAGGTAACATGGGGAGTAACGGCTGGAGTTTGTGAATGCACGGGTGGACGTTTAACTCCCACTTTCTGCTGCCGGGCCAGATTTATTCTTTTGATGCACTCGTACTGGAATTTGGGACAACCCCGATAATTTGCGGTGTGTCCCGTGTTCCCACATAACGCGCAAGAGAGCTGGCTTTTTTCAGACGTTCCGTCCTTACCCAGAACGCATTCCTCTGACTTGTGGTTCTTTCCGCACTTTACGCATCGAGGCTGCATTTCGCAGTTCGACGCGGCGTGCCCGAACCTTTGGCAGCGAACACATTGTAAAATGTTGTCGCCCCGTTTTACTTTTTCCCAGTGTACAACTACCAGGACTTTGATTCTCCTTAGACCATCCAGATTGCTGGTGGGACTTAACTGAACCAGGAAGAACGGTAGTTTCCGCATCTCCCTTTTGGCTCTGGCTGTGGTGAAAGGCTTAACCCCCACGAATTGGAGCCCTTCGCACTCTTTCTCTTTCAACAGTGCAAGTAGCTCCTCCGGATCAGTCGACGGTTCTAATCCCCTCAGCAGCATTGTTTGCAGCTTTTCACCCTTCGGGGTGTAGGAGAAGAACTCCGTCGTCGAATCCTTCAGTAAATTTTTTATTTTATGATAGCGCTCTACTGTGTTACAATGGATCGCATGCCAATCTAACGATAATCTTTTTATAAAAAAATTGTTGCCTATGGCCGACTTACACAGTTCTATGGTGTCCTTTAATTCCAATTTGAAAGTGTTAATTGGTGGCACTTTCGGTTTAGTGGATTTCTGCTCTTGCTGTTGTTGTTGTTTCTGCTGCTGTTGTTGTTGTTGTTGATGTTGCAGCTGTTGTTGTTGCTGCTTATTCTGCTGCCGTTGCTGCTGCTGTTGTTGCTGCTTAATCAGTTGAGATTTTTGTTGTTTGTGTGCATCTGTCTTTTTCTGCTGCTCTTGTGCAGGTTTCTGGATGTTTTGCTTTTCCACTGGTTGTTTCTGTTGTTGTTGTTGTTGAATCTCCTCGTTTGTGTTCGATTGCTGTTGAGGTTTCTGGAGTTGTTGCTGCTTCTCCATCTCCCTCCTTGCCATTTGCTTAGCTCTTATAGCCAGCACTTTTTGTTGCAGCTGTTCAATGGTACTGCTCAGGGCTTCGACCTCGTCGTCTTCGTCATCTGACTCGGATGCAGCTAGGGATGCAAAGCTGTTGTCTGCTCCCATGTATTGTGACTCCCCTTCGTCGCGTGCATGCGGACCGTTGTTATTGTCCGATTCTTTCCTCTTTTGCTTTACTACTGCTGCGTTTGTCGATATCATCGCAGCCCTCTTCTTCACTCTTCCATTCAGCATTTCTAAGGAAGCTGAAAGGTAAGTGCGTTTTATGAGATTCGGAGTCGGCTTCAACTTTCTCCTCCTCTTAATGGCTATGTCCGTTGTTTTCGTTGTTGTTGGTTTTAATTTTGAGTAGTGGACTGTAACGGATTGATCGTCAGACGATATCATGCCATCTGCTGATCCCGCTATTGGGATAGCGGACCGCTTACTTCCACTTATGGAACTTTGTTCAAACACTTTGTTTTTCACAATAATTGTTTTTTTTTATTATATAGAAATGAAATAAAAGGGGAAAGGAAATGAAAACTTTAGCAGATGCTGGGAAGCGAACCACAACCCTGGGATTTGCCGTCCGATTCTTTAACACCTCGTCTACCGAGCACTTGAAAAAATCACTGCCTAAAAGTCTACTTCTTATTTTTCTTCACTTTTTTTTATTTTGTTTTCACTTCTAAAGCCGAAACACAACACGCATCTGCTCTCCGTGGAGGTCTATGAACGACTGAACACATCTGCACTGTACGAAATACCGTGAACGACTGTCCCAAGCGAACACACTACCACTGTGCTACTTGGAGCCTATATGGGATTTGTCAAATATCTTACTTATCGATTTAATTTACTATTTATTTTTACTTAAGAGAAGCCGACACACATGCGCACTCTACTAAATTCCGTGAACGACTCGTGGGAACAGATGCTTTCATTGTGGCGAGGCCGTTGACGCCCTTGGAAGTTATTACATGCAGAAGAAAATTCACTCTCGTCGCCCTAAAAAAACACTTCTTTGGTCTTAGCGTTAACCTTTCAAAAATTCTTGTAGTATCGATATTCCTTCTTCAGGTATAGCGGTCGCGATGACAGTTTCTTTCACGTAATTCACTATGCCCTTCCGATGTTTAGCCGCTTTATTATTCGAGTAATCATCTCCTGGAAATATATATTGTGGATGCACTTATTAAGCAAAAAAGCATGGCATTATGCTCGTATTAACCGTCTGGAGTTAAAAAAGCTGTGAGCCGTGACCATGACCGTGATCGCATTCAGTGTACGGTAATCCACCCATATTCGCAATTCACCAATAGACTTAACCACTAACCTTTCGGAGGCTCCGTGAGGTGAAATACATTGTCGACCTATCCCGCGTTTTACAATATTGTCTATAACATCAGACAATTTTTCCCCTTGGGCAAATGGCACTTGGTATCAGTAATTGGTTTATCTGTCGTTATATTTATTTCCATCGTAGTTATGCAGCAGCGAAATAATCAGCGCAGCCAGTGAGAAGATCCTCTATGGTTTTGAGAGATAATATTGAATTGGTTACCGATGTTAAATTTTTCCAAAGAATCAATTTAACATATGCAAGACTTCTGCTTCCAGGAACACTCCTAGGCTTTTCCGATACAGAACATCGCTGCCCAAAAGTATTGCTTGTGGCAAAAACTCGTCCGAAACAATATGGAACTTCGCTTCCATATCGTTTTTATCCATGCTAATATTAACTTTAACGACTTCTGTTGACTCGACGGTTGATCCTCCGAATCCTTTTATTTGTTTGACAGATTTCTTGAGCGAAATATCTTTTGGAATAGAAGGTTCTCTTATTAGGAAATGATCACTCCTGGTGTCGGCAAATGACGAATATGTGTGCGAAAACTTCATCTATCTACAGAGTTTCTCCGATTATGGCTACTGTGGACTTTTACATACGGCAATCCTTCTTGTGACCTAATTTGTTGCAGATGTTACAACGCATCTTTGGCTGTGATTGAGTACAATTTGCAGTAATATTGCCCATTTCATTGCAGCTGAAGCATTTCACATTTCTTCATTCGTTTATAATCCGACAAGCGTCCATTTTACGATCTGGTGTCATCTGTATCGAGGCTGAAGATACAGCTATTGACAACTAATTAGAAACGCTTATGTGAATATATGTTTTTTTCATTTTATTCAAATATTTTGAAATATATTATTTAATTTGTATTTTATATATTAAATTGCATTTATATAGTATAAAAAAAGAAGATTTATTTTCAGATTTTTATTTTCCTTTACGTGTTACAAGTGATTTATTAAAAAAGCACTGAAACAAGTTGAGACACCTAATTAGAAACGATGAAAAAAATTTTATAAAATATAAGTTTTGAGCTGTGTTACCATTAATATTTGGTAGCAAAACCTTTCTGCTTTAATACTGCTTGACATCGCCTAGGCATAGAGCTGATTAAGCTTTGGGATCTTTCGACTGGAATAGAATCCCATGCTGCCTTTACCTTTTCGAAGAGGTCTTCAAAGTTGGTAATATCTTGCACACTGACGGCCTTTTTCACATCGCCCCATAAATGCTCGATTGGATTCAAGTCTGCACTGCAAAATGGCCAATCAAGAACAGTCATTGAATTGTCTTTAAAGAACTTTTGGGTGAGCTTCGCGGTATGTTTGGGGTCGTTGTCTTGCTGAAACCTCCAAACAACCGGTAAATGTTCTTCTGCCCATGGTAGCATCACATCTTGCAAAATTTCCACACACTTTTCCTTATTCAGTATACCGTTAATTCGGTGAATTGGCCCAACACCGCTCCAAGAAAAGCATCCCCACACATTTATGGATCCTCCGCCGTGCTTGACAACTGGCGAAACGTACTTCGGATCAATAGCAGAATTTTTTGGACGCCGTACATACTTTCTGCCATCCGGACCTATACGACTGATCTTTGTTTCATCGGTCCAAAGTATATTCTTACAATCGTGTAGTGTCCATGAGGCATGTGTTTTGGCAAATTCCACCCGTCGTTTTCTTTGTTTTTTTGTCATCAAAGGCTTCTTGCGCGAAATCCGTCCATGAAGCTTCAACTAAACGACGTGCAATGGTGCGTTTGGAAATTGCGTCAGTGGTTTCAGCACAAACTTCGACATAATATCAGCAGCACTTTTTCACGGATCTGCTTTGCCAGTCGAACAATCTTACGGTCCATTTGTTGAGATGTTTTCCGAGGCCGATTTTTGCGTGGGATGTTTTCAATGGTCTGATACTTGCGAAAATGCTCTAGTGCAGTAAAGACCATCTTCTTGGAGCACTCCAATTGTATTCCTATCTGTTTATATGAAAGACCTGTTGCTTGTAGTTCTACAATAGCCTTTCGCATGGCTGGAGTACAACTTTTTGCTTTTCCCATAATTCGATTAATTAATTTAAAAAAAATTTAAATAGACAAAACTGCTGAAATCCCTTACAATCCAAACTTACCAACATAAAGTAGAGAAATCATAAAAAAATATCTATTTTTCTCTCAAATTGGTATGGTTTCTAATTAGCTGTCCCACTTGGTTAAGAACTAATGCAACTGAGTACAAATTTTAAGTAAAAAATTCCAATGTATCACTTCTATATTAACTTACGTGAAACAATGACAAAAGGATAAGAAAATGAGAAAGAAAAATTTACTGTTACATTGAAAACAGTTATTAAACGAGGAGTGCGAATATGAAATACAGTAGCGTTTCTAATTAGTTGTCAATAGCTGTACGTTCTCCAGTTTTTTTTTTTTTTTTTAAAGAACTTAACACTCAAGTGGGTATGAATACACTTATAATGCCTCAGCATGTGTTAAGGTTTTTCGAAATGGGATAGAAAGAGAAAAAAAGATGCTTGGGCTCAATGGTTATTTAGCTCCATGGGTGGCATCCATCATTTAATGGGGAGACTAAATTCTTAGTGGAAGTTGACTTGTTGTCGATTTCTAGTCAATTACTAATCTTATTTGATTTTCGTTAACTGAAAAAATTAATACATATGTCTTTCGAGCGAGGCTGGGATTCGAACACCGAACCTTCCGATTTGGAAGCCAGACCACTACCACTTTTCAGTTTTCAGTTTTTAGTTTAAATGCATTTTTTATTATACTTCATTAATTAATTCTTACAGGCTATACAAAAAAACGCTTAAAATTAGCTTAAATAACTTAAAAGTAATCTAATTATAACTTACTGGCCCCATGCGGGCACTCTAGGTTAAACATAATACTTAATCTATGTCTTTCGACGTTCCTTACAGTCTATTTTGTTTTTTACATTTATTAACACTAAAACTAAGAAAATGGATTTTAAATAAAAAAAAAAAAAAAATTGTTGTCTGGACTTTTTGTTTTTTGTTATAATATAAAACTTAAAACTAAAAACTTGAAACTAAACCAATAAATTACTTAAAAATAAATCTTATTCTACTTAATCGTACTTAAACTACCCCTTAATTCAGAGTGTTGTTACCCACATCTGTTCTAGATTTTTAATTTTTTTTTTTAAATTTTTTTTGTGTATTTTTTTTGTGTTTTTATTTTTTTATTTTTTATTTTTCCTTAAATCTAACTTAATGCTACCTAAAATTATGTAAGCCGGCCATGGCTAATAAAATAGACAGACGACCGACTTTGCTTCACAAGAAGCTACCTATAACTTGAGGAATTCGACGACGAATCCTCCCCTCCTTCCAATAGCCACCAAAATTGTTGGTATTGCCGAGCAACATCCCTCATGTCGCGACTCCCTACCGCCCTACTGAACCGGAGACGCTCCGCACTGACATGTGCGACGTCTCTGTCGTAGTTGAGTCGCCTGTCCCCAGCTGTCCGAGCGACGTGGAAGATTAGCGGCACCGCTAATCTGTCCTGGATCAGACCTTTCATATCTAGGTAGAGGAACGCTTCTGGAGGAATAAAGCCGTCAAAGCGAACTCTCTCATGATACATATAATTAGGGTAGTAAGCCCCGGAGATCAGGTTGTTCGATGAGGACATTGCTCTTGCAATGTGCCTTCGAGTCAACTTAATGACGAAATTGTCCACTCTTATTAGGTTCGCTCTATTGTACAAGACCTCATTGGGATAGAATTTTATGTACTCAGACACTGGTGTTCTGTATAAGCGAAGACAAGTCCTAAGACAAGCCCTCTCAAACACCCGAATCTTTTCCAATAGACTTGCTCTTACGTTGAACCACACGGGACATCCAAATACAAGCATGGGCCTGATAAGGGCCATGTAACAGATCACCTCGCATCGAGTTGGCTGTTATAAAACAGTCTCTTTGTAAGAGCAAAAGCACCTCTGGCTCTGGCCAGAGCAACATCTATATGTTTATTAAGATACAGATATTGATCTAGCCAGATCCCAAGGTATCTAACTACATTTCGACAAGCAAGTGGCTGTCCATGTTGTCCGACGATAGAGAACTTTCGCCAATTCTTTCTGGTATCCCTAGAGGCCCCAGACAAAGGCGTCCTAAACAGAATGGTTTCCGACTTCTGAAAGTTGATTTTCAACTTCCAGTCATCGCAATATCGCTTAATTTTATCGAAGTAACGTTGCAAAAGTATGTTAATGACCTCAATCTTTGGACCTGATCTGTACGCGATTAAGTCGTCTGCGTACGCTATGGCATGGTGAAGTGAACCTATCAGATCGCTAGTGTAAATGCTGAATAGGATCGGCGAATTCACCGCACCTTGTTGCCGACCGTTTTTAATGTTAAATGTGCCAGCAGAAGTCACATCCACATTCTTCCCGATGAACTGTCTACTAGAGAGCATATCAAACAGAATATACAGCAGTGGTTTACTAATGCCCAACCTGTCCAGCTTGAAAAAGAGTCCCTCTAACCATACGGTATCGAAGGCCTTTTCCAAGTCAATCAGGCAGGCACCTGTGCACTTTTTCTTCCCTTTGTTCCATTGGAAATCGGAATCCAGTTTAGACGCAGCATGAATGATATCATGCCCCGCCTTCAAACCGAATTGATTATCCGGAACAATATGTTTGTCCTCAACCCACTTAGTCAGGACTCTATTGATTACCTTCTCGAAAACCTTACTGATGTTTGGAAGAAGACTGATCGAGCGGAGATTCGCCGGATTGGATGTGTCTTTATCTCTTTTGGGAATGGGATGTACCACAGCAGTTTTCCAATGCGCTGGATAATGTGCATTATTCATTGCATTATTAAACAGGGTGGTATAAATGTCCACCCCTTCTAGTGGGAGATGTCGAAGCACAATGTTCGGTATTTCATCGGTTCCCACTGATTTCTTACTTCTAAGTGATTCGAAGATCGTTTGGAGCTCTTCCTTCGAAATGAACGGGGATAATATCCTATTGTCGGCTATGACATTATTTGCCATATTCTCGACACTGAACTTTGTGAAACCCGAGCTCTCGAATCGCCAGTTCACTATTTCATTTCGAAGGTAGAAATTGTGCACAAGGACTCGATTTTCCAGGTCGTGGTTGGGGCCAATGATGTCATTCGCCTTGTACACTTCCTGGAAAGTCGCTCCTATAGCCTCTACTTTCTCCTGTGGATCCTCGATCACAAAGAAGTTGTCATCATCAACGGCCTCATTTGGATCGATGCCTGCTGCTACAAGTATTTGTTCGTTGTTTGTCGTTCGGGCGATTTTGAGACATGGAAGGTCGTTTTGATTATTTCTCCGAAATATTTTATTTATTTGCGGGAACATATTCGGGTTGCTGGTGTTTACAGCCAGAATTTTATTGTTCCAATACAAACTTACAGAATTTCTGTAATTTTCCGTTATTAATATCTGGAGGTTTTTAATCAACGACTTCAATGTCATGATCGCCGGGTTATGTCTGTCAGTAAACTGTCTGTACAAGGTTTTTAGTCGTGACAGTAGTCTACTTTTGTGTCGGTGCAGTGCGCCAATGGTTGCGTTGCGGAATAAGTCTTCGTTGTCAGTATGTTGATACCGAGGTATTGTTTTGTCCATTGTTCGTTTAATTGTCTCGTCCATTAGTTTTAGATACCTGTCAATCTCCTCGTTTGACAGATTTCTATTGGACGGTGGGTAGAGCGAATTCGAGGAGAGTGCTCTCGTCAGTGTTCTGGAGAAGTGTGTCCAACGCACCCTGCTATAGTTGGAGGAATGCCGTTGAACAAACTCTTCTAATTCCGCAATTTCGTTCGGAACGGTTATTTCGGTACTGAAACCGCAATGGTCACTGTCATACACAAACGTGCGTAGACAGTTTATGGTATGTTGGTTAGTACATGTCAGGTGTATTCGTGTGTCGAACAGCAAGAGGTCCAAATAGGAACCGTGTCTGGGAAACGACGGACTATCCGTCGCCTTGAGGCCGAGTGGATACATTATACTGTGCTGGCCCCACCAATTACGTAGTAGGTTCCCTCTAGTATTTGGTGTATTATTTCCCCAATCTCTATGTTTGGCGTTGAAATCTCCGCCGATAATAAAGTAGTTCTCCTCCAATTCCAATCTTAGGAATCGAAAAAGTGTCTCGAGCTCTGAGATGAATAAGGTGGATTGAGTAGCTTTAGGTGCATAAACAGACACCATGTATAACCGCTTTCCACTACGGAGAGGGATGTACATGACGCATGCTTCCAGCACCTGGAACCTACGTACTACACGACTGTATATTCTTTTGAAACGCAGTCCTTTTCTAACAAAGATTGCAACACCACCTCCTTGAATGGAGTTGGGTCGGTTTCTCCGTAATATTTTATATCTTCTGTGCTTCATTTTGTGTCTTTTGGTAAGCTTAGTTTCGCTAACCAAAAGCACATCAGGGGCTTTAAGCAACTTGAATAGTGCGGCTCTTCGTTCGAACCTAATCAGTGAATTCACATTCACTGCAAGGACCTTCAGGGTCTACTCCGCCATGTGCGTACCCATTACGACAAAAGGTACGTTAGGCCAGGCAGCAGCGCGTATATTTGATCTACCCGCTTAGCCTGTTCCTGTATTTGACGCTGAAGCTGAGCCATCTGCCCCTGAATAGAGAGCAAGATAGCCAGCATGTCAGGTACAGGTTCCGGTGCTCTAGGCGCTGGGGCCTGAGAAGCTACCTTTGCTTGTTGTACCGTATTTCCCCTACCTGCCGCCATTTGGGCGTAGGTAACGTGGGGAGTAACGGCTGGTGTTTGTGGCTGCACGAGTGGACGTTTAACTTCCACTTTCTGCTGCCGATCCAGATTTACTCGTTTAATGTATTGGAATTTGGGACAACCCCGATAGTTTGCGGTGTGTCCCGTGTTCCTACACAAAGCACAAGAAAGTTGGCTTTTTTCAGACGCTCCGTCCTTACCTAGAGCGCATTCCTCGGATTTGTGGTTCTTTCCGCACTTCACACATCGAGGCTGCATTTCGCAGTTCGACGCGGCGTGCCCGAACCTTTGGCAGCGAACACATTGTAAAATGTTTTCGCTCCTCTTTAATTTTTCCCAGTGTACAACCTGATAATCTAGGATTTTAATACTCCTTAGACCAACCAGTTTGCTGTCGGGACTTAACTGAACCAGGAAGAACGGTAGTTTCCGCTTCTCCCTTTTGGCTCTAGCCGTGACAAATGGCTTGACCCCCACGAATTTGAGCCCTTCGCACTCCTTCTCTTTCAGCAGTGCAAGGAGCTCCTCCGTATCAGCCGACGGTTCTAACCCCCTCAGCAGCATTGTCTGCAGCTTTTCACCCTTAGGGGTGTAGGAGAAGAATTACGTCGTCGAATCCTTCAATAAACTTTTAATTTTATGGTAGCGCTCCACTGTATTGCAGTGGATCGCGTGCCTGCCTAAACTAAGTCTTTTAACAAAAAAATTGTTGCCTATGGCCGACTTACATAATTCTATGGTGTCTTTCAACTCCATCTTGAATGTGTTGATTGGAGGTACCCTTGGTTTGGTTGTTTTCTGCTGTTGTTGTTGTTGTTGCTGCTGCTGTTGATGTTGTTTCTGCTGTTGCTGTTGTTGCTGCTGTTGTTGCTGCTTCTGTTGCTGCGATTTTTGTTGCTGTTGTTGTCTTTGCTGTTTATGCTTTTGTTGTGGTTGTGCATCTTTCTTTGTAAGTTCTTGTACCGGTTTCTGTATTTGTTGTTGTTTTAACGGCTGTTTCTGTTTTTGTGGTAGCTCCGCGTTGACATTTTGTTGTTGCTGAGGGCTCTGGAGTTGTAGTTTTTCCATCTCCCTCCTAGCCACCTGCTTCGCTTTTATAGCAAGTACTTTTTGCTGTAGTTGCTGTATGCTGCTATATAAGGCTTTGATCTCATTCTCCTCGTCATCTGATTCCGAGGCAGCTAGGGAGGCAAAGCTATTGTTTCCACCCATATAGTGGCCTTCTCCGCCATCAGACACATATGGGTATTCGTCTGGCTTCTTTCGTTGTTGTGTTGCTGCTTTTGTTGAGGTTGTTGGTGCCTCTTCTCTTGCTCCACCAAGCAGCTTTTCAGTAGATGCTGATAGGGAAGGGCGCTTCACGAGGTTTGGAGGAGGTTTCAGCTTCCTCCTCCTCTTAGCTGTAATTTCTGAACGGGCCGAAACCACGGTCTGGTCATCAGATGACATCGCGCCATCACCCGGTCCCGCTATTTGGATAGCGGACCATTAACCACCGCTCATCATCGGGTTTTTCTGAATTTATTTTAATTATAATTAACTTTTGGATTTTAAAATATAAAAAAAAGTCCGTCTTGTTTCGGGGATCGAACCTGCGCCCCTTACACTACTACTGTTGCGCCACAGTTCAGTTTTTATGCATTTTTATTTATATTTCCTAATTTACTCTTACATGCTAGACAAAAAAACGCTTAAAAATTAGCTTAACTAAAAAAACTTAGTATATGGACATTTTATTTTTTTTATAAAACTTAAACCTAAAAACCTACATACTACCTAAAAAATATATCTTAATCTACTTAACCTACTTACATCTAATATGTAAATTTTTTTTTTTTTTAAATTTTTTTTATTTATTTTGTCATCATCAACGGCCTCATTTGGATCGATGCCTGCTGCTACAAGTATTTGTTCGTTGTTCGTCGTTCGGGCGATTTTGAGACATGGAAGGTCGTTTTGATTATTTCTCCGAAATATTTTATTTATTTGCGGGAACATATTCGGGTTGCTGGTGTTTACAGCCAGAATTTTATTGTTCAAATACAAACTTACAGAATTTCTGTAATTTTCCTTTATTAATATCTGGAGGTTTTTAATCAACGACTTCAATGTCATGATCGCCGGGTTATGTCTGTCAGTAAACTGTCTGTACAAGGTTTTTAGTCGTGACAGTAGTCTACTTTTGTGTCGGTGCAGTGCGTCAATGGTTGCGTTGCGGAATAAGTCTTCGTTGTCAGTATGTTGATACCGAGGTATTGTTTTGTCCATTGTTCGTTTAATTGTCTCGTCCATTAGTTTTAGATACCTGTCAATCTCCTCGTTTGACAGATTTCTATTGGACGGTGGGTAGAGCGAATTCGAGGAGAGTGCTCTCGTCAGTGTTCTGGAGAAGTGTGTCCAACGCACCCTGCTATAGTTGTAGGAATGCCGTTGAACAAACTCTTCTAATTCCGCAATTTCGTTCGGAGCGGTTATTTCGGTACTGAAACCGCAATGGTCACTGTCATACACAAACGTGCGTAGACAGTTTATGGTATGTTGGTTAGTACATGTCAGGTGTATTCGTGTGTCGAACAGCAAGAGGTCCAAATAGGAACCGTGTCTGGGAAACGACGGACTATCCGTCGCCTTGAGGCCGAGTCGATACATTATACTGTGCTGGCCCCACCAATTACGTAGTAGGTTCCCTCTAGTATTTGGTGTATTATTTCCCCAATCTCTATGTTTGGCGTTGAAATCTCCGCCGATAATAAAGTAGTTCTCCTCCAATTCCAATCTTAGGAATCGAAAAAGTGTCTCGAGCTCTGAGATGAATAAGGTGGATTGAGTAGCTTTAGGTGCATAAACAGACACCATGTATAACCGCTTTCCACTACGGAGAGGGATGTACATGACGCATGCTTCCAGCACCTGGAACCTACGTACTACACGACTGTATATTCTTTTGAAACGCAGTCCTTTTCTAACAAAGATTGCAACACCACCTCCTTGAATGGAGTTGGGTCGGTTTCTCCGTAATATTTTATATCTTCTGTGCTTCATTTTGTGTCTTTTGGTAAGCTTAGTTTCGCTAACCAAAAGCACATCAGGGGCTTTAAGCAACTTGAATAGTGCGGCTCTTCGTTCGAACCTAATCAGTGAATTCACATTCACTGCAAGGACCTTCAGGGTCTACTCCGCCATGTGCGTACCCATTACGACAAAAGGTACGTTAGGCCAGGCAGCAGCGCGTATATTTGATCTACCCGCTTAGCCTGTTCCTGTATTTGACGCTGAAGCTGAGCCATCTGCCCCTGAATAGAGAGCAAGATAGCCAGCATGTCAGGTACAGGTTCCGGTGCTCTAGGCGCTGGGGCCTGAGAAGCTACCTTTGCTTGTTGTACCGTATTTCCCCTACCTGCCGCCATTTGGGCGTAGGTAACGTGGGGAGTAACGGCTGGTGTTTGTGGCTGCACGAGTGGACGTTTAACTTCCACTTTCTGCTGCCGATCCAGATTTACTCGTTTAATGTATTGGAATTTGGGACAACCCCGATAGTTTGCGGTGTGTCCCGTGTTCCTACACAAAGCACAAGAAAGTTGGCTTTTTTCAGACGCTCCGTCCTTACCTAGAGCGCATTCCTCGGATTTGTGGTTCTTTCCGCACTTCACACATCGAGGCTGCATTTCGCAGTTCGACGCGGCGTGCCCGAACCTTTGGCAGCGAACACATTGTAAAATGTTTTCGCTCCTCTTTAATTTTTCCCAGTGTACAACCTGATAATCTAGGATTTTAATACTCCTTAGACCATCCAGTTTGCTGTCGGGACTTAACTGAACCAGGAAGAACGGTAGTTTCCGCTTCTCCCTTTTGGCTCTAGCCGTGACAAATGGCTTGACCCCCACGAATTTGAGCCCTTCGCACTCCTTCTCTTTCAGCAGTGCAAGGAGCTCCTCCGTATCAGCCGACGGTTCTAACCCCCTTAGCAGCATTGTCTGCAGCTTTTCACCCTTAGGGGTGTAGGAGAAGAATTCCGTCGTCGAATCCTTCAATAAACTTTTAATTTTATGGTAGCGCTCCACTGTATTGCAGTGGATCGCGTGCCTGTCTAAACTAAGTCTTTTAACAAAAAAATTGTTGCCTATGGCCGACTTACATAATTCTATGGTGTCTTTCAACTCCATCTTGAATGTGTTGATTGGAGGTACCCTTGGTTTGGTTGTTTTCTGCTGTTGCTGTTGTTGTTGCTGCTGCTGTTGATGTTGTTTCTGCTGTTGCTGTTGTTGCTGCTGTTGTTGCTGCTTCTGTTGCTGCGATTTTTGTTGCTGTTGTTGTCTTTGCTGTTTATGCTTTTGTTGTGGTTGTGCATCTTTCTTTGTAAGTTCTTGTACCGGTTTCTGTATTTGTTGTTGTTTTAACGGCTGTTTCTGTTTTTGTGGTAGCTCCGCGTTGACATTTTGTTGTTGCTGAGGGCTCTGGAGTTGTAGTTTTTCCATCTCCCTCCTAGCCACCTGCTTCGCTTTTATAGCAAGTACTTTTTGCTGTAGTTGCTGTATGCTGCTATATAAGGCTTTGATCTCATTCTCCTCGTCATCTGATTCCGAGGCAGCTAGGGAGGCAAAGCTATTGTTTCCACCCATATAGTGGCCTTCTCCGCCATCAGACACATATGGGTATTCGTCTGGCTTCTTTCGTTGTTGTGTTGCTGCTTTTGTTGAGGTTGTTGGTGCCTCTTCTCTTGCTCCACCAAGCAGCTTTTCAGTAGATGCTGATAGGGAAGGGCGCTTCACGAGGTTTGGAGGAGGTTTCAGCTTCCTCCTCCTCTTAGCTGTAATTTCTGAACGGGCCGAAACCACGGTCTGGTCATCAGATGACATCGCGCCATCTCCCGGTCCCGCTATTTGGATAGCGGACCATTAACCACCGCTCATCATCGGGTTTTTCTGAATTTATTTTAATTATAATTAACTTTTGGATTTTAAAATATAAAAAAAAGTCCGTCTTGTTTCGGGGATCGAACCTGCGCCCCTTACACTACTACTGTTGCGCCACAGTTCAGTTTTTATGCATTTTTATTTATATTTCTTAATTTACTCTTACATGCTAGACAAAAAAACGCTTAAAAATTAGCTTAACTAAAAAAACTTAGTATATGGACATTTTATTTTTTTTATAAAACTTAAACCTAAAAACCTACATACTACCTAAAAAATATATCTTAATCTACTTAACCTACTTACATCTAATATGTAAATTTTTTTTTTTTTAAATTTTTTTTATTTTTTTTTTTTTTTGGTTTCTTATATTTTTTTCTTACAATCTAACTTAAACCTACCTAAAACTATGTAAGCCGGCCATGGCTAAAAAAACAAAACTTAGGCTGGACCACTCTGCTTCACATGAAGCTATCCAGCATTGGAGGAGTTCGACGACGAAGCATCCTCGCCTTCATTAAGCCACCAAAACTGCTGGTGCTGCTGAGCAACATCCCTCCTGTCGCGACTCCCTACTGCCCTACTGAACCGGAGACGCTCCGCACTGCCATGTGCGACGTCTCTGTCGTAGTTGAGTCGCCTGTCCGCAGCTGTTCGAGCGACGTGGAAGATTAGCGGCACCGCCAATCTGTCCTGGATTAGACCTTTACTATCTAGATAGAGGAACGCTTCTGGAGGAATAAAGCCGTCAAGGCGAGCTCTCTCGTGATACATATATTTGGGGTAGTAAGCCCCTGAGATCAGGTTGTTCGATGAGGTCATTGCTCTTGCAATGTGCCCTCGAGTCAACTTAATAACAAAATTATCCACTCTTATTAGGTTCGCCCTATTGTACAAGACCTCATTAGGATAGAATTTTATGTACTCAGACTCTGGTTTTCTGTATATGCGAAGACAAGTCCTAAGACAAGCCCTCTCAAACAGCCGAATCTTTTCCAATAGACTTGCCCTCACGTTGAACCACACGGGACACCCAAATACATGCATGGGCCTGATAAGGGCCATGTAACAGATTACTTTCACCCTCGCATCGAGTTGGCTTTTATAAAACAGTCTCTTTGTAAGGGCAAAAGCACCTTTGGCTCTGTCCAGAGCAATATCTATATGTTTGTTAAAATACAGATACTGGTCTAGCCAGATCCCAAGGTACCTGACCACATTTCGACAAGCAAGTGGCTGCCCGTGCTGTCCCACGATCGAAAACTTCCGCCAATTCTTTCTGGTATCCCTAGAGGCCCCAGACAAAGGCGTCCTAAACAAAATGGTTTCCGACTTCTGAAAGTTGATTTTCATCTTCTCGTCGTCGCAATATCGCTTAATTTTGTCGAAGTCACGTTGCAAAAGTATGTTAATGACTTCATCTTTGGACCTGTTCTGTACGCTATGAAGTCGTCTGCGTACGCTATGGCATGGTGAAGTGAACCTATCAGATCGCTTGTGTAAATGCTGAATAGGATTGGCGAATTCACCGCACCTTGTTGCAGACCGTTTTTAATGTTAAATGTTCCAGCAGAAGTCACATAGCCATTCTTCATGATGAACTGTCTACTGGAGAGCATATCAAAAAGAATATACAGAAGTGGTTAACTAATGCCTAACCTGTCCAGCTTGAAAAAGAGTCCTTCTAACCATACGGTATCGAAGGCCTTCTCCAAGTCAATCAGGCAGGCACCAGTGCACTGGTTCTTGCCTTTGTTCCATTGGATATCAGAAACCAGTTTAGACGCAGCATGAATGATATCATGCCCCGCCTTGAAACCGAATTGATTATCCGTAACTATATTTTTGTCCTCAACCCACTTAGTCAGAACTCTATTGATTACCTCCTCGAAAACCTTACTGATGTTTGGAAGAAGACTGATCGAGCGGAGATTCGCCGGATTGGAAGTATCTTTATCCCTTTTGGGGATGGGATGTACCACCGCAGTTTTCCAATGCGCTGGATAATGTGCATTATTCATTGTATTATTAAACAGGGTGGTATAAATGTTCACCGCTTCTAGAGGGAGATGTCGAAGCACGATGTTCGGTATTTCATCGGTTCCCATTGATTTCTTACTTCTAAGCGATTCGAAGATCGTTTGGAGCTCCTCCTTCGAAATGAAAGGGGGTAGTACCCTACCGTTGGCGATGACGTTATTTGACCTATTCTCGTCACTGCACTGGGGGAAACCCGAGTTCTCGAATCGCCAATTCACAATTTCATTTCGAAGGCAGAAATTGTGCACAAGGACTCGACTCTCCAGGTCATGGTTCGGGCCAATGATGTCATTCGCCTTGTACACTTCCTGGAAAGTCGCTCCTATAGCCTCTACCTTCTCCTGCGGATCCTCGATCACAAAGAAGTTGTCATCATCAACTGTCTCATTTGGATCGATGCCTGCTGCTACAAGTATTTGTTCGTTGTTCGTCGTTCGGGCGATTTTGAGACATGAAAGGTCGTTTTGATTATTTCCCCGGAATATTTTATTTATTTGCGGGAACATATTCGGGTTGCTGGTGTTTACAGCCCGAATTTTATTGTTCCAATACAAACTTACAGAATTCCTGTAATTTTCCTTCATAAATATCTGGAGTTTTTAATCGACGACTTCAATGTCATGATCTCCGGGTTATGTCTGTCAGTAAACTGTCTGTACAAGGTTTTTAGTCTTGACAGCAGACTACTTTTATGTCGGTGCAGTGCGTCAATAGTTGCGTTGCGGAATAAGTCTTCGTTGTTAGTACGTTGATACCGAGGTATCGTTTTGTCCATTGTTCGTTTAATTGTCTCGGCCATTAGTCTAAGATACCTGTCAGTCTCCTCGTTTGACAGATTTCTGTTGGACGGTGGGTAGAGCGAATTCGAGGAGAGTGCTCTTGTCAGTGTTCTGGTGAAGTGTGTCCAACGCACCCTACTATAATCGTAAGAATGCCTTTGTACAAACTCATCCAATTCCGCAATTTCGTTCGGAACAGTTATTTCGGTGCTGAGACCGCAATGGTCACTGTCATACACGAAAGTGCGTAGACAGTTTGTAGTTTGTTGGTTAGTGCATGTCAGTTGTATTCGTGAGTCGAACAGCAGAAGATCCAAATAGGACCCGTGTTTGGGAAACGACGGACTATCCGTCGCCTTAAGCCCGTCAGTTTTTTTCAGTTTATATGCATTTTTATTGTTTCACTTAATTTACTCTTACTTACTAGACAAAAAAAATGCTTAAAAGTTAGCTTAATTAACTTAAAATTATCTTATTCTAACTTACGCGGGCACTCTAAGTTAAACCTAACACTTAAATTATGTCTTTCGACGTACCTTACTACTATACTATACTATTTCTATTAATTACAATTAAAACTAAGAAAACATTTTTTACAAAAAAAACTTAGTAACAGGACGGTTCTTTTCATTTTATTATAAAACTTAAAACTAAAATCCTACAAACTACCTACAAATAAATTTTAATCTACTTAACCTACTTACATACATCTAATACATACATGTATGCATATATATATATACATAATATATATATACTTAATATATATACATATGCATATACATATATATATACATATAAGTTGTTGTTTGTTTTTTTGATTTTTTATTTTTATTGATTTTTTTTTTGTTTTTTTTTTTTTATATATATTTTTTTTTCTTAAATCTAACTTACTCCTACTTAAAACTATGTAAGCCGGCCAACGCTAAAACAAAAATTAGGCGACCCACTTTGCTTCACAAGCTATCAAGTATTGGAGGAATTCGACGACGAAGCATCCTCTCCTTCAAAAAGCCACCAAAATTGTTGGTCCTGCTAAGCAACATCCCTCATGTCGCGACTCCCTACCACCCAACTGAACCGGAGACGCTGCGCACTGCCGTGTGCGACGTCTCTGTCGTAGTTGAGTCGCCTGTCCGCAGCTGTTCGAGCGACGTGGAAGATTAGCGGCACCGCCAATCTGTCCTGGATCAGACCTTTACTATCTAAGTAGAGGAACGCTTCTGGAGGAATAAAGCCGTCAAAGCGATCTCTCTTGTGATACATATAATTAGGGTAGTAAGCCCCGGAGATCAGGTTGTTCGATGAGGTCATTGCTCTTGCAATGTGCCTTCGAGTCAACTTAATGACGAAATTGTCCACTCTTATTAGATTCGCCCTATTGTACAAGACCTCGTTACGATAGAATTTTATGTACTCAGATTCTGGTGTTCTGTATAAGCGAAGACAAGTCCTAAGACAAGCCCTCTCAAACACCCGAACGTTGAACCACACAGGACATCCAAATACAAGCATGGGCCTGATAAGGGCCATGTAGCAGATCACCTTCACCCTCGCATCGAGTTGGCTGTTATAAAACAGTCTCCTTGTAAGGGCAAAAGCACCTCTGGCTCTGGCCAGAGCAACATCTATATGTTTGTTAAAATATAGATATTGATCTAGCCAGATCCCAAGGTATCTGACTACATTTCGACAAGCAAGTGGCTGTCCATGTTGTCCGACGATAGAGAACTTTCGCCAATTCTTTCTGGTATCCCTAGAGGCCCCAGACAAAGGCGTTCTAAACAGAATGGTTTCCGACTTCTGAAAGTTGATTTTCAGCTTCCAGTCATCGCAATATCGCTTAATTTTTTCGAAGTCACGTTGCAAAAGCATATTAATGACCTCAATTTTTGGACCTGATCTGTACGCGATTAAGTCGTCTGCGTACGCTATGGCATGGTGAAGTGAACCTATCAGATCACTTGTGTAAATGTTGAATAGGATCGGCGAATTTACCGCACCTTGTTGCAGACCGTTTTTAATGTTAAATGTTCCAGCAGAAGTCACATCGCCATTTTTCACGATGAACTGTCTACTGGAGAGCATATTAAAAAGAATATACAGCAGTGGTTTACTAATGCGCATCCTGTCCAGCTTGAAGAAGAGTCCCTCTAACCATACGGTATCGAAGGCCTTTTCCAAGTCAATTAGGCAGGCACCAGTGCACTGTTTTTTGCTTTTGTTCCATTGGATATCAGAAACCAGTTTAGACGCGGCATGAATGATATCATTCCCCGCCTTGAAACCGAATTGATTATCCGGAACTATATGTTTGTCCTCAACCCACTTAGTCAGGACTCTATTGATTACCTTCTCGAAAACCTTACTGATGTTTGGAAGAAGACTGATCGAGCGGAGATTCGCCGGATTGGATGTGTCTTTATTCCTTTTGGGAATGGGATGTACCACCGCAGTTTTCCAATGCGCTGGATAATGTGCATTATTCATTGCATTATTAAACAGGGTGGTATAAATGTTCACCGCTTCTAGTGGGAGATGTCGAAGCACAATGTTCGGTATTTCATCGGTTCCCATTGATTTCTTACTTCTAAGCGATTCGAAGATCGATTGGAGCTCTTCCTTCGAAATGAACGGTGGTAATACCCTTTCGTTGGTGATGACATTATTTGCCATATTCTCGTCACTGAATTGGATGAAACCCGAGTTCTCGAATCGCCAATTCACAATTTCATTTCGAAGGCAGAAGTTGTGCACAAGGACTTGACTCTCCAGGTCGTGGTTCGGGCCAATGATGTCATTCGCCTTGTACACTTCCTGGAAAGACGCTCCTATAGCCTCTACCTTCTCCTGCGGATCCTCGATCACAAAGAAGTTGTCATCATCAACTGCCTCATTTGGATCTATACCTGCTGCTACAAGTATTTGTTCGTTGTTCGTCGTTCGGGCGATTTTGAGACATGGAAGGTCGTTTTGATTATTTCTCCGAAATATTTTATTTATTTGCGGGAACATATTCGGGTTGCTGGTGTTTACAGCCCGAATTTTATTGTTCCAATACAAACTTACAGAATTTCTGTAATTTTTCTTTATTAATATCTGGAGGTTTTTAATCGACGACTTCAGTGTCATGATCTCCGGGTTATGTCTGTCAGTAAACTGTCTGTACAAGGTTTTTAGTCTTGACAGCAGTCTACTTTTTTGTCGGCGCAGTGCGTCAATAGTTGCATTGCGGAATAAGTCTTCTTCGTCAGTGTGTTGATACCGAGGCATCGTTCTGTCCATTGTTCGTTTGATTGTATCGTCCATTAGTCTAAGATACCTGTCAATCTCCTCGTTTGACAGATTTCCGTTGGACGGTGGGTAGAGCGAATTCGAGGAGAGTGCTCTAGTCAGTGTTCTGGTGAAGTGTGTCCAACGCACTCTACTATAATTGTAAGAATGCCTTTGAACAAACTCGTCCAATTCCGCAATTTCGTTGGGAACAGTTATTTCGGTGCTGAGACCGCAATGGTCACTGTCATACACGAAAGTGCGTAGACAGTTTGTAGTTTGTTGGTTAGTGCATGTCAGTTGTATTCGTGAGTCGAACAGCAGAAGATCCAAATAGGACCCGTGTCTGGGAAACGACGGACTATCCGTCGCCTTAAGCCCAAGTCGATACATTATACTGACCCCACCAATTGAATAGTAGGTTCCCTCTAGTATTTGGTGTATCATTTCCCCAATCTCTATGTTTGGCGTTGAAATCTCCGCCGATAATAAGATAGTTGTCTTCCAATTCCAGCCTTAGGAATCGAAAAAGTGTCTGGAGCTCTGAGATGAATAAGGTGGATTGAGTAGCCTTAGGTGCATAGACAGACACCATGTATAACCGCTTTCCACTACGGAGAGGAATATACATGACGCATGCTTCCAGCACCTGAAACCTACGTACTACACGACTGTATACTCTTTTGAAACGCAGTCCCTTTCTTATAAAGATCGCAACCCCACCTCCTTGAATAGAATTGGGTCGGTTTCTTCGTAATATTTCATATCTTCTGTGCCTCATTTTGTGTCTTTTGGTAAGCTTAGCTTCGCTAACCAAAATCACATCAGGGGCATGATCTTTAAGCAACTTAAACTCTGTGGCTCTTCGTTCGAACCTAATCAATGAATTAACATTCACTGCAAGGACCTTCAGGGTTTGCTCCACCATGTACGTATCCATTACGACTGGTGGTGCGTTAGGCATCGCGTATATTTGATCTACCCGCTTAGCCTGTTCCTGTATTTGACGCTGAAGCTGAGCCATCTGCCCCTGAATAGAGAGCAAGATAGCCAGCATGTCAGGTACAGGTTCCGGTGCTCTAGGCGCTGGGGCCTGAGAATCTACCTTTGCTTGTTGTACCGTATTTCCCCTACCTGCCGCCATTTGGGAGTAGGTAACGTGGGGAGTAACGGCTGGTGTTTGTGGCTGCATGAGCGGACGTTTAACTTCCACTTTCTGCTGCCGAGCCAGATTTACTCGCTTTATGTATTGGAATTTGGGACAACCCCGATAGTTTGCGGTGTGTCCCGTGTTCCTACACAAAACACAAGAGAGTTGGCTTTTTTCAGACGCTCCGTCCTTACCTAGAGCGCATTCCTCGGATTTGTGGTTCTTTCCGCACTTCACACATCGAGGCTGCATTTCGCAGTTCGACGCGGCGTGCCCGAACCTTTGGCAGCGAACACATTGTAAAATGTTTTCGCTCCTCTTTAATTTTTCCCAGTGTACAACCTGGTAGTCTAGGACTTTTATACTCCTTAGACCATCCAGTTTGCTGTCGGGACTTAGCTGGACCAGGAAGAACGGTAGTTTCCGATTCTCCCTTTTGGCTCTAGCCGTGACAAATGGCTTGACCCCCACGAATTTGAGCCCTTCGCACTCCTTCTCTTTCAGCAGTGCAAGGAGCTCCTCCGGATCAGTCGACGGTTCTAACCCCCTCAGCAGCATTGTCTGCAGCTTCTCCCCCTTCGGGGTGTAGGAGAAGAACTCCGTCGTCGAATCCTTCAATAAACTTTTAATTTTATGATAGCGCTCCACTGTGTTACAGTGGATCGCATGCCTATCTACGCTAAGTCTTTTGATATAAAAATGATTGCCTATGGCCGACTTACATAATTCAATCGTGCCTTTCAACTCCATGTTATATGTGTTGATTGGAGGTACACGTAGTTTGGTTGATTTCTGCTGTTGCTGTTGCTGTTGTTGTTGCTGCTGCTGATGATGTTTCTGCTGTTGCTGTTGTTGTTGCTGCTGTTGTTGCTGCTGATGCTGTTGTTGTTGCTGCTTTTGCTGTTGTTTTTGGGGCTTATGCTGTGGTTGATTTTCTTGCTGCTGCGGTTGATTTTGTTGCAGCTGCGGTTGCGCTTTTTGTTGTTGTTTTTGTTGTGTCTGTGCCGGTTTTTTCGTTGGCACTGTTTTTTGTTGTTGTAGTGGCTGTTCTTTCTGTTTAGCCTCGCTAGTTGTGGGCTGTTGCTGAGAGCTCAGGAGTTGTTGTTGTTGCTCCATTTGTCTCCTCGCCATTTGTTTGGCTTTAATAGCCAGTACTTTTTTCTCTAGTTGCTTAATGGTGCTATTTAGTGCATGCACCTCCTCTTCTTCATCCTCTGACTCCGTGGCCGCCAGAGATTGGAAGGTATTCTCACTACCCATATAGTGACCTTCCCCGCCATCAGACACAGAAGGGTATTCGTCTAGGTCTGACTCAGCTGCCGCCTTTGTTGACGTTGTTGGCGCCTCTTCCCTTACTCTACCCGGCAGCTTTTCGGCAGAAGCTGAAAGGGAGGGGCGTTTTACAAGGTTCGGAGTTGGCTTCAACCTCCTCCTTCTCTTTTTGGAACTGATGTCAGTTGACATCGTACCATCTGATGGTCCCGCTATTGGAATAGCGGACCTGTCGACGCCACTCATCGCTGATCACACTTCTTATATTCTCACAATACTTTCTTTTTTTTTTTATTTATTTTTGAAAATAAAATGTCAATGAAACGTTTTTTGGGAATCGAACCCACGACCTCTGCTTTGTCGGTCGGACACCACTACCACTGGGCCACCGAAGCACTTGGCCAAAACGTTTCTAATAATCGTTTTCTTAAGCTTACTTTAAACTTTTTATCTTTACTAGAAGCCGAAACACGTTTATTCCTCACGGAGGTCTATGAACGACTACACGTTTGCGTTTCATTAGATCTCGGTGGACATCTGTTACATTAACTGTGCAAGGAAAATCATTTCGAACATCCACACGTACAGACTCTGCAACTATTCCACTTTGCTTATAAATTGCATTGAAGAACGCGTTCTATTTAATATATCGAAATCTTTCGGGGTTCCAATTATTCCTTGAGATCCATTCGGATATCGTACTTGTGCTGTAGAAGGTGTCATGCTTAACATTGTGTCAACAAGGATACGTGGCCTATATTCAGTCGCTTCTGTTCCGTTTGGAGTCGTCAGCATGATCCTTGCGACTGACAGGATTTGTGGGAGTGTTACTGATGATGTTATATGATTTATATTTACCCCCATTTCACCCATCGTTTTTGCTAAACTCGCAATGATCTCCAAATGTATATTTCTGTTTATCAAGGCTCCTCAGCACATGGTGCATCTAAAAGTTGTGTGTGCTTATTGTGTAACGCTGGCAGATCATGACTACGCAGAAGCCTATTTAATTGCCCCTTTAGAACCTCTAATTTAATCATCGTTTTTACCTTTTTCGACTTATCGTTGTTCTCACGATGACTGTACTGGGTTCACATATGACGCTCGTTACGAATCTTTGCAGCTTTGTTAAATATCGCTGAACCTTTATTTTTATTTTTGCTGATTCTATGATTCTATCGGTAAGGCTCGTACTTAGATACCCGTTGCACCGTATTGCCGTTTCTTCATTATATGGCGTTGCTTTATTCGTGGCTACGCCATATGCTGTTATATCATTATCCTATCCTATTTCTGATTGTGAAAGAATGGCCGAATTTCAAGTTTAAAGAATATTATTTATTACTTAACGGAAAGAAAGTTTGACAATGAATTTTAAATGAATTATGACTTCGAAAATGAAAAAGTTAAGGGCGCTCTCAAGCAAACGATCTGTTCTCTTCGAGGGCACAACAAACAATATCTTTCTCTCCTTAGGGTAGTGTCAGTGATGCCGTTGGCAAAATGTAAGTCACAGCTGCTTTTGTTATTGTATTGTGTGCGCTCATTCATTTGTAAATGTACTTAAAATTGTTGTCCACCATTTTTTCTTGTTATACATATTATGGTCTTTTGTTTATTTATATTGTGGTTAAAATTGTTGCCAAATAGTTGTATGTAGCAAAATTGTTTCTTCTTATATTATGTGCTATTTTTTGATACTTTCTGTACTTATGTTGTTTATACAAATAATTCCCAAGATTTACTTAAAAAAAAATCCTTTTGAAAATCAAAATTAAAGTTTCAACAGAAAACATGAAAGAAAATATAAATTTATAAACTGTAAAACTAAAATTAAAAGTACTATATGTTCGTATAGATAAAGATATTCTCGATTTTTCTTTACAAAACCTATTATACATATTTACATTGATTTACCTATTTAATCGCCATGTACGAGTAGATATGCTTAAAAGCCGGATTTAAAAATTTGTATGTGCCGCAGAAACAAAAAACTGCTGAACGGATTTGAATGCTGGTTTTTGCAATTGAATCTGGGATTGAGGGATTGGATCTATAAAATGTTAAAAAAAACTTCAACATTTTTTATTTTTTTTCATTTCATTTTATTTTATTTATTCAATTAATTTTTTCATAATCTTAAAAACTAATAACAAATAAGTTGAATAAATATTAGTGATCATTCTTAAACAAAAGTTAGTGGTGAATGACACTTCAAAAATTAGTTTTCAAATTAGAATATAATGTGGGGTGATAATCAGTAACATTTTGATTTACAATTTTATAAATTTTAATAAAAGAAGATGAAAGAGATTTAAAAAGCAAATATAAACATAACAATTCATAAGTAAACTAACATTGATTCAAGATGTAAATATGATTGTGTTGCTGATGAAAAGGAAGATGTTTAAAAAATGATTCAATATTTTCATAGTTCAGGGTGAATAGCCAGTTTCTAACATTTTTAGTGAAATTTGGATATCGAAAAGTTTCTCTTATAAATAGAACAAGAGGTTTTATTTTTAAGACACAAGACTGTTTTATAAACTTCAACTGGTGTAATCGGATTATAAACAAAACTATTACATTGAACATCATCCATAAAAGAGACATCTGACGAAGAGGAACAGTTGCAGGATATACCAGGATCGAAACTTGGTTTTAATTTCTCAGAAACTTCAGTGAAATACTCGTTAAAAATATTAGTAATATTCCCAAGATCTGGCTCCATAATTCCCCCCACTTCAATGCTATCAATCTTAACGCCGCTTTTAACCTTTCCTAAAATGTTATCTACTACTCTCCACTCTGCGCGTACATTACCTTTAGCTCTCGTAAACATATCACCATAGAAGTTGTTGCGAGCGTCCTCGATTTCTTTATTTACAAACTTACAAAAATTTACATAATGTCTCTTAAGTTTTGAGTTACTTTGATGTTTTTTACATTTTGAATGTAATTTTCTCTTTTTCCTTATCTTATTAAGAAGACTATTAGTCATCCAAGGTTTTAAATATTTCTTTTTACCTGCACGATTTTTTACGAAAGTACTCGATTTGATATGCTTTTGAATAGTTTCAATAAATAAATCGAAAGCAATGGAAGGATTATCTTCACAGTAAACTGATTCCCAACATTCAAAAGTTAAAAGTTCTTTTAATTTATTGAAATCCACAGAATATTTTACTGTTTCAGAAGCTGATTCAATATTTTCAGAACTATTGCAAAACGAAGTATAATTTAATGTTATCATATTATGATCTGTCAGCTTCAAATCATATACTTTGCCGCTAAAATGTTTTTTATTATTTTTGTGAGATCTAAGAAATAAGTGATCAATGCAACTCTTAGAAGAATCTGTCAAGCGGGTAGGTTCATTTATCAAACTCTTGAGACCATTCGAAGCCATAGTCAACAAGTAATTTTCCGTATCAACGTTAGATTCGTTAAGAATATCAATATTGATATCTCCTAAAACAATTAAATTTTTAGACGAAGTTGAGCTGAGAATGTTGCTGAGATCATCAATAAACGCGCTCTTAGCAAAACCGTGTAATCGGTAAATACATAAGAAAGTATAATCAGTATCTTCAAACGTAAGCGATAACTTTAATACGTCAGCACTTGATAAATTAATGCACGAACAATCACACATTAATCCATTTCTCACATAAACGGCAACACCTCCAGCAGAATAAGACTCATTACAATTTGAGAATAAAGTGTAACCTTCTATTTTATAGGAATCTACTTCATTTTCGTAAATCCAAATTTCACTCAAGACAACAACAACAGGCAAATTCGACATAGACTCAAGATGAGCTAAGAAAATCGAAAAATTTTTTCTCATGCTTCGTATATTTTGATGTAGACAAAAACAATATTCTACAGTACTAATGGAGTGAATTGGGAATGTACATAAATTTGAATGAGAGAGTGGAATAGAACTACTAATATTCATAATCTAAGAAGATCAGCAACACAATTTATTCTTACATAATTAGCACCCTCTTCTTTCCGCATGTACACAGTTCCATTCCTCGTCCATACATATCTGTACCCTTTCGTTGTCATCATTGTTTTTGCAGTTTTTAATAGTTTCCTTGTTTCATAAGTTAAACACTCATTAACGTACATCTTTTCTTTTCTTCCTTCGGTATTGAGTAGGTTCGTGGTTAATTGTTCTCTTTTTTCTTTCTTTGCTTTTAGTATTTTTTCTTTACATAGATGAGACACTAGTCTTACTTGAAGAATATTTTTGTTGGTCGTATTGCCATTTGTTGTCGGTTTGGACAATTTAATTTTCTTCAAGTAACATTGATCTATATCTCTCTCATCTAAGTTTACGTTCAAATCTTCACGGAACACTTTAAGTGCAACATCATTTAGAGACATGTCTGTTTGAATGGCAGGAACGTTGAAAATCTCTATATATAGAATTTCTAAGTAGTTGTTGTTCCAGGTTGTTGACCTTTGCTTCAAGCGAGTTGATTCTTTTTTCGCATTCTAGATTTTTGGCTTGAAGTGCAGAGATTTGTTGTTTTTGATTCCCTTCTATTGCAACAACTTTGGCATAAATCATCTCTAATGTTATATGAGTACATTCGAGTTGTTTGGTGGATACTAAAAGTACATCCGATGTTGTATTGGATGATGTTAAACACAAAGTATTTTCTGCTGTCGCAACAGACGATGGAAGTGGTAAGGGCGGTGAGGGAGACGATGACCAAAAAACTTCAAAATAAGTAAAAGGAAAATATTTATGCAAATTTTTTACATTTACCTTGTTCTATTTTGAATTTTAAAGAACGTGTAAGAAAATATGTACGAGGGCGGGTCAATAAGCCCGCCAATAACTTTTGGATTAAAACACAGATTTTTTGATAAAAAAATAATTTTATTTTTCAACGTAGTCTCCCTTGAGCTCTATACACTTTGTCCAACGCTTCTCCAATTTTTTTATCCCTTCCAAAAAAAATGATTTGTCAAGGTCCTCTCAAAATAGGCCTTTGTTTGCGAGATGACTTCATCATTGGAGTCAAATCTTTTTCCACCAAGCCATTTCTTCAGGTTTGGGAACAAGAAGTAGTCGCTCGGAGCCCAATCTGGAGAATAGGGTGGATGAGGGAGCAATTCATAGCCCAATTCATGGATTTTTGCCATGGCAACTGCACATGTGTGCACCCTTGCATTGTCTTGGTGGAAAAGAACTTTTTTCTTGGCCAAATGAGGTCGTTTTTTTTTTAAATCGTCATTGAATCGGTCCAATAAGTTGGCATAATATTCCCCATTGATTGTTCTTCCCTTTTGAAGGTAGTCAATGTGGATTATCCCGCGTGCATCCCAAAAAACAGTCGCCATAACTTTATTGGCTGACAAACCCACCTTGGCCTTCTTTGGCGCCGATTCACCCTTAGAAACCCACTGTTTTGACTGTTGTTTGTTCTCTGGTGTGTTGTGATGGATCCATGTTTCGTCCACGGTTACAAAACGGCGCAAAAACTCCTCCATATTGCGATTAAACAACGCCAAACCTTCCTGTGAAGTTGTTACACGATTGCGTTTGTGGTCGACTGTGAGCAAACGCGGCACCCATCTTGCGGAAAGCTTTCTCATGCCCAAGTGATCATTCAAAATTGAAACCACTGAGCCATGCGAGATCCCTACGGCTTCCACAATCTCTCGCACTTTCAATCTTCGGTCGGCCAACACCATATCGTGAATTTTTTCGATTGTTTCGGGTGTAGAGACCTCAACTGGGCGTCCAGGACGTTCGGCATCTTCAGTGCTTGTACGGCCACAACGAAATTCAGTAAACCACTTTTTTACCATTGAAATCGATGGTGCAGAGTCCCCATAGTATTTATCAAGCTTAGCCTTGGTCTCGGTAATGGTTTTTTTTCGCAAGAAATAATGCTTAATAAGCACACGAAATTCACTTTTTTCCATTTTCTCCTCAAATTAGTGAGTAGTCTGATAAAAATAGCTGTCAAACACAAACTAACTGACGCAGCAAGTTTAAATTTTGACAGGAGTCAACTGACGGATGCCTGTTGACAGGAGCAGTGTTGCTGTTTCAGTAAAGAGGTCAGAAATTCAAAAAGTCACGGACTTATTGACCCGCCCTCGTATAATATTTGACTACATTTTTTGAGAACAAAGATTTTCATATTTGTATGTTACATACATGTCTCCCTTGTACATTTTCTATGAGAAACGGAACATAAAGAATTGTTGATTGTGTGCTTCCGCGATGACGATCAGTGCAGATTTGCGACAGTGAATGCATAAGCATGTGTATTGTTATTGCTTGATACTCTTGACCGATAAGTTTGGATGCAATTTTTTCTATAAGTATGTGGACGACTTAGAACTGATTTTACGTTTGTATGTTTTCGCAGTAAGAACGTGCTGTTTATTTAAAAAAGTGATTTCTTCTTATAGTTAAGTGATCTTTCGTAGTGGATTAATTAGTAGCAACTAGTATCAATCAATTTTACACAAAAACATTTTGCATTATCGAACTTTTAGGCAGTCGAATAAGTAAGGTATGTGAAAGCATACTAATGTTCTAATTATATTTTTTGTACTAGCTGAATAATATCACATATGTATGTATATAGTTTTTTTTTTCAGTCGATGCAAACCATAGTTGTTCAATATCAGACTTAGGGCATATTGAGCTGATTGTTTTGTAATGTCTGCCATTAGCATTAAACATTTATACATAGCTTATTAAAACAGGGCTTAGGAACTAAAATGAATAACAAATGCATGTATTATTGGCGATTGTATGTATTGGATGCGGTTTTTCACTGGAGACAATAATGCGATTTATAATAATTGTAAAAAAAATTCCATTTTCGAGAGGAAAAATTGCTTTGTTGAAGGCTTTAGTGGCAGAGATCTACTATTAACTTCCTCATATGAACAGACTTCAGTTTGATTATGGTACACTAATTTGCGTCACGAAGATATACAGTAATAGCAATATCAGAATGAAATCAAAGCAAGGTTTTGGGGACGAATCACTGCGAATCCAAGCCTTTCGTTTGTGTACTTTATTACCGACATTTTATAATTGTTAGATATTATGCAGGACCTACTAAAGAAACATGCGTACATTGTTCATCCAGGGTTTAAGTTTGGTTTCCGATTTTCTGTGCTCGATGGAAAAGCTACAGATATCAATATGACCAGCTAGAATTATTAAGAATAGTTCATACGCCTATGAGGCATTTCTAATGGTGTAGACTTCTTCTCAATTTTCACGCAGCAGCTTATCGTTAAGTGGTCTGTAGTTTATTTTAGTTACCTTAAGAGGAACGGTAACAACAGACCTTTTATTGTTATAGATACTTAGGACTAAACCGGTCAAACAATGATCAGTAATTTTCAGGTCAAAGCTAACACCCGCGCAAAGATTGGTTTCTAATTTCTTAAAGCGACCAAATACATGTTCAAGGCAATTATTAGAAATCGGTCTTGGAGGTTCATTAATAAACGATGTTAAACCATGCTCTGCCATTAGAATGCATATGTGTCCACTGCAGCGTTCCAACTTAAAACGTCCACATTAAAGTCGCCAAGAATAATAAGATTTGCCGCCTTTTCATTTGCGCAAGAAAGCTGTAAACTCTTCTAAAAACAATTGTAAAGATATAAAATGAGCTCTGTACATACAAATAATGTTATAATTTTCTTTACAAATGACGCAGGAAATTTTTGTGATATCAGCACTATTCAAACTATAACAGTCAACCTTAAACTCATCATTACGCAAATAAGAATTACTGACGAATACGCCTACTTCTCCCGCAGAATAAGTACGAATCACTAGTGTTAGCGTAAAACTAGTAGTTTGGAATTTTTTAGTCTTCTTTTTCGCATGAATAAATCCATATCTCGTACAAAAAATAAAGTCACAAAAACCTTCATTATTACAGAGTAACAAATCAAAATTTTGTCGCATGCTTCTAATGTTTTGATGAACAATGAAAACAGGTATTTCATTCTTAGAATTAGAATAAAAGACACTATCATAGATACCTTTAATGGATCTAATGGTAGTGTTGTGTTTATAGGATCAAAGCTATTATTCATAATGTTAATTTTCAAATTGTTGTTAAATCGTCAAAGGATCTTATAACGACAACCTTATCATTATCAACCTTTCTCATCAAAATTTGAGATTTACTAAACCATAAGTATTTATATTGTTTTTCTATTTTAACTTTTTTCGCTACCATAAACAAAGTCCTATGATTAATAAATATACTTTTGCTGCTACAATCACCAAATATGGAAGTGTTAAGAGCTTTCTTCGCGGTTTTTTACTTCTCATAATCTTCTGCTTGACTACAATAGAGGATAGATGGATACATAAATATATCTTCTCGTCTCATTAGGATTGGAAGCTGCATTTATATTGTTGATGTTGAGACAGAAACATTAAAAGCGCCATTAAACATTTTTTGCGCACTATCTACAGTATTGTTGTTATTTACCTCAAGGTAGGTAGGTAAGAGTGGCTGTTGGATGAAACCAACCCACTTAGGCCTAATGGCCCATTGTGATGCCAAGTGGATCTATGATCCTCTTACTGATGGAACCAGTTTGAGCTTCTGACGAAGCGAAGGAGACTGTTTACGTCTGTATTTTTCAGATCTTTTAGGTTGTTGTAGAAGAAGTTTTCTTCTCTGGGAGAGAGCTGGACATGTACAGAGTAGGTGGAGGGTTGTCTCCTCCTCCTCCTAGTCCATACAGCTTCTGCAGAAATCATTTTTAAAGGCGCCAAGCCTTTACTTGCCTATAAGGCAGTGTCCAGTGATGACACCTATGATGGCGCTGAGATGTTCCTTATTTAGAAGGATCAGACACTTAGAGCGATACAGATCCAGTTTTGGCCAGATTTGTTTGGTCGCTAGACATGTTGGTCCAACAGTCCACCTAAGGTCTGTTCTTTTATTGGCATCCAGCTTTAATGTTAGTTTGCACGCAGCGATTGGGATAATTATGCTACCCCTTTCCGGTAGAATAGGTAAAGTGGTTCCAATTTTGGCGAGTTCATCGGCTCTACAATTCCCTGGAACGTCTCTATGGCCCGGCACCCAACAGAGGTGAAGGTTGAACTACTCTGCCATCTCCATAAGAGATGATCGGCAGTCAAGGACGGTTTTAGAATTCAGTGAGACTGAGTCCAGGGATTTGATAGCGGCCTGACTATCCGAAAAGATGCGGATATCCTTTGCAGATATCACGTTTTTCTTCAGCCAGAACAGAGCTTCTTTAATTGCTAAAATTTCCGCCTGGAACACGCTGCAGTGATTTGGAAGGCGGAAAGAGAGGCTTGGATTTAGCGTGTCTGAGAAAACACCGCCACCAACCCCGATATTGGTTATAGATCCATCTGTGTAGAGATGGATCTACTTGTCCTCCATGAAAGCATCTTCCTCCCAGAAGGATCTAGAGGGGAAGCTTACATGGAAGTTTTTGTCAAACCAAAGTTCAGGTGTGGTGTAATCGATGTTCTCTGTGGGGATTCCTAATGTACTAAGAATATTGGCGTGGCCAAATGGATTATTAGTCCACTGTTTAGTCGCTTTAAGGCGTACAGCTGCAGTCGCAGCTATTTGCCTGCTGAAAATATCGAGGGGTGTTAGATGAAGCAGAATGTCTAATGCTGCAGAGGGGGTGGACCGCAATGCTCCGCTTATGCATAGGCATGCTGTTCTTTGGACTCTGCTTAGCTTAATGCAGTTAACCGCACTTTCTAAGGCCGTCCGTAAGTATCGGTCTTATGACCGGGATGTACAGCCAGTGGGTGATCCGAGGTTGAAAGCCCCATTTATTTCCATTGGCTTTTTTGCAAGAGAATAAAGATAATGTAGCTTTATTGACTCTTTCTTGAATGTTAGGTTTCCAGTTTAGTTTTCTGTCAAAAATGAGACCCAGATATTTTGCTGTATCGGAAAACACTAAACTGGTACCGTTTATTGAAGAAGGGTCTATAGTTGGAATTTTATATTTCCTGGAGAAGAGGACAAGATCAGTTTTATGGGGGTTTATTCCCAATCCACAGCGATCTGCCCAACGGGTTAATCTATTGAGATTTAGTTGAAGGAGTTCTTTAATGGTATTAAGATGCTTACCTGAGACGGCAGTAGCAACGTCGTCTGCATAGGGAATCACCCTGCTACCTCCCGCTCCAGGTATATCAGCAGTTCATTTACTACTAAGTTGCAGAGAAGGGGAGAGAGGACACCGCCTTGCGGCGTACCTCTGCTGACACATCTTTTGGCAGAAGTCTCACCCAGTTTGGAGTTGATTATCCTGCTTTTTAGCATAAGACTGATCAGTTCTCCAAGTGAGTCGTCTACCTGCAGAGTTGACAGCGCAGTCGTGATTGCGGATGTGTTGACGTTGTTGAAGGCACCCTCTATATCCAGGAAAGCAACCATTGTGTACTCTTTATATTGTAGGGATCGTTCGATGTGGCTAGTCAGTGAATGCAGAGCCGTTTCCACCGCCTTTCCTTTACAGTAGGCATGTTGAGCTGTTGACAGAAGTCTAGGGTCAATTTTAGCTCGTATATGGATATCAATCAGTCGTTCTAGAGTTTTCAGAAGGAAAGATGATAGACTTATAGGTCTGAGGGATAACATGAGAATATTTTCTGGCTTTGGGACTGAAAACTGCGTTGACATCTCTCCATGACAGTGGAATGTGGATAAGTTTTACACAGCTACTCATAATATTTTTTAGCGCAGGCAGAATAATATCTGAGGATCTCTGTAGCTTGGCAGGTATTATACCGTCTGGACCAGCAGACTTGTATGGTTTGGAGCTATGCAGCACCCAGAGCAATTTGTCTCTTGTGATCAGACCATGAATTTTGGTCCCGGTTGCAGTAGGCCTGTTTGGGTTGCTACTGGCCGCGAACTGAGAGCTACGTGGAAAATGGGTGCCCAGTAGCAGGTTGAGTGATTCATCACTTGAGGTAGTCCAAGAGCCGTCGGTTTTTTCCAAACCGCTAGGCATCATAGAATTTGTGGAGAGGATTTTTCTTAGCCGTGATGCCTCGGAGGTTTCCGTGATTTTGTCGCAGAAGGACCTCCAGGATTGTCGCTTTGCCTTCCTCAGTTCTTTTTTGTATAATTTGAGGGATTCATTGTATGAGTCCCAGTCAGTCACTTTCCTTGTGTTCTTTGCCAAGTTGAAAAGTTTTCTACAAGCGTTTCTGAGCAGTCCCAGTGCTGATGTCCGCCAATGTGGCTTTTTCTTGCCTCTAGGTTGAATAAGAGGGCAGGAAGCGGCCATAGCCTGATTGAGAGCCAGAGTGAAATCCCTGACCTTCATGTCAAGCTCATTGGTGTCACTCGGGGGACTTGATAGTTCAGAGGATAGCGTTTCTGACAGTATTCCTCTGTATTTTGGCCAATGAGTTTTCCGGAAGTTCCGGAATGATGGTTGACTAGGAGGAGCATCATTCAGGCTAAATTGGATGTATCTGTGGTCTGAAAAAGAGTGTTCAGACGATACCATCCAGTTCATTAGCATTTGAGTGATGCTGTCGGAGACAAGAGTTATATCTAATACTTCCTGTCGGTTTCTGGTTATAAAAGTGGGCTCATTGCCAATATTGCAAATGCAGAGGTTAGTACTTATAATATGATCAAAAAGTGACTCACCTCTGTTATTGATGTCAGTGCTGCCCCATACCGTGTGATGCGCGTTAGCGTCGCATCCGATGTTGAGGTCAGTTTTTTGTCTTCCAGCCTCCAGTACCACCCTTTCTAGGTTATCACCAGGGAGAGGGCCCACATGATCGTGGCCAAGGTATGCCGATGCTAGCCAGTAGGAGCTTTTGGCAGTCTCTAGTCTGGCAACGGTTATGTCGGGGTCCCTGAGATTAGGGAGTAGAAATAAATTAAGGCTACGTTTCACTAATATACAAGTTCTGATCTTACCTTTGTTTCTTGTATAGAGCGGAACGTATGCGGGTGTCCTAAGTCCACGAACCATGCCTTTTACAATCCATGGTTCCTGGATTAGGATAATGTCTTCTGCGTTTTTTGAAAGACACAGAATGAGTGCGGCCGAAGCCTTTTTAGAGTGATGGAGATTAATCTGGAGAAACCGTATCATTGCTACAGTTTTTCGGAGTAGTCTCCACCACGGTGTTATTGAGATCTTCCGATTCTGAAGATGTGCCCAAGAGCTCATCTTCTTTCTCTGATCGTATAGGACCTCGTTTTGTTTCGTCATCTGTTTCCATTTCCGACGGGGTGTCAGATAGGGAAATCGATGGCTTACTTGTCACCTCAGATAGATTGGAGTCGTCGCTATCCATTTCTGGAAAAGATATCGACGCTCCAGGGTCTGATGTTTATTGGTGTCTCCGTTAAAGGAGGAGGAGGTTGCTTATCAGCATCCAGTTCATCCTTTTTGTTAACCCTTAAATGGATTGACTCGAATCCGAACCGAATCATACCTTTTGTCTGCGCTAGAGGATTAAGGGATTCTTTGTTGATCACGATCAGCGCGTATCTATTGTATAAGAACCCCTTAGTTCCTCCAGTTTCGCGACTTTCCAGTCATGAGTCGGAAGGGTCGGGTTACTGAGCCTGGTGATCTCCAGGATGCTTTCTGGGGAGGAGGGTTCTGCTGGGATCCAGGTGCGAGTTCGAAGTCTACTAGGGATGTCCTCCTAAGATACGACCTCGAGTTTTGCATCTGTCCAGATCTCTCCTAAACCACCTATGGCTTTTGTGAAGAGATCGAGAGATCTCTGATCTGCACATGCGATGAGCTTGACGTGGCCTTGATCCCAGCCAGCGTCGCTTGTGATAGGAGGTGGTCCGGGGTTTTTCCGCATAATAGCCAAGAAGTTGCTCGAAAGCTTCAGCTTGGCCAGCTGCCACCGTTCAGGTGTTATGGAACCGTCGGTATCGCTCCTATCGATTACCGCGATTATTATGGCGTCCTTTAGGACTTCACTGAAAGACCTCAGAGATGTGTTGTTGGATGGCCCAGGGGTTTTTAAATTGTGGGTTTTAGGCCTCTTGGAAACCGGCACGGTTTTCTCCAACGATCTCTGGCGCTTGGAGGAGTCTTTAAGTGTTTTGGGAGCAGTGGAAGCAGTGGGCAACCCGTCTTTTAGGATGCTGTTAACCCACTCAATCTTGCTCCTTATGTCCGCACTTCTCTTAACCTCCGGAATGGATCCGAAGGTTTTGAAGCATTTCGGCGTCTTACGTAGAGCGCCTTAGATGGAGCTTGGCGACGCGGCTGAGCTCCAGATTCCTCATTGGGAAGAGGAGTTTTGATAGCGATAGGAGGAGGAGCATCCTTTGGTTTCAAGACTCGTCTGGAGAGTTTCTCGAGACGAGTCTTACAACTCGGCAAGTTCGATGCTCGTGGTAGAGGATATTTACCTCAAGCACACCAACAATTTCAATTACGCCCTCCATCTGCTTCTGCTCTCTCCAGTGCAGTCTATTTTTTAGGCTCGTAACCCTCGACCTCAATGTGGCATTTTCATCTTCCAGCTGTTATACCGTATGGAGAAAGTCAATGTTTATGTTTTTTAGATTGAGAATCTATTCGTAAAGTAGCTAAAGGGTTATTGAACTGCTGCACCCGCTAGCATGTTGTGTCTGATCCACTGTAGTTGTACTTGCACTTGTTGCATGCTCTCTGCTGGTTGACGCTGTTCCGCAGTTAGGTGTAGTGGTTGTTATTGGTTTCTGTACTGCTCTTGATTGCAGTTTAGTAACTCCCACAGCTATATACTGCTGTTTTGGCTGTGTTGGCACAGCTGCTGTATTTTGTTTAGCTACGGGTTGATGTTGTTGTAGCGATTTTCGGCGGAGTGCCGTGCATTTGTCACAGCGAAAAGGTTTATTGTTATTCCGCTTGTTGCATATGTATTAACGCAGGCATAATACTTGCAGTTAAAATACTCTATTTTAAAAAGGTCACTTCGATTGGTTTTTTCTTTACAACTTGAACAGTTCATAATGATTTATTTGTAATTAAAAAAATTATTGAATTAAAGAATTTTAGGTAATGAAAAGTGCGCACCCCACAACATTATTAAAAACACGTCCGCTATCAAGGAGATCTTGTAATCTTTTTTCAACATCCGTTTGTTTATATTGTACTAAATTAAACAATACATCGGTTTTAGCAAAAATCTCGGAAACCGTATTCAGAAGAAAACAAAAAATCTTTCCTTTCGAATTTAAACAATAAACTTTCAACCATTGAAAGTGCGTCATTATCCCATTCTTTTGGATTGTGTAATATTTGGTTAAAAGTTTCAATAATATCTAATCTACAGTTAAAAATAACGTTAATTATTCGTGAATGGTAATGCCAGCGAGTTTTTGATACTCCCGGCAAGCGTCGGTTTTCTATTTGTTTTAAAATATTTGAACATTTAGTTGATTTATTAAAAAAGCGTACTACAGTGTATATATTGCCAAAAAAAACTTTTAACTCTGGTATATTTTCTAGTGATATTTAAATTTAAAACATGTGCGTAACAAGGAATAAAATTAGCCATTGGACATGCATCTAGGACTTTTTTTTTAACACCACCCACTTCCCCGGAAGTAAGATTGCCCAATTAACTTTTCCTTGCAACCTTATACATCAAGTACAATATATTAAAAATGTGTTCTGAGAGCTCATCTGCATTTCGACTCTCACTCACGTCAAAAAAACCAAGCAACATTTTCTCTATTCCTTCCTCCGATAAGTAACGCAATACGGCACTTAGGTATTCCCTATGGCTCACGTCTGGTGTTTCATCGATCAAAATGAACACAAAATGCGTTTCACTTATTTCTACTTTAATTTCATCTTTAATCACTGCAGCGATACTATGTATCAAATCGTTTGTATGTCATTTGAAAGACCCGAAAAAACTGGATCATGTGCACTGGAACACTGTTCTAAATGAGAGTCAATTAACGTGTCATACTTAGATAAGTATAAAATTGTTTCAACATAATTACCACAATTATTAGAATCTGGCTTTTCATTGTGACCCTGAAATGCTTGTTCGTGTTTGGCTAAAAGAAGTAATGTATCTATAAAACGTTCCATCAATTTACGGTTTCTTTCAATTTTTTTGTTGTGAGCTACAAAGGGATTACCTAAGGAGGTTTCAATGCGATTAGTGCCGAATTCGTGCAAAAATAAACAGCTACGAATATGCTTTTCCGTTTTGACATTTTTTTTTGCCGAATTAAGTAAATTGTTTGTATCAGCGTAGCCCGTACGGCTCCAAACACTAGGGGAATTTGGAAAAGAAGACAAGAAAAACAAAACGTTTTGTTAAGTTTAAAACTACCAGTCAACCAAGTATGTTTTTGGTATATGGATGCATTGAAATGCGAAACAAAACCATCCTTGCGCTTATAATCGATCTTTAAAGAAGGAGTGGAGCGTCCTCTCTCTATAACTTTTTTTTTTAAGAAAATTCAACTTACAAATTCCTAATTCCCAATTCCTCCAAAAGCAAAAATACCCAACAACAATTTACAGTTAATAATTACGCCTTGCAATCTGCTTCATAACTGAATTTTTCAAACAGAAATAATCTAAGAGATATCTGCAAAATTCACTAAATAAGTCGAAGAAAAGCGGACTATTTTTTTGCATAAGAAAACGTGTATTAAACAGCGGGGTCAAACACAGTGAACGATAAAGGGAAAATAAGGAAAGAAAACCAATTTGTTCTAACCAGCCAGATATTTTATAACCCGACATTTTTCAGGTTACTTCGCGGTTGTCTTTTTTATGGGATATGGAGTATGTAATGTAGGAGAATAGGCATGCAATGATGTGTGTATCTGTGTGCGTAAAGCAGTAGAAGGATACGATATGATATGGTAGAATTTGTCGCTTGAGTGTGCAGGTTTAGGGGACGCACAAATATTATGTTTATATGCACATATTAAGATTCATGTTGCTTGTTCTATTGATACGTTGTTGAAAAGTACATAGAATTTTAAAATGTAACTCGGTAGGAATCGAGTTATATGGATGCTTTGCCTCTACCACTCAATAACGCCCAGATCGGTTGTTTCCTGCGAGTTTTCAGGAACTACAATAAGTTCGCTCAACGAATTTACTAACTTTTAAATTTTACTTCTCTTATTCTCAATTTTAAAATAAAAGACACGACTTTCGATTTTATTCAATTTTTTCTTTACTATAGTAATCTTATGTACGAGTATAATTTGTACTTGGTGGTCCGACGGTTGGTCTTCGAATTCTTTCATCCTCGATTTCAATTTTTACAAAGTAGTTGCTCGATCTCCTGGAGAGAGAATTTATTGGAACGAGATTTCGAACACTACTTCTCGTTGATACATTAATTTACAATAGATAAGATAGGTTGTAATTCAATTAGTGTGGTGAATTACCAAATATAAAAAGAAGTTAAGATATTTGAAATAAATATATGAAAAATGTATGATTAAATGTGAACATGAACATCCTGGCCGCCTTAAAGTATCCGCAACATGTGACAGATACTTTAATCACTTGTTGGTAGTGGAGCCAGTTGGTGAATGGCTCGACGGAGAACTCCATTCCTCGTCTTCAAGTCCACGACACGAATTTTGCCATCTGCTGATATCACTGTTCTGATAATTTTGCCCAGGAGCCATTGCTGAGGAGATGTATTGTCTTCAGAAATAAGGACGATTGTTCCAATTTTTACATTTTCGGAAGATGACTTCCACTTAGCCCTTCACTGCAACTCTAAGAGATACTCTTTCGTCCATCGGCTCCAGAAATGTTGTTTAATTTGAGCCAGTCGCCTCCACCTCTTCAAAAAGGGTATCTTTTAATGTTCCAGTGATGGTTCTGGAATGCCATTCAGAGGATCTCCGATCAAGAAATGCCCGGGTGTTAGAACTTGCTCATCACTGGGATCACTAGACATATGGCAGATTGGTCGAGAGTTTAAAATAGCTTCAACTTCTGTCACCACTGTAGTAAGCTCTTCAAACGTCAAACTGGCTTGACCCAACGTTCGCAACAAATGAGCTTTCGCAGATTTTACAGCGGCCTCCCAATGTCCTCCAAAATGAGGCGTTCGAGGCGGAATGTGATGAAAATTTATATGCTCTCCGGTACACCAGGCAGCAATTTCATCCTGTTTTTGCTGTTGCAGGAACTGATCTTTATACTTCTTCAGCTCGTTTCGTGCTCCAACAAAATTGGTTGCATTGTCACAGAAAAGTTATCGGCATAGTTCTCCCCGGGCAATGAACTTTTTCAAAGCAGCGATGAAACCTTGAATTGTTAGGCCTGAGACAACTTCCAAATGAACCACTTTGACCACAAAGCAGACAAAAACTGCAACGTAAGCTTTGCAGATACGTTGGCCGCCAAGTTTTTGTGTAACATAGAATGGCCCACAGAAATCAACTCCAGTCTTCAGAAATGGCCTGGCGGGTTGCACTCGGTCCGATGGCAAATTTCCCATAATTTGTGTCATCAACTTGGGCCGATACCTGAAGCAGTGAACGCATCTATCAACCACCTTCTTCACCAGTCTTCTTACGTCAAGTACCCAAAATCGTTGCCGTATAATGCCAATTAGCGCTTGTGGTCCTGTATGGTAGTATTTTCTATGTGAGTAAAAAACAAGATTATAAATAAAAGGGTGGGATTTGGGAAGAAGAATAGGACACTTGCTAGAGTAAGGAATGTCTGCGTTCTGCAAACGCCCACTAACTCTAAGAAGTTTTAAAGAAGTATCGTCGAGGACAGGATTTAAATTTTTGACGAAACTCTTTGGGCTAATCAAATTCTCTTTTTCTAGTTGCTGGATTTCTTCTTTGAATTCGCCGCGCTGAATGTGCCACAAGATACGGAGAAGTGCGTCGTCTATCTCTCTTACTGTCAGTGAAATAACATCTTGTTTAGGCCTTGTGGCAGCAAATATCTTCGGGTCTAATTGATCAATTTCTGCATTCGGTTTTCGCCTAGAGTTCTTTAATGCATTTATGAATTTCACTGCATATCCAAAAACTCTGCAAGTCCTTTGAACGTCCCTAGATACATTTGCGAAATTTGCTGTGAAATATTATTCGTTAATAAAACTGTAACTGTTTTGCGCCTGCCTGGTGCATTATCCAGAATAGAAAAATCTTTTTGAACTGGCCACCGATCGCTGGGAAAGTACAGAAATTCTGGTCCTTGAAACCAAATACTTTTCTCCAATTCGACAGCGTATGATCCCCTAGAAATATAATCAGCTGGATTCTGTTTACCGCTTACATGTCTCCAATTAGCTGCTGGTAGATCTGATTGTATCTTGGACACTCTGTTTGCGATAAAGACATCCCACGTTGAAGGATGCGCCGGTAGCCAACAAAGAACAATTTCAGAGTCCGTCCAAAGGTATGCCCGGTCTATAATCAGATGTGAAAGATTGGGTAACACTGTCCTTAATAGCATCATTAACAGTTCCGCAGCACACAATTCCAGCTTAGGCAAACTTTGTGCTTTTATGGGGGCAACTCTTGACTTTGCAGCCAATAGGTTGCAACCATATGCTCTCAGCGATGCATCTGCAAATCCGTGAATTTAAATCGTTTTGTAATGTAATTTCAAGACATATCGTGGGACTTTAATGTTGTCTAGTTCTCGAAGGCGGTGTCGAAACACCATTCTCGTATATACGAGCCTGCACTGATTCATCTCAATTTGTCTTCTGCATCCAAAGGCTCTGAAGCATTATTTTTCCCTTGACAATCACTGGATAAATCAGTCCCAGTGGATCAAAAAGAGTAGAGAGCTCCGAAAGGATGATTCTTTTGGTAACGATATTTGAATGGATGATGTCTGGTACCATATATTGCAGCTGGTCGGTAGATGGATCCCATTAAGCCAAGGGTTCTTATTACATCGGAATCGTTTTTCCGTAGTGGAACTTCTTTATCTGCATCAGGAATTTGATTTAGCATGACATCATCATTGGTCCACCATTTTCGTAGCTCAAATCCAGCACTTTTTAAAATCAAGCTGACTTCTTGGTAAATCCTCTCGATCTCTTCTGATGAATCTCCTCCTGTTATAAGGTCGTACATGTAACAGTCTTCATCTATCACCTTTGACCCTAAAGGTCTTTTTTCCATGTTTATCTCCGCCAATATTTTAAGACAGTGGGAGGCTAAGTATGGAACCGACGTTGTCCCATAGGTTAAGGTGTTTAATTGGTATACATCTAGCTCTTCCGACGAATGAGGTCTCCATAGAACGCATTGATCATTCTATGCTGATCAACGAGTATTTGCCGATATATTTTTGAAATATCAGCTGTAAGAGCGAACCGAAAACAACGAAAACGCAGTATAGTTGAAAAAAGTATATCTTGGATTACCGGGCCTTGCATCAAAATTTCGTTCAAAGAGATATCAGAAGAAGTACTGGCACTGCAGTCGAAAACCACTCTTAACTTCGTTGTCGAAGAATCAGGCCTGACAACATATTGGTGAGGAGAAAAATATTCCATTTTACAAATTTTATTCTCAGAAACCTCTTGCATATGACCTAAATCCTCGTACTCCTTCATAAACTTACAGTACTGTTCCTTAACTTCCGTCTTTCTCTCTAATCTCCTTTCTAATGCGTAGAACCGTTTCCTAGCTGTTTTGAGCGAGTCTCCTAACACTTTAGGGTTGTCTTTAAATGGTAACTTTACTACAAAACGGCCTTCCTCATCCCGCACGACAGTTTTCTTGAAATGTGTCTCGCATGCTGTTTCTTCTTCGTTTAGAAATCTGCTCTTGCAAACCACATTTTCTATCTTCCAAAACTGCTCAACTATCTCGTTCTACTGCATGTCTTGTTCATAATATTGACCACCAACTAAGCAAATTGTAGCATTCGGGACCAACGATAGATCGTATCTACCTGATACTACCCAGCCGAGTAACGTTTTCTGCAAAGTAGGTCGTCTTTGCATCTTAATTTGTCCAATCGACAATAATTCAAGGAAGCATTCCGCTCCTATCAACATATCAATCTTGGATGCTTGATTGAACTTCGGATCTGCCAAAACAATATCCTTTGGAATATTCCAGTTCTCAATGTTGAACGACTTGTTCGGTTGAAGGTCTGTGATGCCTTTAATAATCAATCTGTTTCAAAGTCTGAAATTCTCGACTTACATACCGCCTTGGTCCGAAAACGAATTTAAGAAACATTCTTTCCGATACCACTGATTTCCATATTCGCCTTTAATCTATTCAACCTTAGTCTTTGAGCCATATGCTCCGTGATAAAATTTAGCTGCGAAGCAGAATCCAGAAGCGCACGCACTGGATGATAAGCCCCTGATTGATCTCTGACTTCTATTAATGCTGTCGCTAGGACAACTTGATTCGAAGTTCGCCCAAGCAACGTTGTAGGACGTGAAGTGTTTGACGACCCTGCTGTTTCCTTATTGGCATTCGCGTTTGGGGAGAACCTATGCAAAAGCTGATGATGTGGAAGAGAACAGATACTGAATGCCCTTTCTCCAAACAATTTATACACAATACTAACTTTTTGGTCTCGTTAAACCTACTCGCAACTGGAAACCTCTGGAAATCAGCACAACAACCTATTTGGTAACCTTCTGAATTACAAAATTCACATTGCACTTTTTGTGTTGTCAAAGCAGTGTGTTGCATACTCCGATCTCTATTACGAGGACGAGGATAATTTTCTTTTGTCCCTTTTGAGACAACCGAGCTATCCGCATTAATCCTTTGGGATTCTTTTGCCTCCAAGTTCTTGCAACGACGGTCTAGAATCTTCGTAAATTCTTCCCACGATGGGAGCTTGCTATAATCCATCGCATCTTGCCTTTGGAAAGTGTTTCCGCGTCTACGCGATCTAACGCCAGGGATATAAGGATGGCATGGGTAATATTCTCATAATTTCCTATGGACAACATGGCAGTTAAATGAGTATTGAAGCTATCTTCCAAGTTTCGCAATGAGAAAGAAGTAGCTTTCGTAATCTTGGGAGTCTCCAACAGGGAATTAATATGCTCTTGAAAAAGTAGGCATTTGTTATCAAAACGATTAGCCAATCGCTCAAGTGCCTTCCTATAGTTCGTACTGGTCATATCGAACTCTTGTATTGCCCCCAATGCAGCTCCTGTCAAATACCTCTTTAAATAGTTAAATTTTTGTATACTATCAAGCGTCCCGTCTTTATCTACTAGATTCTTGAACAGGCCAATGAAATTCGGGTACTCGGAAAACTTCCCCGAAAATGTAGGCAACTTTATTTGCTCTAACTTTGACCTCAAAATTGGCTGCGGATGAAACAGTGTTGTATTTAAATTTTCACAAGAGATCGTGCTGTCTTTCAACGCAGCTAAAATCTCCAAGATCTTTGCCTTCGACCCAATATATACGTCTTCGATTTCTGATCGGAAATTTTCGTTAGCATCTACTTCCTCAACTATATTAAATTGCTCTATTGATGTCTGCAAGTTCATTATTTGCTTAAAATACGACTCTAGTATACCTAGTCAGAATTCTAACTCAGTTGTCGATAACGAGTCCCCTTTCAAATCAATAAGCTTTCTTGTTCGCGTGAGATTTCGCTTGGTCGTAGCCCTGAACGTCTTCAGATCTGCTATCGTCTTCTGCCTACTATCAGCTGCCTGCTTAGCATCAGTGGAACCATCGATCTCCCCACTGCCATCAACTGGTACAATTGGATCCGACATTCTAACAATCGACAACAATTATAAATAAGACTCAACTTAATCGAACTAAATTGATAATTTTATTGGATTAATACTCGTATGTAGTACTGTCACTGATTAGAGAGGGATGGTAGCTATATGAAACTAATGGTTTCCAGACACTTTTGCAGCAAGTTTCCAAACAACTATGATAATGGAACTGAAAATGCCTATACAACAAATTCTACCTCCGCAACTCTCCTCTGCAACTTTCCTAACCGGTTCGGAACTCTCCTTGACCAACGATATCCACCAAGTTTTCAGCAACCAAATATCGTAGAAAAACAACAATAAGTCAGCAACAAAGTTCCACAACACAGCAACAAATTACCGGCAACAAAATCGCTTGTCAACAATTTCTTCAAAGCTTAACTAGGCTTTGTACTCGTATATGTATATGTGGTGAAAACAAGATCAACAATTTGAACTTACTTGTGTCTCTTCTTCAAAAAGCTTACAAACTCCCAACTTTAACTCTTCGCACGTCATCAGATTTCCCCACAGTACAGCAACAAAACTTTCGGTCTGATAAGTTGTTGCGTTGCTCTCTTGATGATGGCTAATTATATGACCAAACGGGTGATTCCCTCCATGGCTGATGATGACGTATCTGGCTCAGCAGTTGCAATGACGAGTATGAGCTTTTGGTTCCACAGTCGCTTTAAGGTCACAAGTACATCCACTCAGATCACAAAACTGCAAGTGGCAAAATTTAAACATATGATAATTTTACCACCTTTATCCAACGATCTGCTATGTATCTGCAATGATTTTGCTGGGTTTCCTCGGAAATTTCTTCGCTGTCTTGAAAGATGTGGGAACAAAGCCAAATATTTAATTGTATCGGGTTTCGGCACCAAAATGTTTCCTGAGAGTTTTCAATAACTACAATAAGTTCGCTCAACGAATTTACTAACTTTTAAATTTTACTTCTCTTATTCTCAATTTTAAAATAAAAACACGACTTTCGATTTTATTCAATTTTTTCTTTACTATAGTAATCTTATATACGAGTATAATTTGTACTTGGTGGTTCGACGGCTGGTCTTCGAATTCTTTCATCCTCGATTTCAATTTTTACAAAGTAGCTGCTCGATCTCCTGGAGAGAGAATTTATTGGAAGGAGATTTCGAACACTACTTCTCGTTGATACATTAATTCACAATAGATAAGATAGGTTGTAATTCAATTAGTGTGGTGAATTGCCAAATATAAAAAGAAGTTAAGATATTTGAAATAAATATATAAAAAATGTATGATTAAATGTGTTCATGTTCACATTTGAAATAAATATATAAAAAATGTATGATTAAATGTGTTCATGTTCACATTTAATCAGACATTTTTTATATATTTATTTCAAATATCTTAACTTCTTCGACTTTCAGTATTTCTAAACAAAGCGGGACGGCGAAGTTATTACAGGAAAGCTCCTTAATCGCTTACAAAATGTCGCTAGAAGCTGTTGACGGAACATTAAAGGACTTAAGATTGATGAATGCGCCATTTGGAGGAGTAACGATGCTACTTGCACGAAATGTTCGTCAAATATTGCCTGTTATAACTCGCGGAACTCAAGCAGACGAAGTAAATGCTTGCCGAAAGAAATCCATATTATTGCAATTTATTGATAAATGTCGCTTTCAAAAAACATGCGAGTTCACCTAGAGAACGATGCCAATGCTGAAGCATTTGCAGAAACTCTTCTGTGGATGGGAAAGTTACTCTTTCTTTTGGTCATCAAATAAGTTAATTAATGATTATTAGATCTGATATACGCCTCCATTCAAGATATTCAGAGCAAGAGGGTGAGCTATTCTTGCCCCTAGAAAAGATTCTTTGGCCAATACTAATGAGCTAATTTTGACAAAGGTTAATGGTGCCCCTCACCTTAATAAATCTGTCGACACTGCAGTTAATGCGGACGATTTGATACATTTACCAACTGAATTCTTAAATTCCATAAATCCGCGAGATCTCCCAGGATATTTGATTTCGTTAAAAGTTGGAGTGCCAATAACTTTATTAAGAAACTTATGCCCACCAAAGCTGTGCAATGGAATAAGTTTGCTGGTTAAATTTTGCGACCGAATCTTATTGCAGCAACTATTACAATATAATACGACCAGGCACAAATGATGTATTCATTCCAAGAATACCAATGATATCTTCGAACTATGTATCTACTTGCTTTTAAAAGACTGTTTCACCAAGACAACGCGCCGTCTCACATCTCAGCGGTTGGCATGGCGAAAATCCATGAATTACGGTTTGAACTGCTTGACCATCCGCCTAGATCTAGCCCCAAGCGACTTCTTTTTGTTCCCTAATCTAAAAACTGCGCTCGGAGGACAGAGATTTTCGTCAAATGAGGAGGCAACAACTTCGTGAACAACTATTTTCCAGAGCAAGATGCCAAGTAATATTTGGAGGGGTTAGAGAGATGGGAGCATCTCTGGGAGAAGTGTGTAGGGCTACAAGGAGACTATGTAGAAAATTAAAAAAAAATTTTAAGAAAAAATGTCTTGTATCATTGTTTGGTCGGAAACTTTTCAGACAACCCTCGTACTTAATAATTAACAGACTACACAAAACATTTGAAAGAAAAAAAAATTTATTAAAAAGTGCAAGGACAAAGTGCAAAGTGCAGAAAATATATATATATATATATAAATATATATAAAACAAAGTACATACATAAATTCCCTCGCGGTCGGTGTCTTGCCCCTTGTCTTTTTCCTTTTTAAACACTTAAAGACCTTAAATTCTTCAACTTTAACCTCAACTGTCACCAGCTGGGCAAAGCTGACCAAAAGTCGTAAGTTTCTGAAATAAAATATTATTATAATAAACTGTATCTAATAATAATTTAATAAATATTGTACTTGTTAGATACATACAGTATATGTATATTGGGTTATAATTAATTTTACAAATAAAACCTTTAAAAATGTCGAAATTGTCAACAGGTGCAGATCAGAAAGGAGTACTGGAACAGATTCTTCGTGACCACTCCAACTTCAAAAAGTCTGGAACGTCACGTCGTACAGCCAGCTACCTTTCAGGTCGTCTTCTTATTCTAGAAGGGAACTTCAGGAGCGCGCTTGGTCTTCAAGCGAAGATTCGACGAGGAGAAATTGAAGAAGCTCTGGAAGAATAAGATTATGATGACATATTTGATAGGTTACAAGAAACGTACTGCACTTATCGTGGTGAATTGGTCGACGTTATCGACAATGCCAAGTCAGCATCTAAGGAAAAGATTGTGGAAAGTGAATCCACCGGTACCTCTAGTAATGAACTTTCATCACGCCAAATTCGAATTCACTTTTCGAGGGCTCGTACACGAAATTGCGGGCTTTCCATGATGCGTTTTTGTCTTTAGTCCACATAAATAAGAAGTTGCGTGAAATTCAAACACTTCACTATTTAGAATCATCTCTTACAGGTGAAGCTGCTCGTTTGTTGCGGAATTTAGGGTTGTACTCTGGCATTTATGATAAAGCATGAGAACTTCTTGTTGCCAGATATGACCACAAGCGCGTGTTGGTAAACGCTCATTTCCAACTTTTTTTTGAACAGCAGTAGTTGACAAAGGAGACTGCAAGTAATATAAAGTCTCTACTGGACACGTCCCAGGAATGCTTCCATGCCCTGGAAAATTTAGGATTGCCAGTTAGTTCTTGGGATGGCATGTTAATTTATATACTGGTTCAGAAATTAAATGCTTTTACTCAGCGTTTGTGGGAGGAGAAGATAGGTAGTTCGAAGGAGCTGCCCACTCTAACACAATTCACAGAGTTTCTGAAAACACGTTTTCGAACCTTAGAAGCAGTAGCTGGAACGAGTGGCGCAAAGGGCAGCTATTCTTCTTCACACAATGTTGCTGCTGTAGAGAAGAAAACGGTGTTGCACATCGGGAAGAAGCAGTTTGCATGCCAGGTATGTAGTAGAGGTCAGCACTCCCTTCGGACTTGTCAAAAGTTTATTGACAGGGAGATCTGTGAATGATCTAAGGCAGTGAACATATCGGTGTTTGTCGGAATTGTTTGACGTACAGTCACAAGACTAACCATTGTCAAAGCAGTGTGCGCTGCTATTACTGTAAGCAGACGCACCATTCTCTGCTACATGTTAGCAGTTTCAGCTCCAAATCTACAAGGGCTTATACAAATACAACTATAGGTACACAAACTTTTCATACTGTCAAATGGTAATTATTTTAATCTGAGGGCATTAGTTGATCCTGGATCTGAAGCAACTTTTATTACTGAGTACAACTCCTAGGGCTTCATCAACGGCGAACACTCATTAAGGTATCTGGATCGAGAAAAATTAGCAGTGGTTCATGTCAGCGGTGTGTAAGTCTTACCTTTGGGTCGCTGGTAACACCTTTCGACACAAATACCCCAACCTATGTGTTCACATTCCTGACTGGTCTTTTGCCATCCAAACCTTTAGCCTTGCAAAATTGGGAACACATCCAGGGTTTAAAGTTAGCTGATCCACAATTCGACAAGCCTACGACTGTTGATATTCTCCTGGGAGCCGACTTTTAATCTGTCTTTATTTTAGGATTCATTATACGCTGTGATGATGAAAGATCGCCAATTGCACAGGAATCAGAGTTACATAGGTTGGCTTCTCCTTGGGAAGGCAATTTCGCAAAATAAAAAATCTGTCGATAGCTTCTTACATGTTCTCGATAACGACACTCAGCTGCGAAGGTCCTGGGAACTGAAGGAGTTGCCTTTCAATACTAAGGAAACTGCAGAAGGAAAAACTTGTGAAAAGCATAATATGAACACAATAAGAATATTGTCTGAAGGGCGATATCAGGAATCGCAGTCATTTAAAATCGCATGTAAGCCTTCGAAGGAAGATTCCAGGAAAATCCGACACAGCACAAGGAGCATTCCTAGTGTTTAAAAGAATGCAAAGAGCTTCGTCAGATGGCAGTAGTTGACGCAAAGAATACTAGATACGCTACACAATTTCTATAGTACTCACCATGCGATATTCAATGAGTCAACCAGAAACTGCCGGGCACATGCTATAAAAAGAGACAGAAGTCAGGCAGACAGACAGATTCAATAGGCACAAGAGCATTCGAAATTCCTCATGGAGACACTGCCGTGGAAAAGATAAGTTACTTTGGGCAATGGATCTATCAATCGATGGCCTACGACTTTTGTCGCAAGTGGAGCGAAGAATATCTATCCAGGGTAAAACAGCGCCCGAAGTGGACAAGATGGTAGCCGGAATCAAGACGCGGAGACTTAGTTCTCATCAAGGCTGAGAGAGCGCCACAATTACAATGGCGACTCGAACGGATTATCGACACACATCCGGGGAAAGACGGACTTGTCCGAGTGGTTACGGTACGAATTGAAACCGGAGAACTCAAAAGGTCACTTGGAAAAATTTGCTACTTGCCATCAAATATCAGGGGCGCAAAGCAAGACATTTAAACGACACAACACAACATTTATAAGACACACACTTTAAATAGATTTACATGAAAAATCAAAGGCATTTATTTTCTTATAAGAATCATTTATTCCATTAATGAAATATAAATAATTACAAACTTATTTATCCTAGATTTCCCTACACAGCACAACACACATATGTATATACAGTCCACTCAATATCACACAAAATAATTCATAGCGGACAACGTTGTGACCGACGTTGCGAAATCCAAAAATACCGACGGGAATTGGAGAATCAAAACCGCGACGGCATTTGAAAGTTCTTACTGAATCCCAACATTATCCATTCAAAACACAACACACACTTTAACCTATCAACAGGTACCTATCAATTTTTTAAATATTTTTAAAGACACCAACATTTAAATATAATATCATATAGTAATTTAAACATCTTAAACTAATATACAATATAATCTTAATATAAATTAAATAAACAAAAAAATATATGTATATGTAAAAAAAACTCACTGCAGATGAATTGTAACAACAATTCAATTGAAGGCGGATTCATGTCTTTATTTAAAAATGCACACACTTTGACAGCTAATTCGGTCATCATTGCAATAACCAAAAAATACGTACGGAGAACAGTTATCGCACATATAACACCACATATTGTACCGAATTTGTTGGGAAAATAATTTGAATGAGCTATGTTTTGCATTTTCCCATTTCTTTTCAATTCTCTTTTCTTCTTTTGCACTTGCACACAGGGGTATCACTTTCGCGAAAACAATAACAAAACATATGCGTACATCAGTATGCACTCACAAACTCACATACGTATTGTGTTATCCCGCCGCCGGTGTACACAATTCCAAAGGAAATCTAATTTTCCCGAGGGGAGTAAACAAAAAGAAAATTTAAATAAAAACACTTACCTTTTATTATCAATAAAACTAAAAAAAAAGGGTAACAATCAACAAAATTAGCCAAACAAAAACCGAACAACACACGCGATACGAATTTGACCCAGTTTTGGTTAATGATCAAAACAAACTATTGCACTAGGCAAATTACACACTTTTCATCTCCCTTTGTTGCCCGTTTGTTATATCGTCATCCTTGTCACCTACATGTAATGTTTCAAATTTTAACTTACACCATTTTGTCTCATTTACATGTAGATAGTCAACACAATCGTAGTCACAAAACATATAACTCTGATGTCAAAAGAAGTACGACATACTCCAACTGCAATTGGGTACAGTAAGATCCAGGACACTTGCGGACGAAAAGCGTCCACTGGGCGTGTACAATAGTATTATTCAAAGTATTGCCCATCTGAAGCTATGACTTTTTCCCATCTTTCTGGTAATTTGTGGATCCCATCCCAAAAGAACTGCGCCGGCTTGGCAGCCAAGAATGAATCAAGCCAATTTTTGATATTCTGCTCTGATGTGAACCGTATTTCAGTGAGGGCGTTCTCCATCGACCGGAACAAATGGTAGTCAGAAGAGGCAAGGTCTGGGCTATAAGGCGGGTGGGGTAAGACTTCCCATCCACTGTTTTCCAAATAGTTCTTAAACGAGGCCGAGCGTTGTCATGATGGAAAATTATTGCCTCGTGTCTGGTCGCATATTCCGGGCGTTTTCGGCCACTGCTCTCTTCGAACGGATTAATTGTGTTCGGTAGCGTTGTCCATTGATGGTTTCACCCAGTTTTAGCAGCTCATAATACAGCACACCCATCTGATCCCACCAAATATAGACCATTACCATCGCGCCATGGATATTCGGCCTTGCCGTTGATTTTGCTGGTTGGCCGGGTTTCACATATGATTTTTTGCGCTTGGGGTTGTCGTAATGGATCCATTTTTCATCACTAGTAACAATCCGATGCAAAAATGACTTCCTTTTGTGGCATTCCAGCAGCATTTCGGACATGCAAAACCGCCTTTCAACGTCTCTCGGCTTGAGTTCATGTGGAACCCAATTTCCTTGCTTTTGAATATATCCAGCTGCTTTTAAACGTTTTGAAATGGCTGCTTGAGTGACACCCAAAGATTCTGCGAGCTCTTCTTTTGTTTGGCAACAATCTTCATAGAGTAATGCTTCCAGTTCTTCATCTTCAAACTTTTTTGGCTGCCTTTTAAATAGTGCAAACCACTTTTGGCACATTCACTGAGCTAGCGCATGTTCACCATAAACTTCCACCAAAATACGATGACTTTCGGCAGCAGTTTTCTTCATATTAAAGTAATGAAGAAGAACTCCCCGCAAAAACACTTTTTCAGGCCCGAAGTTCGACATATTTCAGTGAAAAAAAATTATTGTTGTTTACGCTTCAAGTGAATGACATATACTGAAATGACGTACAATGACAGTAGCTTTCCAACGCATGTTCCAATGGAATAATACAAGTTACGCCGTCTCTTAGCAAACCGCACGAATTAAGTTACAGATCCAATATATGTAATTATTATCTTTGGCTTTGTGAAAATTAGAACTTAATTCAAATGTTGAAACCTAAACTAAAATGCAAATATATAAACGTAACGTAATTTGTAATGCTATTGTATAATACTTATAGAAACATTGAAATACCATATGGAAGTAATTTCCGCTAGAATAAAGATTCTCTTTGCTGTTACTATTCAAGAAGAAAAGACGCGTTTTATTTAAAATCCGCATTTCTTTTTACCCCACACTTATATAAGTTAACGCCACAAAGATTCAGTATGCAAACAGTCAACGCCACATAGATTCGTCATGCAAAGCGTGCGTGCAATTTTTCACACGATCAACAAACTTAAGCCATGACTTAAGCCATGCGAGCAACTCGTGTTATCATTCCCACGAGCAACAGCAAATTCCATACGACACCTGAGACATCTACAAACATCCGCTGCTGACCATGCAACTGCAGCATACCTGGGAACACTTCGAGCTAGGTATTATTTGGATTGTTAGTCAGTTTAAGTTAGATCTTAAGAGATGTAAGTTCAATAAAAATTATTTTTTTTAAACAAAACTAATAAAAATTAGTTTAATTTATATAATCAAAAAGAAAACCCTACACACCCCAACACAACAATTTGTTCATTCTTATCGCAATAAAAAAATGTTCATAATGATTTTCTTCCAGGTGAGGGTATTCATTACTTGATTTATTACAAAAACAAATACGTAGAAAGAGAATATTTTTATATACGCTGCGAAGCGGGTATATCAGTTAGTATGTACATACATAAGTTTCCTATGATATGCAAATTAACAGTTTGGTAAAGTTTAATAACTGAATAAAAACATAAATAAAATATATATAGCGATTAACACAAGCATAAGAGGAATAATGATAAGAAATATGTATACGCATGTCAGAAGAATACAAAAGATTGTCAGAGAAATACAGGGGATTCACAGTAAAGTATTAAAAGTATTTGTGCGTTTCTCTTTCATTTATTATGCTTTGCTCAAAGGAGAATAAGGTTGATTGTGCACATATAGAGAGTAAAACCGAAGAGAGGAATATTTGCGTATCTGCGTTCTTGGGAGTCATTCTTGGAATGGCGAGGACTACGGACATTTCCGCAGAATCTGTCATTGAGCTCGGTTGTGTTTTATTTTGATACTTACCCCTTTTAGTTTCTTAGTTTCTATTATCAGAAGTGGGATATACCTTTAGTGCAAGTTAGTTAACATTGTACTTTAAAAAAGATAAATAAATGGAATAGAACTTAGTCCTTTGGAGGACGGTGAGTTATTGTTTTACTTCTTCACTGTACTATCTATAGAATACGATGGAGTCAAATTCAAATGATAAAGTATCGACGCTGAGAACACCGATGTGTCCGAGTTAGGAGTAAAAAAAAAAGAAAATCCGGTTATCACTATCGACGTATTAAATTCAATCTTAAATATTTCCTAGTTTCCTAGGGTTTCCTAGTTTCGATCCGGATCAGTATCACTCAATGGACTGCAAACATTAATACTAGGGTAGAAAGGGATGAACTTAAAGATTTTGATATAATACCACCCACGAATTCATACGGCTCTGTTGGGAAGGCGAAGTCATGGTACGAAAAATATGGGTACCAACATTATCGTTGGAATGATTTACGTTTGTCCATGGATCATGCGTTTTCAAGTGGCTCTAACATCATTGGGTAGCTCAGACAGGTGGCTAACCTCGAGAGCAGTGAATTTGATTCATATACAGACTTTGTAATGTAGAAGGTATCACAGATTAACCGTTTGCCTTTCGAGGTACCCCAAGAATTCGTTATACGATTCGTAACCGGATGTATTACGGATGTTAGTCTACGAAATTCGTTAAGGTTCATTATACCACAAACAATTCAGAGTCTAATCGCCCATCTGTCGTCAATACTTCAATCACCGAGACAAAGAAGAGAGCTACAACCTCGTCATCAGTTAGGCAAAGATGCAGATCATTTAAGACAGTGTCTGAAAAACGAAAGGTAGGGACAATTTCCTTCTAAATGTGGTCGTTCGGATACCGATGAAAAATGCCACTATTGTGGTAAAACGGGACACATTAAAGCTCATTGCGTGTTGAACGAACGACTAACGACAAGCGGTAGTCCAGACTCAAAAACATCAAACGAACCGAATCTTAATACTAAGAAGTGCAGTTTCTGTGGTAAGATAGGTCATGAGGAGAAGGCTTGTTGGGCAAAGCAGCGTTCCGATAGAAAGACAGTGAATCTGTGCAATAAATTCATGACAGTAGACAACACCACAGTTGTTGTCATCAGTGGAAAAGTTTACCGTTGCTTATTAGACACCGGTTCGGTAGTTAATTTAGTTGTAGAATTCGAAATCATTGTTGAAGTAACATTCCATATTATAGATACCAGTTATTTAAACTACGAATTAATCATCGGACGAGACCTGCTAAGTGATCCTACGTTAGAGATTCGGGTTGACCGCAATGGGTCTTCAATTAAGAGGAAATGTATCAACCATTGCCTGAGTAGTGCCGTCAAGATGACTACAATTCCTGATCAGTTAGAGGATAGCAATAGCCAATTAAAAGCAATTTTAAAAAAATATGAGAACTACATTGTTAAAGGGTATCCATCAACTAAAGTAACTACTGGTTCACTGCACATTCGATTAGAGCGAGACACTACTGTTAACTACCGGCCCTACCGTCTAGAATTCTCAGAGCGTCAAGTTGTAAAGGAGATCGTTGCAAATTTAAAAACACATCAAATCATACAAGGTAGTCATTACCCTTTTGCTAGTCCAATTATATTAGTTACAAAGAAGAATGGTCAGAATCGCCTCTGTGTAGACTACCGAGCTCTAAATAAACTCACTATAAAGGATCGTTTTCCATTGCCTCAAATAGAAGATCAGCTCGATCGATTACCAGGAAGTCGGTATTTTACCTCATTAGATATGGCCTCAGGATTCCATCAAATCCCCATGGCAAACGATTCTGTAGAGAAAACCGCGTTCGTGACCCCAGACGGCCACTTTGAATATTTGGGAATGCCTTTCGGGTTGGCCAATGCTCTGGCGGTGTTTCAACGAACAATAAACAACGCTCTTGGGGAGCTTAGGGATACTGTTGCTTTGGTTTACCTTGATGACGTGCTAATTCCATCTAAGACTATACAGGAAGGTCTGGAAAAACTCGAGCTAGTTCTAAAGGCACAAGCGGATTTTCTCTTGACATGAATAAATGCCTATTCCTACAAAATAGCATCGAATCTTCGGGACGACCGATATCAGTTGACGTAATACGACCGGGAAAATCTAAGGTTGACGCCCTCGTTAGACCTCCAGTACCAACCAATGTTAATAAAATTTGACAATTTATGGGTTTGTCGAATTATTTCAGAAAATTTATTCCGGAATTTGCAGCTATAACTTGATGTCTAACTGCCTTAACAAAGAAAAACGTGGAATTCGACTACAGCAAAGAATGTGAGGAGGGTAGGCAATATATTATGTATTAGACAGCTGACAAAAAGACCAGTTCTCATAGTTTTTGAACCTGGACGCGAGACGGAGCTACATACTGACGCCAGTTCAATTGGATATGATGCTATTTTGTTTCAGCTAATAGATGGACATAAACACGTGGTGGCATACTAGAGGCAAGCCACCAAGCCAATGAAGTAAAATACCATAGTTATGAGCTAGAGACGCTCGCAGTTGTAAGTGCCATTAAACATTTTTGCATCTATCTTCTAGGAATCAGGTTTACCTTAGTAACGGACTGCAACGCATTAAAATCAACAAAAGAAAAAAGAGATCTACTGCCTCGAATCGCTAGGTGGTGGGTATATCTACAAGGACCCGTTTGTTAAAGAAATTGTTGACAGAATTAGAGAGGGTGATACCGATATTACCTCACAATATAAGTTGAAAGGGGGCCTGCTGTATCGAAAAACTAAAGAAGGAGAAAAGTTATTCGTTCCACAACCGTGTCGATTATCACTGATAAGACTATTTCACGAAGACAATTGCTATATAGGATGGGAGAAAACATTACACAAAATGGGAAAGTACTTCTGGATGCCTACAATGTCAAGGAATGTAATTAAATTTGTGGAGTTTTGCATCATTTGCCTGGTAGCTAAAAGACCTTCGGGTAAAAAGCAGTGCGAATTATACCGAACAGCTAAAAGACCAATACCATTTTATACGATACACGTGGACTGCACTGGTCCTTTTAAAGGGGTTAACGAAAGCGATTATCGTCACCTCCTAATTATTGTTGATTCATTTACAAAGTTCATCTTACTATTACCATTGAAGACATTAAAAGTGACTGAGACAGTGCGACATTTAAACGACTTTGTTACGCTGTTCGGCACATCCTGTCGAATTATCAGTGATAAAGGGACTAACTTCACTAGCTAAGATTTTAAAAAATATTGTAGCTCACACGGTATCGAGCATCACACAATTGTTCCTGTGACCAGTCGAGTTAATGAACAGGTCGAAAGATATGTAGACACTATTGTTAATTTGCTTAGAACCAATTTAGACGCGAGCCTGGAATGGATTACGTACGTGAGTCGTATACAACTAGCCCTAAACACTACTGTGAGTAAAACCACAGGACTTTCGCCTTTGAAAATTTTGACTGGGATTGAGGGCCGTACTCCCGAAGTCGCAGCCTTGCTAGCGAAGTTAAACATCGTACCAGAATATAGTAATATGGACGAAATTCGAGCTCTTACCGATGAACGAATACGTGAAAATGCTGCGAGAATGAAATCTTGATTCAACAAAGGAAAACGAAAACTAACAAAAGTTAATATCGGCACACGGGTCGTGTATAGAAATAATCAGATAAGGAAATCTAGATTGGATGCATACTATCGTGGACCATATGAAGTTATTGGGATTCTGCCAAACGACCGCTATAAGTTGAAGAAACGAAATGTTCCAACAGTTTAGTATTCGCAAGAGGAGCTATCCGTGTTGTCGATGATGAAGGAGGCGTAACAATTTTGGATGAGCAACGCGGTATGTAATTACATAGTTCACGTTAAATAAATAAATAAAGATTGTTGTGATTACTGTGTAAGTGTTGGGATGTAATTCTCTGAGGATTGCTGTTGTGATTACTGTGTAAGTCTTCAGATGTATTTCTCTGAGGAATGCTGTTGTGATTACTGTGTAAGTCTTGAGATGTAATTCTCTGAGGACGGCTGTTGTGATTACTGTGTAAGTCTTGAGATGTAATTCTCTGAGGACTGCTGTTGTGATTACTGTGTAAGTCTTGAGATGTAATTCTCTGAGGGCTACTGTTGTCTTGTGTAAGTCTTGAGATGTAATTCTCGGAGGACTGCTGTTGTGATTACTGTGTGAGTCTTGAGATTCGATTCTTTGAAAGACTATTACAGTGTTCACTGTTTGATTGTATGTTATACTCTTATATTTATGGTGATCTCTTTTGATAAAAGATTATGTTTTGCTGTTCTTTCGAAGAGACCTAAACGATCTTTTAGATGAAGATGTCAGGAAGGCCGTGTCAGAAGAATACAAAAGATTATCAGAGAAATACAAGGGATTCACAATAAAGCATTTAAAAGTATTTGTGCGTTTCTCTTTCATTTATTATGAGTATAACATGCTTTGGTCAAAGGAGAATAAGGTTGATTGTGCACATATAGAGTGTAAAGCCGAAGAGAGGGATCTCCGTTCTTGGGAGTCATTCTTGGAATAGCGAGAGCTAAAGTCATTCACGCAGAATCTGTCATTGAGTTCGGTTGTCTTTTTATTTTGATACCTACCCCTTTTAGTTTCTTAGTTTCTATTATGCATGTAAAACAAACTGAAAAACAGATTTCCAGGCTATTGGATTGCTGAATGAATTTGTGCGTGCATTGTTTTAATTAATAATGTTTGCTTTAAATAATTAATGTATAATTATAAACGCGTTATGTGCAAATATCTTAAGGGTACATAAAATCACTTGTGCGCGAGTTATGGTTCTCAACTTAATGACTTTGAAAAAAAAGAAAAATTTTAGTTCGCAAGAGAAGCGTTCTCTGCCGGTTATTGATAAAAACTCCAAAAAATTAATTTCTAGCATTCGTATTTATACACGCTTTTGAATCTGAAAATTGGTTTAGTGTTACATAAGGAATGTGTTGTGTGAAATGGAGAAACTTTGCATCGCGAGAAATGCAAGGTTGCTAAAAGTATGTGCGCTGTTACTGCAAAAAAGATTATGGTGCCTTAAAGTCCATTCATATTTAGGCAGACATGCCAAATTTCAGTGCGATACTGTCTTTAGTTTTGTTTTGACAGCTGATTGTTTTTGACGTGTTTGGCATCATGTTGAGTATGGACAAAAACGATTTTCGTTCTCTCATAAAACATTATGTTTTGAGAGGCAAAACGGTGAAGGAAACAAAAGAAAAGTTGGATAAATATTATGGGGCTAATGCTCCGTCAGATTACACCGTCAAATATTGGTTTCGAGAGTTTCGTGGTGGCGCAACTTCACTACCGATCAAGTCCGCAGCGGCAGGCCCTCCGATGCGGTTACAGAGGACAATGTCAAAAAAATACATGAAATGGTGTTGGCTCACCGGAAAGTGAAGGTGGACCACCTAGCTGATACCACAAAGATTAGTACTGAGCGCACACGCCATATTTTGGGCAATATTCTGCATATGAAAAAGTTATCCCGCCGCTAGGTGCCGCGAATCCTCACTTCTGACCAAAAACACGAACGCAAGAGAACTTCGAAAGAGTGTTTGGACTTGCTGATGCGGATACGGGCGGACTTTTGGCATCGATTGGTAACTGGATTTGGATCCTTCGGACTATTATCTCTTCCCAAACCTCAAAAGATGGCTCATCAATAAAAAATTCTGCTCACGCGAGGAAATCATCGACGCCACGGAGGAATATTTTGCAAAATTACTTTTCGGACGGGATCAAGAAGTTGGAAAATCGCTGGAATAAGTGTATCAAACTAAAAGAGGATAATATAAAAAAAAACATTTAAAAAAAAAAAAATTTAATTCCCAAGGAGGTCACTTTTCACTCCATCTAGTAAATAAATATACTGTTGACATTCTTGGTGTAATGTAACACCCCATAAGGTCAAGAAGTTCACAAATATGTTGGTCAGATTGGATCTCTATGGACCTGTTTTTGAAAAAACAAGTATATTTCATTGAGTTGTTCTGAGCTTAAAATTTGTTTTGAGATAATATTTAATCTTGCCAATACAATGGCTTTTGCTATATAAGTTAAATGGGCATTTAGCAAATCTACATTAAAATCTATTTGATTAAGGTACTGTGAATACCTAACTGAAATTTCATCTGAATTTATTCTCTTATTTACTTTATTTTGGGAATATTTTAAGTAACCTTGGATGACGTCTCGCTGTTTGGTAATATGGGCGGTAATATTACTAAATCCCTAGCCCATTTTTTTGTTTATTTCAGTAAGCTGATTAACTTTATCAGTTATTTTTAGTTGATTTTCATTTAACTGTTCTATCTGTTTATTTAGATTAATAACATCATTTTCATCCATATTTCCCGTAATACATTTAATGACCGACTCTAGACCATTTATTAAACCTCTTTTATTCCTTATTCTTGGCATTAATGTCTAATGTAGCTTGGCTTTGAGTTCAGTAACTTTAACGTTAAGTTTGATACAGGGTCTTTAAATTCGTCAGTCATGTTAAACGCTGACAGAGATGTCACTATCTTTACAACGTTAGTTTCATAAGTTTTGAGTTTTATTACATGTATGAGGTTGTTAAAGCTTTTTATGGTTCTGCCTACCCCTAATTTCACTGGAAGTATTCCAACATTTTTGTTAACGTCCTGAATTTCTATCTTCTGTTCCGTTGTCACTACTAATATTGTTAATAGTACCATTATTGACCTACAATTTTCGTTTTCTTTTAATTTTATATTTGTGAAGTTTTCTATTATCATTAGTAAAAATAGTAACTTGTTTGTCAGACTTAATTTTGTGTTCCTTTCTTAATTCCTTTCTTAATATAACTGAGTTCTGTAGATAATCCTTGGGTTGTGTGCTATTTTTATTTAATTTGTTTATATTTCTGGCTGCTAATTTTTTTAATTCTTTACGTATTGATAGGTATAGTTTCTGCTGGAGTTCATTTAATTTCTTAAGATATTCGTGCCCGTTGTTAAATGTTAGATGCTTATTAAACTTATGGGTCTGCCATAGAATAATTCATATGACTTCAGCTTTGTTGCTGAATTTAGTGAACTGTTGTACATAATTACAGTTTCGTTCAAAATTTCCTCATGATTTCTTTCCTTTTGCTTATTGTATATGATCCTGTATATTTCTGTAAAAGTGGAATATACTCGTTCAACTGGGTAGTTACTACTTGTTTGCTGATAAGATGTGCGGTGCAGTTCAATGTTGTATTGGCTTTAGAAATTTTAAATATAAGGGCTGTAAACTCGGAACCTTGGTCAAAGACAATTTTTTGTGGGATGCCGTGAAGGCTAATGAAATTTTTAATAGATTTAATTATGTTTGAATTGTTTTGGATCGAGAGTGTGTAGGCTGCTGCAAATTTTGAAAATTTACCTATTATAGTGAGTACCTTTCTACTATTGATGCTGTAAACGTCAATATGAATTATATGTAACGGTTTCTGGAAATTCATGCTTCATTTTGGGAGGGTTCCTGTCGTATTTCATAAGTTGGCATTCTTCGCAGTTATTTATTATTTTAAGTATTTTTGTTTTCATATAAGTAGGGAAAGTAATATCGTCTTTTCAAATGTGAGAGTTTTTCATTGATACCCCTTTAATTATTATTTTTGTGATAGTTGGTAATAATTTTGTCTTGTTCGTCATTGTCTGTAATGTCTGACAGAATTTCGTACATCGTAACAGTTTAGAAATTTTTGCTATTGGAAAAATATTTTGAATAAACACTTTGGACGAGTTTAAATGTATCGTCATCTGTAAATAAACGGCAACATTTATTTGGAGGCAGAAATCGTTTAAAAATGTCTATTATATCGCCTTCAAAGAAGTTTTGTTTGATTACAGTTCTTTTTTGTTTGTTTTTGAAAAGCATTTCCATTAACAACGGTTTGTCTATTTTGAGTACTTTAAGGATGAGCTGAATGTTTAGTGGGCGTTCCGAAATGTAGATATGATCATCTAAATTTTCTTCAGCTCAGTGCATTGTAGAGCAATTTTGTTCTGGGTCAGGATGTGTGGAGTTGTCATGTCTTGTCTCACTAGCATTGAGTTCTATTTTGGTATTGAGAGATGGTGATCTGATAGGACTTAATGCGTCAGCATTTAGATTCAATTTTCCTTTTTTTATAGATTATTTTATAATCAAGCTCATCAAGTATTAATCGCCATCGTATCAGTTTAGAGTTAGGGTCCTTTAAACTCATGAGCCACTGTAGGGGTTTGTGATCTGTAACGATCTGAATTTTGTGTGAAAATAAATAAGGGCGAAAATATTGTGTTGCTCAAACTATCGCTAGAAGCTCTTTCTTAATTGTCGAATAATTCATTTCTGTATCGGCAAGTGTTCTGCTGGCGTAAGATATTGGACAATCCAGATTGGGGACCTCCAAGGTGAGTAACTGGGTCTTATTATACTAGAACAAAGTAATTCGCTTAATCTGTGATTGAAACTCAGACTTATCAACATGAGGATAATTAAATGATTTTGAGTTTATTGGAATGTTGTCAGTTGTTTTAATGCTGTGCTTTATTTTGTTGGTAAATATAAGGTTTTGTCCGCTTTTGAAAAAGATGTCATCGTAATTTCTACAGAGTTTGTATATAAGTTTCTTCTCTTCTGCATTAAGGTGCGATGTTCGTAAAAGATCAATAACATCGCCAGAAGAAACAGTTATTTACTTCACAAAATTGTTCGTTAGGTTTTTCAACTCTTGAGGGTTGTTCTAAGAAAAGCGTTTGGTTTGAACTGGTCCTATTGAGGACTATTAGGTTACTGTGATGACTTTATTGAAGTGAAGTATGATGTAGTAAAATATAATGGCATTTCTTTGTCGCTTATGGCTAATATTTACATATGTTGAAGTTATGCAAAATAATAATACTGATGACAAACATATTAATATCATATTGTTACAGTTATTATGCCAATTGTCTGCTTTACGAGTATATATGGTATACCTTCTGGTATGTTTAAATGTTGTTTTTAGCAGAAAGTCGCCGTTTTCAACATCGACTGGGAGTTTGACTATGGTTTTTCGAATTACCTGAAAGAGGGTACTAATGAGACACGAAATTATGTTTAAGTTGCAAAGGGGTCTCATAATGTTTGGTTACGAGCAGTTGATTGTCTAAGTCAATCTTAGCCCCTAATGCAGTAAGTACACCAATTCCAAGTAAGCCATCGAAATATCCGCGAAATCGGAAAACCAGAAACTTAATTTGTCCTGGTTGATTAAACTCTATAAAGTTTGGTAAGAGAATTTCATTATCTATTTGGTGGGTATTCAGTATTGATAGTTGTAGGCTTAATATTCATAAGATCATCGGGGTGAATGAATTTGGGGTCAATAAAGAAGGATGAAGCTCTTGTATCTATAAGAAACTTAAGCGGGTGACTGAATGGTGAAGAAATGTTTATCTATGGGAGAATTGTGCCATGTTTGTTATCGTCGACATATCTCACTGCTCTATCGAGGCAGGTATGTGAAAATTTGTGTCATTCAGTTCATTGGATGCATCAAGAGGATGATGGTCTATTGGGGTCAGCTCGTTGTTCGGATTGTAGTATTGATCAAGTAGGGTAAGGTGATTTATATTGTTATTACCTAAATTGTGTGTGAAATGTTGTGCATAAAATATTTGGGCGGTTGTTTCATGTTTGACTTCTGAAAAACTCAAGAGGACTTTGTTGAGTTTTTAAAGTTTACTTTGTATTCCCTGAACCAAGTACCATTGGTTCTGGTGGTGGTTGTTTCGGTCTTTGAGTTAGGTTGTTGTTGCTGGATACGTTGTTGGGAGAAAGGCTGTTGCCGGTGGACATATTGGTGGAAGAAAGATTGTTGTTCTTGTAAGTGTGGTTGAAGTCCTGGTTGTTGATGTGAAATCCTTCGTTCTATATGTGTCTGGAAGGCTGGAAGCTGTTGTTGAGTCAGAGATCTGTTTGTATCTAATATATTTTGAGAAGGGTAGAGTTGTTGGAGTCCAAGTAGATTTTGTTTTCTAATTTGTTGGAGGAATTGTGGAAAGATAATCAAAAGTTCCCGTGATTTCCTGACACTCGTTTTGGAATTCGATTCTATTTTTGCATAAAAGATATTCTGTTCCATTATGCAGAAGGAGAATGCTTCTGGCAATGAAGAAGGTTTCATTGGACGAACTATTGAGCCCAGAGGTTCACGCAAACCAATTAGAAATGCGATAAGGCACATTTCTGAATAAAAATCACTTTTCGCTTTTATGACACTACAATTTTTTTCATGGACCTGTACATGATTACTTATGGTGGCAAAGATTTTAATAATTTGACTGTAAAATTGTTCTACAGTGCTTTGGTTTTGTCATAAACCATGCAAGTCTCTGATAAGAGAAGTCTCGTTTCTTTTATCGGAGTAGTGTAGAACTAAATTGGCTCTGATTGCCGACCAATTTAGTCGAGTTCCATACATGTTTTGGCTGGACCAACTACATACTTTATTACGTATTGCTCGTAGCAGGATTTTTCCATGAGGTGTGCCATTTACAGTCGGTATCAGGGTTAGGATTTCGTCTACATTATAAATGAACTCGAAGAGGAGTCTGGGGTTGCCATAAAATATTGGCAAGTCATTAATTGCATCTGGAACCCTAAGGATTTGAAAAATATCAATGTGGCGATCATTTTGTTCTTGTTGTACGGAGTGGGTAACGAGTTGTGGTTAATGCATTCCTTTTTTAGTTGTTTAAATTTGTATGTGGTATTATCTCTAATTGGTCTAACCCTATCCATTATATTAGTATTGCAACTTAATTGTTCTTCTGAGTCACAGCTATTCGTAAAATATGGATGGACTGTTGATTTCATATGGCTACCTAAGATTATCTAAAACATTTTGATTTGTAAGAGAAGAGTTACATTACTAAGATAAGCTTAATTGACACTTAACTAAATTAAAAAAAGTTGTTTTTGACCTTGGATATATATTTTCTTTTATGATTTATCTTATTGTTTATTAAAGGAAAAATATTAATGTTTTTTCTTAACTTAGAGCGTTTTCATGTTTCTTCTTTTGAGCTGATTCTCTGTATCCTGTGGTTTAAAGATTGAGTTGGAAGATCGGCGCACTTGTGAAGTATTACTGTCCTATAAACCGTTGAACTTTCGAATCGATAACCCGTCGACTGTCACTTTTGTGGAACAAATTCCGATAACCCGTTTTAAGAGTTTAGTTTTTTTTTTTTAATTCGCACTTATTCGTTTTGAATTCCGATTATCCGTCGAAATTAACACAATCTTTACACACTTTGTCGATTAGTGGTAGACTTTATTTACCGTATACAATTCCAGATGCTGCGCCAGTTATGGCTCTCAACTTAATGACTTTGAAAAAAAAAAAAAACAAATTTTAGTCCGCAAGAGAAACGTTCTCTGCCGTTTATTGATAAAAACTCCAAAAAATTAATTTTTAACATTCGTATTTATATGTACATGCTTTTGAATCTGAAAATTCGTTTAGTGTTACATAAGGAATGTGTTATGTGAGATGGAGAAACTTTGCAATGTGAGAAATGCAAGGTTGCTAAAAAGTGTGTAAATGGAGAAGCTTTGCATCTTGGAAGATGAGATATGGAAGGTTGCAGATTAAAGCTAGAGTAGTAAATAAGTATAGCATACCGCTAACATTCTTGGAATGGAAATCGCGCGCCAATTATAAGAAAAAAATAAAAAAACATTCATTTTTTCAGTTAACAAAAATCAAGTAAGATGAGTAGTTGACTAGAAATCAACAACAAGCCAACTTCCACTAAGAATTTAGCGGAATGTTGGATGCCACCCATGGAGCGAACCAACCACTGAGCCCAAACATCTTTCTTTCTCTCTCTATCCCATTTTCCAAAAAACTTATCACATGCTGAGGCATTATAGTGTATTCATACCCACTTTGTTTTGTCTTGTTGAGTTAATATTGGTCAGAGTTGAAATGTGGCAAGGTTTGAAAAGGTTTTATTTCCGATTTGGATCGTCTCGTTGCTGATCTGGATCACGTAAGTACCCTGCAGCAATTTTGATTCATTTTTGGCAGTCCTTGAAGTTGGTCAAGAAGATAGTGTCCTCCTTTATAAGTTCAATGATTTCTGCGAAATTAGACCGTAAGGTGTAAGCCCGCCCCGTGTGCAAAATTTTAAGGGTACCTTAACTTCATGAGAGTGCGCTAATTTAGAAATAAAAGCATCATGACTGCTTTTCAAAAATCGTGCAATACAGATGTTCTCTGGTAATTTTTGTAGGTTTTTCTGTTCACACCATTGAGTTGCTGATGAGAACGAGCATCTGTTGAAAGGCAAATGCAATTTTCGAAATAGGCCATCAAATCCCAAACTTAACTCTTTCTGAGAACTTTTAAGGAACAAGATAAGGAAATGAGGGTTTGGCAGGTAGTCAAATAAACGAGCACGCTTTAAAACTCTTTTATAGCTATGCAATTTTAAAAGAAATATTGGAAAATTAGTAATTCTTGGAAAACCACTCTTACGAGTATTGTCAACTGTTGTCAGATTATTATTATTTATTTATTTATTTACTCATTTCATCTATCTATATTTATGGTACATATAGTTTTTTGCTTTTACCCGAAAAGCAAAATTCTTATCTGCAGGTGGTTGATAACATTGGATTTGCATGAGGTTTTATTGACTCCCCCCTTTTCGCTCATTGTTGTCACCAAAGTGAAACCATAACTTAATGTAATAAAATTGTAGAATAAATATAGGAATAGTAATATTTGAATACAAAATACAATAATAATATTGAAGTTTAAGCTATGTTGAAATTAAAAATATACAATGTTAAAATGTTAAAACAGTGGTAAGAGAATAATATATATATATATATATTTGTTATGTATGTATAAATAAGAATAAACTTATATTTATATAGGAAATAATTTAAAGTGGATTAGCATATTACACAAAATATAAATCAATTTCTTTAAATTTTTTTTACGGTTTTTTGAATGTTCGACTTGTTATGGTGAGGTATTTCATTCATACTTTTTGGAATGACATATCTAAGTTCTCGTTCCCCATATATGTTATATACATCCCGAATTTCAAGCATCCCCTGGGCTCACGTTCTGGTGTTTTGGAAATGGCTTATAGGCCGTAGAAAAATTTGGTCGTCCATGTAATGCAGCAATGATGTCATCCTATAAATCGCGTACACATCTAAGACCTTAAAAGATGAGTTTGTTGGTTTTAAAATTTTAATAAGGCGGTGCTGTAGATGTAATATCATATCCATATGGGTTTTGGACGCATTTCCCCATGCCAGTATTCCATATCTTATTCGCGATTCTTCTGGCGAGCAGTACACCTGCTTACGTAATTCAAAATTTGAATACTTTTTTATATAAACCATCGCAAAGAGTGAGCTTTTGAGTTGTGAACGCAGCACATTTATATGTTCACGCCATAGAAAATTCTCATCGAACTCCTAGATACTTTATTTTGTTTACTACTTCTATTGCTGTGTTATTGCTCGCATAGAAAAAAATCATAAATTCCTTTTTTTACCTGCAGCATATTTTCCCCAGTATCATAAAATGTATGGGTTATTGTGTAAACCTGATGATTATTTTTTTGTACTAAGTATTATTACTTTCATAAGAAAAAACTTGTAAAATGTTATATTAATTAGTCATTTTCTAGAAAAATGTGACCTCAAAGTCAAAAATTAGCATGGGCAATGAAAATGGAACAAGCTTAGAAATTGGATATCTAAAGACTCAAACAAGACATCAACTTCATTTAAACGCAGTTACAAAGGCTAGTATATCTTCTAAAAACAAAGTCCTACACAAAGTTTCTACCATTAGTACTAACAGAGCAATTTCCGTTAACATGGGTCAGGGTACACCAAAGAATCTATGTCTTCAATTCTCGATAATTGATGCCAACGTTGGAGATATACCCTTACTGTAGAATGATTTTTTTCATAGAGTATACCCAGGAACCATTTCCCAAATTATCGTTGACGATACACCACTCGCCTGTGAAATTCTTTGTAAATTGTTATAAAGAGAACTGAAAACTATAGCACATTCAAAACTTCCCTCCTCACACATTTCGCTTTATCTTAACTGCCGTGTAAGTATTTGCAGAAAAAAATGGAAAATATGTTGTGGCGGAAAAGAAGAATAATTTTATTGTTCTAAAAGCGTAGTTGTCTTATTAAGCAAGACATACAGATTACGCACATGTATCGGGTCCTACAATAAAGACATACAAATTTTATGTTTAAATAAAAAACGGAATAATTGAGATATCGTGCTGAAATTTATTCCAGGTGTAGTACACATGTTAAGTTTAAGTATGGAATTCGATCTCGTTCATATGACCACCGCGAGAAAGTTTGCAGCTGTTAAAGGTGAGACTACTTTGCCTGAACTGGGATAATCAAGGTTCATGTACTTTGACTAAAGGATGTGGGTATAACCGGTTCTTAATATGACAGTATCAATATGACAGTATTTCGAGGATTTGCATTGGCTACCTTAGCACGGGTTGGGGATTAACTTAATGTGACGAATATGGTCGCTGGAGAATCGTTGCACACTTTTTGCTGATATATGAAAGAATTTTGTGGGGTGTGTTGACCCAGGTAGGTCATATGGAATTCACACAATCGACCGTGAATAGACTTAGTATGTACATTCTATATATTCTTCTTTTCGTAAACAGCAGCGATCGATTCTTTGAAGCCAATTTTCGACCACTCTTACCCACATAGCGGCCTGAACGTTGGCAATTTCGCGTTCGATATTATCGCTGAGCTCTGCTAACACTTTTGACTTGTTGGCATGAACCAACGACTTAACGTAAGCCTATACAAATAAATCCAACTGCGTGCAATCGCTTGAGCGAGGTGGCCATTCGACCGTACCATTTCTCGAGATTACGTGATTACCGAACTTCGCTTTCAATACATCAATAGCTGTGTAGCGAGTGGCACCACTTTGTTAGAATTATATATCACTGATGTCAAGTCCATCCAATTCTGGTTAAAAATAGTCTTCCAACATGTCGCGATAGCGAACTCCATTAACCGTTGCACGGCAATCATTTTCATCGGGATTGTCTTCAAACTATTGCGGAGCCATATCGGAGAAGTTGTGGTACTTCAAATGATCAAGATGCTTCAGTTCTTGAGTTAATATGATTGCGGACTGAGAAATTCTCAATTTCTGTGAACGGCGTGGAATCGACCGATTTGGCTCATTTTGAACTGAGGCACTTAAGGCTGCGATATTTTCGCTACTTCGCCTATGGTGTTGTCTCATGGACACAGGAACATTTAATAGTGAATATGTTGACTCAAATTTATCCACTACAGCACGCACAGCTTGTCTGGCGGTACGATTATTACAACCCAAAACTGGAGCAAGCGCTTTTACAGTTGCGACAACCGAATCAGAATTCAGTTATTAGTTTTTAATAATTTCCAAAGTTGCTCGTTCGTAAACTTCACAATGATACAAATCTAAATCTTGACCGACGTTCTGATATTGACAGATCATAAAAAAAGTTTAAGGGTTCGTTTGTAGTAAAATACAAAAATGTATTGAAAAACCCTTTAAACACTCAAATTTTTTTTCGTGTTTTCATTTTTATAAAAATATGGCTTTTCACAATTATGTGTGAAAAATAACGTAATTTAAATGTCCACCACGAACATATCAAAATTTTCAACGACTCGCTCACACATTACCGCATTAAGTTCATAAATATCTGTCTGAGTGTTGCTTCTGTGCAATTGCTGTTGTTGTTGTAGACTTTACCCCAAAGAAAGTAATCTAATGTTGTTAAATCGCGTGAATTAGGTGGCCAGTTTGTGTCAGCATTATATGAAATTAATCGACCTATAAACTTAGACCGCAAGAGCTCAATGTTTGCATGGTGTGTGACTCGTAGCTCCATCCTGTTGAACATAAAAATCGTCTGTGCCTGTGTCTTCAATTTAAGGAAACAAAAAAATCTTCAATTATTTGTCCGTCCATTAACAGTAACGGATTTTCTTCTCCCCAGATGTGATAATTTTGTTTGTTGACGAATCCATCCTATGTGAAATGAGCTTCATCAATAAAGATGATTTTGCGTGAAAAACCAGCATCATATTCTAACAATTAACTGACGAAAGTTCTGCGTTGATTATGATCGTTTGGCTTCAATTCTTTTTTGAATTGGATTTTATAAGGAAGCAAATGCAAATCCTTATTCAAAATACGCCAAACAGTTGATGGATGAATGCCTGAAGATGTCGTGATATCGACGTTGATCGTTCTTCGGCAACACTTTGTGCTACAGCAGCAAGTTTCTTCAAATTTATATACTATGCACTGTTATCATGAGTTCACAATCAGAATGTAATTATAATACTTATACAATAATAAATCACTCCACAAATGGTTGTGGTTATTTTTCCCCAGTTTCTTAGTTTCCCTTAGATAAAATACATATCAGGTTGCAGAATTTCATCTCGATTTATAGGCAAATGTCGTTTTTTTTTTAAATGAGGGTGCTTCATTTCATTCATTCTCGGTGTCTATTTTTGCCATTCGGTTTTTTTGTCAGTGACTATCGTTGTATTTTACCAAGAGATTTGACCATAGTGAATTTCTTCCTCTAGTTTCTAGAAATTGCTGCTTCAACATTTCCCGCCTGTTATTTCGGTAAGATTGATAGGCTTGGTGTTATTTTTTTTAGGTACCTCTTTCTCATTTTGTTACTTATCGAACTGAGGGTAACTCCTTCGTCGTGGCGGCTATCTGTTCTTTCTCTGAAGTTCTAGCAGAATCTTGTCTCCTCTGCGAAGTGTTTGCAGTAAATTCTCTAGTAAATTCTCTAGAACCTTGATTAGGTTCTTTGACTGCGAAAAAAAATGTTTTTGCCCGGGTCGCTTTCTCGACCTCTGATTTAAGCTTCATGAGGTCTCGGCTATTTCATTTACTTGCCCAGATTTTATTTTTGTTCTTTTATCTTTTATCGCGTAATAATTGGTTCTACATCGTCTCCATAGAAAGTAAAAGAGAGTTGACTTACATTAAATTCTCGTGTAAAATGGACTTCTTTACATAAAAATTAAATCTATTTTGTGTGATGCCGCTTGTACATATATTTTTTATACTTGCAATTTCTGGTTGAAATATTGGGAAAGGAGCCCCGATTTCACTCACATTATTATAAAACCAAGCATAATTTTATATACATAAGTATGTAGTTTTATCCCACAATTGACACTAATGCAATATGCGTGCTCTGAATGAAAAAATTCAATTTATTGTTACCCCGATTTACCTTTACTTAAGAGTAAAACCTTTCCCATAAAATTTAACATATGAATATATTGCACTTGCTTACTACTTAAATAATGCTTCTTTTTATTATTATTTAATTTATTTCCAATTATTCAATATATTTTAATTGGAATTGCTTCCCTGCTACCACTTCGAGAGTTGTTTATGTTTATGTTGATGGAATTCAGCTGCGGGTGTAGTCACATAATATACTTACTGCTATTATTTTATGTACGATTTTTCATGTTTCTGCCTATGATAGTTATTATTAACGCGAATATTCAATTCCGCTGTAGCATGTCCATTTTAAGCAATTAACAATTTAAGTTTTCTTGCTGGAAAATTATGTTTTTATAGCGCAGTCTCCATTTTTCAGGGTTAGCTTTTTCTTATGTTACAGGTGTTAGACGGCGTGTGCCATTTGCGGCAATGGAATAAATTCTATTTTAGTTTGTTTGAAAATATTATACAGTTCGGTTGATAGTATTTCTACTCGATTTTTTTTTAAGCTTACATATTGTAACATCAATGTGTAAGTACTCAAAAATAGGGGTATATATACTGCCATACCTACAAGTGAATCCTTAAAATGCACTATCTTTAAACTTAGCAATATGGACAAGTATGTGTATATATCGTTTTAATTAAGTGAATTTCGATAACAATTAATTTAGCATGTTCAAAACAAGGATTTCAATTATATATAAAATTTCTAATAAGTGATTGATAAGTGAATTATATTCTGGTCTAGAAATACAAGCATTTAGGTTACGATTTTTAATGATAACATTTAAATCCAGTGCATTTCGATTGCCGATTATGTATATTGTTTGATTTGATTGGTAAGTGAATAAAACAAGATTGCTCTTTTTTCTAGTACTAGGGAAAATAAACGAAGTCCGCATGAATTAAAACGCCATTTCGTCTATTAATGCGCGCTAGTTTTAATTTATTTCATAACTTAATGGAGAATTAGGCATGGTTTTCTTCAGAAAAGAAAATTATTTGGAAATCCTTTATATGCTAGAAATATGTATAAATATGCCAATGGTACACTTACTTAACAATAAAAATTTCAAAGACATCCTTGGAAAATTTTCATATTTTGTCCTTACCTTGAATATTTTTGATAGCATATACTTTTCTCATATACGACTATTAAATATTTTAAGAGTTTCTATTGGGTATATAAATTAATTCGTGCGGTTTTTTTCAAAATTTGAAGATTTATTTAAGAAAAATATGTACAATAGATTATTCAAAGTATTGCTCATTTGAAGCTATGACTTTTTTCCATCTTTCTGGCAATTTGTGGATCAAAGCCAAGAATGAATCAAGCCAATTTTTGATATTCTGCTCTGATGTGAACCGTATTTCAGTGAGGGCATTCTGCATCGACCGGAACAAATGGTAGTCAGAAGGGGCAAGGTCTGGGCTATAAAGCGGGTGGGCTAAGACTTCACATCCACTGTTTTCCAAATAGTTCTTAATCGGAATAGCAACGTGGGGCCGAGCGTTGTCATGAAGGAAAATTATTGCCTCGTGTCTGATGGCATATTCCGGGCGTTTTTCGGCCACTGCTCTCTTCAAACTGATTAATTGTTTTCGGTAGCGTTGTTCATTGATGGTTTCACCCAGTTTTAGCAGCTCATAATACAGCACACCCACCTTATCCCACCAAATACAGAGCATTATCATCGCGCCATGGATATTCGGCTTTGCCGTTGATTTTGCTGGTTTCATATATGATTTTTTGCGCTTGGGGTTGTCGTAATGGATCCATTTTTCATCACTAGTAACAATCCGATTCAAAAATGACTTCCTTTTGTATCGTTCCAGCAGCATTTCGGACATGCAAAACCGTCTTTCGACGTCTCTCGGCTTGAGTTCATGTGGAACCCAATTTCCTTGCTTTTGAATATATCCAGCTGGTTTTAAACGTTTTGAAATGGCTGCTTGAGTGACACCCAAAGATTCTGCGAGCTCTTCTTGCGTTTGGTAACAATCTTCATAGAGTTCCAGTTCTTCATTTTCAAACTTTTTTGGCTGCCCAGGACGTTCATCGTCTTCCAAGCCAAAATCACCACTTTTAAATCGTGCAAACCACTTTTGGCACGTTCGCTCAGCTAGCGCATGTTCACCATAAACTTCTACCAAAATACGATGACTTTCGGCAGCAGTTTTCTTCATATTAAAGTAATGGAGAAGAACTCGTCACAAAAATACTTTTTCAGGCACAAAGTTCGACATATTTGAGTGAAAAAAAAAATATTGTTGTTTACGCTCCAAATGAATGACATATACTGAAATGACGTACAATGACAGTAGCTTTCAAATGCATGTTCCAATGGAATAATATAAGTTATGCCATCTCTTAGCAAACCGCACGAATTAAGTTATAGACCCAATATAATGTTGCAGCAAATGGAATGTTTGCGAATTTTTATTTACTTTCATATGTATACATTTTTGACTGTAAACATGAAAGTGTTGATTTCATGTACTGCAGCAATGGAAAATATTGATGCTAGTATAATAGGTATCTAGGACATTATTAAGATTTGAATTGCTAAAAAAAGATGCTGAACCGTTTTTTATTCAATATATTATTGCGAAATAAAATCTGAAAGATAGCATATAGTAATAAGAAATTTCGCGGAAAATGCAAAAAGTTTCGATCGATCCCAATACCACTTAAAATTAAACACCATCAAGAATATTTTTTCTTTAATACATATGCTGTTAGCGTATGTAAATCTGTAGAAAAAATTCCCTAAAAGGTGTGATGTTTGCATGAACGCTTTCAGTTAACAGAATTGTAATCTTCGAAGTAGAGTAAAATTCTTCGTTTAATGTTGTGTCCCCAGTAGACTTAAGGTTCAGTCAAACAGAACGCATTTTTAACGTCGCGGTCATTTTATTCAAATCCTTTAAAACAGTGTTCATGTAATTTTTATCACTCTATCACTGTCGTATGATCATGGGTATTTACGCACAAATTCAATTATCGTTTCCATTTTTTCATTCATAGAACCAATATCAAAACATCACCGGCTATCATTCCGACGTTGACAACGTGTGACAGTTTCCATGATTTCAATATCAATTGGAACGCGGCGGTGAAACGCGCTCCGTTTTGTAGTGCTTTTAATCCACATTTGTTTTGCTTTCAAAATCTTTTCTTGTTTTCTTCCGTTGTATTCCGTGTGATAATTAATTTAAATGTAATTGTAAATACTTAAGCAAGACTGACTATGGCGGAGAACTTCGAGTTTTTGATCTGTGTAGATTTTATAAAAAATTTGAATATCTATAGGTAGCAACAAAAATTTTGTGTACTGGGGCCTTATGAAGAACCAGGTGAAGCTGGATTATTTGTTAAATATCGTGTCCGGAAAGAGTTTATCTTAACTAAAACGTTAGCATAGATTGTGAACTGCTTAGTTTCTTTTAAAGAATTTAAAAACATTAATTTCTCTTTTTGTTTTAAATTTTTAAAATAAAGTCGCAGGTACTTTAGGTATGAACTCAAACTTCGTAAATACATAATACGTTTCTTTAAGTAATTTGGATTTTCCAGGCATGCAAAGCTAAATGATTTGTTTATAGGGGTTCAATAAGCAATCAATATTACTAATAAATCTACAATAGTACTTGTTTCCATCCCATCAAACAAATCAGCATAATTTTTAGCTCATTTTACATTGACACTATCAGATTTACACACGGCTTTGTACGAATACGTATCAAAATTTTAACCAAGAGTTTCTTCTTTACTCTATATACGAGTATCTAGCACAACATTTATTGATTTTGACCAAATTTTTAATACGGTTATAGAAATTCTTCAAGTTAGGTATGACCAGTTTCAGGTAGTAAAATAAATGGTAGAGGGCGGTAAATTGCTGCTGCAACATAAAGACTATTTTTTTACTTTAGGTTATAGATAATTATACTTTTTACTTTTCACTTTAGGTTATAAATAAATATACCAATTAGTATAACTTGCAAGCTGGTCGTTTTGAGAGTTCTTGACATAAATGTTTAGTATTGTTGGAAAATTTTTTTAATTAGGCTTATATTAGAAAAACGCTTCCGTATGGTCCAACCTGATTTTAATAATCGGCCCCAAAGTGTTTTTGAAAGAGTGTCTTAGAATTGGGCCGATAAGGAAGCGTTTTATCAAAAATAACCCGAGCCATGTTCAAAATCATGCTCAGATCATAACATAGGTTATCGCCGTTATTATTTAAGAAAAAGTTCTATAGCTCTTAAAAAAACAGCCTTTACTTATTTGTTTCTTTGTATAATGTATAAATGTCAAAGCACGATAGAATATTCAGATTCAAATCCTTTATGAAAAAATAATGGCAAGCCTAGTTCAGATTGAGATATGAATAACCCTGAACCACTTACTGTGAAATTGCATAACTGCCCTAAGGTTAAACTAGTAGGTTTGTATCATGGTGTTCGTGTTTTTTTTGTGTGTTACTAGTAAATCTTTGAGCGTTTAATCCTGTCAGTTCATTCTGTTTTAAAATTGAAAAAAATTTTTCTGTTGAATGCATTAGAAGAAACTTAAAATGCTGAAAGGCAAGAAAATGGATGGAAGATCAGTTCAGTTTTTTTTTTCAGTTTAAATGCATTTTTATTTTCTTAATTAATTTACTCTTACATGCTAGACAAAAAAATGCTTAAAAATTAGCTTAAATAACTTACAAATAATCTTAGACTAACTTAATGGCCCCATGCGGGCACTCTAAGTTAAACCTAACACTTAAACTAAGTCTTTCGACGTATATTACAGTTTATCTTTAATTTTATATTTACATTACAACTAAAACTAAGAAAATAGATTTTAAGCAAAAACTTAGTATATGGACATAGTATTATAAAAACCTAAAACTAAAAACTTACAGACTACTTAAAAATATATCTTAATCTACTTAACCTACTTACATCTAATACGTACACATATATATATATATATACACATAATGCGTATATACTTAATATATACACACACACACACACACACACACACACACATATATATATATATATATATATATATATATATGTATGTTTAAGTTTTTTTTTTGTTTTTATATATATATTTATTTTTTTTTTTTCTTAAAAACTAACTTATACCTACTTAAAACTACGTAAGCCGGCCATGGCTAAAAAAAAAAAATTAGGCTGGCCCACTGACCCTCCCCTCCTTCAAATAGCCACCAAAATTGTTGGTGCTGCCGAGCAACATCCCTCATGTCGCGACTCCCTACCGCCCTACTGAACCGGAGACGCTTCGCACTGCCATGTGCGACGTCTCTGTCGTAGTTAAGTCGCCTGTCCGCAGCTGTTCGAGCAACGTGGAAGATTAGCGGCACAGCCAATCTGCCCTGGATCAGACCTTTACTATCGAGGTAGATGAACGCTTCTGGAGGAACATTGCCGTCAAAGCGAACTCTCTCATGATACATATAATTAGGGTAATAAGCCCCAGAGATCAGGTTGTTCGACGATGTCATTGCTCTTGCAATGTGCCTTCGAGTCAACTTAATAACAAAATTGTCCACTCTTATTAGGTTCGCCCTATTGTACAAGACCTCATTGCGATAGAATTTTATGTACTCAGACTCTGGTGTTCTGTATAAGTATGGATGGAAGATGAAGGGAACTATGTGGACAATATTTGTGCAAAATTTTTTTTAGTAGTATAGAATTTTTTTAATAATAATAAAAAATAGTCATTTTGCGAATTAATTTACCTGGGGAATTGTAAAGCCCAGGTAAAAACCTTGTATGGTGAATATGTAAGCAAATTTATGGCGCACTAAAATAATGAAAAAGAAAAAAAATATTAATACACTTTTCCAAGTTAGCACTTATCCCAAAAATTTATTAAAAAATTAAAAAATTTTGTATTTGAAGACCAATATCTCCAAAATGAGAGTATGGGTGGCACCTAACAATGTTTAAATATGAATTAGCTACTAATCAATTTGCTATCAAACGAGCTCAGCTTGGTTGCTCTAGGATTAATATACTAGAAGTTAACATATAACTGTATATTATAATTGTTGGTACCTACTTCTCTGAGGGAACATTTTTAAACACCCTGTAATTCAGTGAGTGCTGAATATAGACCCTCTATCTCCTACTATTTTTTTTTATAACATAAACCGATGAATCAGATCCCAAAATATCTACGTCCCAAACCGGACCACTCTGTATATTTTATTTTCAGTCGTTATTAATAGTTTGATAACCTTCATATTTATTAACCTAATCTCTTGTATTGTAATACGAAGGAATATGAAGGACCCGAAATAATCAGAACAGTATTGAGCCTGCAAAGCGACTATATTCATAATTATGTTTTTGTGTGATTTAAGGAAACCGTCGAAACTTGATGGACTTTATTTTCTTTTCTTCTTTCCACGAAAATTGTGAGCTGTGTTGTGCGTTACATACACTCAGCGAAATTCGAATAAAACAAACTTTTCGTGATCGTTTTATGTATTTTTTTACCTGTAAAATTTAAATTATTGTTAATAGTTTTTAGTACATAACTCCTAATATGCCTTTTGTTGAATATGAAAAAGAATTTTATAAAAGTGTTTTTCATTTTAATGAAATCAAAAGTAATTCCTTCATTATACAGCAAAACATAAGAAGCTTACGAGCAAATTTTGATGTGTTTTTGGCAGTGGCGTGAAATAACGCCGAGCATAATAACGCCGAATTCCAAAATTCGGTGTTATTTCGCTGTCATAAAGTGAAATAACGCCTAATTTTGGAATTCGGCATTATTTCACAAAGCCAAAGTGAAAAAACGCCGACCATTGCTTGTGAAATAAAGCTGAATTCAGAGAGAAGGCAAACGAGTTAAACGTTGTTCTCTTTTAAGTGATTAACATAGGTTACCGTATAGGCAACTCTAAATTAATTCATTAACTAAAACTTAAAGAAAACAAAATGTTGAATGTTGAAATATATGTTCAATTCAAGTTTGAAGAAGGTGGCTCGCTTCCCTCGCTAACAGGATTCAGAATTCAGCTAAGGGAATGTCAACAACTGTTAAGCAGGCGCATATAACTTCTTAGCAATTGTATTTTAGTTGTAATTGTAATTGGTCGATTTAACATGGTACCGTATATTTTAGTAATTTTTAGCATGATATGATGACAATTAATTTATATTAAAGCAATATTAAAAACAATGAAAAGTGAAATAAAGCCGATCGCTAATATTCGGCCTTATTTCCCTTTATGAAAGCCGAATTTTGGAATATTTTTGGCAGAGCGGATCGTATTTCCAATTTTGCTTTGATAAGCGTGATATCACATTTTAAAATAACTGATCACTGCATGACATGTCTCTTTTTCAATGAGAAGTGAAGCAATCAACGGACTCTAACATTTACGAGTATATAGAGATAATTAGAAATAATTTTGAAATGAACGTTTGCTTCGAGAAATTTGGTCAGATGGGTACAATGAGAAAGATGCTTCCATAGCGTTCGATTTGTACTGTAACTGCTTCAATGACTATTTTGAGATTTAGTATCAAATACGAAAAACAGAAATACAAGCAAGTTTAAACATTGGATGTCTGATTTTCTGCTGAATAAATAGATAAAAGAAATAAATTAAATTAAAATAAGAAATAGCCTAATAATGTTCAATTTCGTAAAGCACATTAGAAAATAACTAAAAAAGTTTCCATTGAGGTTCCTATTTGTAAAGAGTGTTTTAACATAGATAATTTTCACAGAGCTAAAGGGGACCTTAAAAAGGGTGGCAGGTCGTAAACGAGTTAATCAGTAAAAATTTCTTAAAAAAATGCACCAACGTGCATTAATTGTAATATTGAAGATATTAATACTTCTAAAGACTTGGCTAATGTCTTTAATGCATTTTTTACTAGTAGTGCCTCCAATTCCCTGGCTAATGCTGGCTTCGATACGTTAGCTATTAATGCTTGGCGAGAAGAATGTCTCAATAAGGAAAGAGAACAAAGTAATAGCTCTTTCTTTCTACCTATATTACTAGAATATCATGATGCTCAACAATTCTAATTCATTCACTCGAAATAGCTATTCAAATAATTTTTTGAAAAAAATATGTGCCAGATCTTTCACAAAAGTATCTATAACGGAACTTTTCCCGATGAAACTTACTGTGGTTATACCCATCCTTAAGAAAGATGATAGAAAAATATTAATCAATTATAGACCAATATCACTCCCTTGAGTATTTTCGAAAATCTTTGGTGGTCAAAAGGAGAGTTATTGCCTTTCTCGAGAACAGTTTGTTCTTTAAACCCAATCAATATGGATGTAGAGCTGGTATGTCAATGGAAGATGCATTTTTGCATTTTTGTAGTAAAATATACAAAAGTTTAAATAAGAATAAATATATAGTACCGCTGCTCTATACATAGACATAGCAAAGGCGTTCGATACCTTTGATCATGAAATTCTATTAGTCGAACAGGAAAAGGCTGGCTTTAGAGGCGTTATGCTAGGTTGGTGGCCTCATATCTTAAAGACACGACACAAAGTGGGTATCTTTATATTGGGTTGTACCACATAAAATGTCCGATTTTATAGTAAACATTTTTTATTTATGTATTTATCCAAAGTGATAAAAGGTCAAATATTACTTTTTCGTAGAAGTGCTGACTTCTTGAGGCAATGAAATCTTCAAAAGCTTTTATGACCTCTGCCGGAAGATCTTCTGCCGGCAAAATGAATCCAGATTGCGGAAAAGATGGTAATTCATTGGGGAAATATCAGGAGAGTACGGTGGATGAGGAAGAATTTCAAATGCCAAGTGCAACAGTTTTTGCACCGTTACTTGTGAGTTATGGGGTCTAATATTGTCATGCAAAAGGATTGGACCATGCCTATTGACCAACGCCGGTTGCTTTTCAGCCAATTTGGCATGCAATATGTCGATTTCCTCACAATATTTGATAGCGTTTATCGTTTCTCCTGGTTGAGGAAATGAAAAGTGGATTGGTCCTTTCGATGTCCACCAAATTGTCATCATAATATTTTCTGGGTGTGTTTTCGTTTTCCATCTGCATCCAACCACTTCCCAGATCTTTTACGATTATCATACAGAATCCACTTTTCATCACAGGTGACTATCAGGTGCAAAAACGGTTGGTTTCTTATTTTAAGCGATGTGCAGATTTCAAGACGTAGTAGTTTTTGGGATTCGTTCAGTTCATGGGGTAGTTTCGAGTTTCTTTACCTTTCCTGTGAGAGAAAGTTGTCGACTTATTGTCATTGGGGATACTCCCATGCTTTGTGCAATCTCCCGAATCGATTTCTTAAAATATCGTCGTCACCTAAGGTCTCCGGCTTCCCACGTGGTTCATTTTCGAGGTTGAAATTTCCCGAACGGAGATTTCCTCAAATGCGTCATTATTGTTTTTCATTGCTAATGACGCATTATGTCCCATTTTAAATTCGTGAAGAGTGTTCGAATTTTAACTGCTGCCAAATACGGTACTTTTAACGAACCCTAAAATACTCACACGTCAAGTACACGTACCACTTTATTTTTTCAAAAAGAAAATTTAACGTTCTGGCACAGATGTTCAGAACTTCTTATTTCCGACTGAGCATGTGGTACAACCCAATATTAGAATAGGTGTCCCCCGTATTGGATACTATTTCATTTCTAATATTTATTAACTCAATATTTAGTCTGGGCTTAAGAACTAAGAAAACAGAATTTGCTGATAATATGAGTTGTTCCTTTTCTTGTAATACGGTTCTCCACTTATTTGCAGACATTGACCATGACGTAGAAGTCTAAAGGCATTGGTTTTATATGCATAAACTGGTCACCAGAAAGAAAATAAAAATCATGTTTTTAAATTATCCACACCGGATCATCATGTTCCTAATTTCTATTTCCATAGTGCCGATTATAAAAGTTTATATGTATTGGAACTAATACTTGTAGTGCTATCAGAAACATGGTAACTTAATGTGCAAGTAAGAGTTGTTTTTCTAAATGCTTTCTTATTGAAAATGTTATTGTCTACAAATATCTGGGATTAAACATAGATATTTAGTAAAATGAACTGGGGTATTCACACATTCATATTATGGAAATATCTACGAGGGTTGTCTGAAAAGTTTCCGATCGAACAATGATACAAGACATTTTTTCTCAAATTTATTTTTTTTTATTTTTCTACATAGTCTCCTTGTAACACTACACACTAACCCCTCCAAATAGTACTTGGCGTTTTTCTGTGGAAAATAATTGTTCACGAAGGTGATTGCCTCCTCATTTGACGAAAATCTCTGTCCTCCGAGCGCAGTTTTTGATGGCACGAGTACGATAACTTTGGCGCCAAGAATTGATAACGGTATTTTGTAGAGGAGTTAAAAACTAAACTCCGTTTAGGAGTTATGGGCAATTTAAAAACAAATGACTTAAGATGGGAAAAAAATTATTAAAAAACAACGATAACACTTACTATAAAGTACTATGCAGAATATGAAAGCCCGAAACTTTTCTTTAATATAAAATTTACATCAAATTATTCGTGTGAATAGTTTTTGAATAGTTCACATTCAAACCCAAATTTTTGGTAAAAAATTAAAAACAAAAAATTTTTAACAAAATTACTCAAAATTGTGAAATAATGTGCCAAATTGGTTTTTTGTATTCAATGCGCGTATTAATTTTGAATCGAACACAAAAACCGCGTTTATGTACGTAGTCTTCCTTTGAATAAGTTAATGAGTATTATTTAAACATTTCGCAAACATCAATAGTTTTCTTAATTAAGAGTACACGGGTGATCCGCTTCGCGGGATTAAGGGATTTCAACTCTCTTTCCGCAGGCGGCAGGTCCCGCTCACGCAACTTCGTTGCTCCGCTCGGGGTATGTGCTTTTCGTTAGGCAGGCGCCTATGTCATCAATACTCTTCATTCACAGTACTCATCACAAAATTACAAAGTTCCCATTAATAACAAAGTTTCACTAATTCGCATTATACAATAGAAAATTCACATGTTCCAATGTTGCAGTAAATTATTTACTTTGCGAAATATCTATGTTTGTACGTATGTAATATGTAATGCACTTGATAATGATGCAAAAATATAACCGAACAAACGTTTGGCTTTTATACCGTTATTTCTTTTTGTGATAAGGCGTGTAGTTATTGATATTCGCAAAGATCACTCTGTGTTCAACCATAGTGCGAATCAAGTGATATTTTGTGTGAATAAGCAATGACGGCTAAACATAGACTTCTCAGTGTTTTGTTCGTTCGGAGATTTGGTGTCGACCAACGAAAGAAGCATTGAATTTTTAGAAGAATCTGGTTTAATTCCCACTAAAACATCCATTCTCCCACTGTCTTGCTACTTACCTACAATATGAAGGTAGAAAAGTGTAGAAATGTAAAGTTCGGTTGGATGTGGCGATACTCAAAGAAAAGCTCTAAACAAAAAGGTGACAAAAATTGTAGAAATACAATCAACCCATCTATCGGTACATTTTTCCATGGACCTCAATGTCGGCTAGAGATTCGAGAGGTGCTTGCAATAATTATCGCTTTTGTTATCAAAATGCCTGTGAACACGGTTTTTCAGGTAAATTAATTAAACCTTAAGCTACAACCTAAGAATTTTTTAAAAATATTATTACATGTATGTTATTATTTTAAAATTAGCATATAATCGCTTGGCGCCATCACGACAATAAAAGTGAGCTTAGTAAATCTACTATAATAGATTACTATAACTATTGTCGTGAAATAGCCGAAATAATAGCATCTCACGTCGATGTTAACATTGGCGGCGAAGGAAAAACTGTACAAATCGACGAGACCTTTCTTACAAAAAGGAAATACCACAGAGGCCGTGTAACCTAACAAATGAAAATTGTAGTGTTGGGGTTATTTTGGAAAGAAGATAAGGTCGGACGCTTCTTTAAAGTGAACTCCAAAAGTAAAGAAGACTTGTGGCCTTATATACACAAATACGTTAACCCCAACAGCAGTCGTATTTGTACCGACAGCGCACGCCAATACATAGGTATTGAGAAAATGTTCCCTACTTCTACGACTCATGAAATTACAAACCACAGCAAAGGCGAATATGTTGACAAGACCGATGCAACCAATACTATAAATGATCTTGAGAATCAGAATAAGCTTCTGAAAAATCTATTTTATGCCGCAATACAACGCAGCACCTTCACCAATATATGGCACTTTTCTTTTACCCAAAATACTGCCTTGAAAAAAATTATAAGGACGACATGGGCTCCCAAATCACGGAATTTTTAATTGGCGTAAAAAAAGTGTACCCAGGTTTTGTCAAAGGTAAAGAAAGTGTGGGTTTGCAACTGAAGGACTTCGACCCTCCGACCGTTCACAATGAGCACTTAGAAGGTATTTTACCACCAAAACAGCCTCGGCTCTTCACCATCATCGACGAACTCAACGGACTCGACATTGATACCAGTACGGACGATGACTTCATTGACGAAACTTACATACCTTTTTAATATGTACTCGTACATTGAACATTTAATTGACTACTCTTAACTAACACCTAACTTACTCACAAACTGACCGACTGGGACGCGGAGTGCAATGCAAATCTACCTCACGGTAAATGATTTGCTGTACTTTACTTACAAAGATGACCCTATCATCAATATTAATCCTCAAAAAAAAAAAACGTCTTATAAAAAATAGTTTTAGTAATTTCCAATTCTCTCAAAAACTAGGAGATATAAATCCATGCGGTTTTTTGTGTTCGATTCAGAATTGATATGCGCATTAATACAAAGAACCAATTGGGCACATCATCTCACAATTTTGAATAATATTGATTTAAAGAAAAATTTTTTTTCATTTTTTACCAAAAATTTAAGTTTGAATGCGAATTATTCAAAAACTATTCACACGAATACTTTGATGTAAATTTTATATTAAAGAGCAAATTTTAGGCTTGCAAATCCTGTATAGTACTTTATTGTAAGTGTTACCGTTGTTTTTTTAATAATTTCTTTCCCATTTTAAGTCATTTTTTTTCTAAAATTGCCCCTAACTCCTAAACGCGGTGAGATAGAAAATGCTAGTTTTTAACCCCTCTACAAAATACCGTTATCAATTCTTGGCGCCAAAATTATCGTACTCTCCCCTTTTTGATTTGCGTAGGCGCATTGCCTTTCAAAAACAAGAATTTAATAACAGCTCGATACTCAACTTTATCCATTTTCATAAAAAACACTCACATCGACTCACTCAAACGACTGTCAACTAAAAACTGCGGGTCCAAAATGACTAAAACTTCGGTAAGTAACTGTCAAAAAATGCACAACTAGCATTCGCTAGCCTTTATTAACGAGGACCCCTATCTTTACGTTGCTTTTCAGACATTTGCTTTCGTAAACTTTAAGAAACTGTGCACTATGGCAATCGAAGTTGCAGTATGGAGTGGCGTGTTGGGGTGGCACTTATTGCAATAATCTATAATCCTTGCTTGAAACTCTGAAACACATTCTGAGAATCGTATGGAAAAAACGTCTTCATGAGCATAGGTTTTGTATTTTTTGTTAATCGCAGATACTTCTATTAAACATTTACAAGTATGTTACTACAAAGTCCTCACAATTTTTTTCCTTAGAAGTGGTAATTTACTTAAACAAAACCTCACGGCCTATGAACTTCGTAGTAATAATAGATTTCCGGCTACATAAATATTATATTTCCTAAATATTATGCCTACAATTTTTATACCTAGATTATATAATAGTTTACCAACTGAATTACGATGGAATCAAAAAATTTCATTCCAATTTTCCGAAAAACTTAACACGTGCTCCTGCATTTTAAGAATAGTCACACCCTCTTGAGTGTTACGTTGTTTAAAACAAAAACGATAATGAAGTCAATAATCTAATCAGAACATGTTCGTGACGGCTGTATATCTAACCTTTATCGCTCTTTATCTACTTTAAATTATATTACATTGTATTATTTTTGTTTACTCAACTCGAGGCGCAGTACCGAGTCGACATAGACGAGTGCAGATGTGTACTGCAACCCGCGCATCGTATAAAAACAGAAACAAAACAAAACCACAGAGCGTGTGCAAACAGAAGAATAAATTGAAGTGAACAAAATATTACACGGTGCTGGCATCTTACCTCTTCCGCTTCTGATCGAAGTACTGTTGCTTGCACTCAGTCACTGCCGTTACTGTATTTATCATATTTATCATTGTTGGTGCATTGTTTCATATTGTTTTAAGGGCTTAACACCTACAGCAATTTGATGTGGTAAACCAGCGTCAGTGTTTTCACTTCGCAGCCTTACTTAGTATCGTCGGTGTTTGCGTTTTCTCTGTTTGTTTGTTATTATGACTAGGGAATTCAGGGCAGACAGAGCCAATATACGCGGGCTAAAATATAGTCACTTTTCTGCGTAAGTCCACGTCTGTAAGTACAGACCGGCTGTTTTGGTACTTAGTGAAAAACAGGCAGATCCCCACCCCCACCTCTCAGATCAATCTTATATGAAGCTACCTGGCTACGAAATAGTGCTATTATTCTTCTCTCACCGCGGCCTCGCCATTTACGTGCGTAGTGATGTAGCTTACCAAACTCCACCACAATGTGATTCATGTTCCAATCCGGAATTCAACTTCATGTGGTTAAAATTCCATCTCCGCAAATTATCATGCATTGTTGTCATTCATTAAGTTCAGACGTGCTTAATTTCGCTCCGCTTATTTATTTTCATTTAATTTGTTCCTGCCTAATTTGCAATAATTCGCACAAGCTATTTCTCGGTCATCGCCTTTGTTGTTTAAAAGTGCTTAATAATCCAATTCTCATTCACCGCCCTTTGTGTACATTTTCAACTATTTTGCTGACTCGATCTGTTTGCCTAATAATATTAAAGTTAACCCAATTTTCGTTCACCGCCTTTTGCGTAAATTTTCAACTGACCTACCCTAACTTCATCGTCATCATGTCCGAATTATGTGGAAGTGCAAATTGCTCTTTAACAAGTGATCCAAATGCTGTTATGGTGATCTGCAGTGGTCTTTGCTGCAAGTCGTTCCACGCCCTATGCATTGGGTTGAGTAAGAGATCCGTCGCGTATTTAAGGGACTTTAAAAACAACTTTTTGTTCTATTGTGATAAGTGCAAGGACATCACTCCGTCCCACATCTTGCTTGCTATTAAGTGTCTCAGTGATTCGGTCAACAATTTTGCGGCGGAAAACAACCATGCATTGAAATCAATTCAAAATCAATTCACCAAATATGATGACATTTTAAAAACAGTTGAAGACTTATCAATTTCCCTCGAACAATCTGTAAGCTATAATAAGAGTCAATTTAGGAACTTATCTATGCAGTTGGATCAAATTAGTGATTTAATTAAACGAAACGATAAACACGAAATTAGTGAAGATTTAAAAACATTTTATATCCCATAGTGTTAAATCAATAATTAAATCGTACATCCCCACAATAACAGACTCTTTAAGTTCTCTACGGTCTTCCCTCGATTTTCATCTCCAAAGTACGTCCCGAAGTAGCGTTCCCTCTCCGCCAAATAATGATCGGTTGCTCATAAATATCATGTGCCAAATGAGTGATTTGAGCAACGAGATAACCGAATCACGCGCGCTTTTAAACGAAATTACTGATCACATCCGGATAGCTTCCAGTAAAATCGACGATATACCTACCGGTGCAATCCCAAGCTCTACCGACTGCATCATACAACACCTCGATTCTGACTGAGATGCTTGAATCTGCAATAATGGAACCACCAATAACTCCTGGGTCATCATCTCCTCCACCACAACCCGTTCCGGAAATTGATCCAAATACACCAACTCCTGAACCCACAATCTCACGACTTGGCAACTTATGGATTTCGGAGTGGAACAAGAGAATCAAAAAGTTGAACAATTCAAACAAAGCCGAATCGGTTGCCTTTTTAATAAGAGGTACACATCTCGACCGAGCTACGCTAACTAGTCTCTATAAATCTAAATTTAAAATTGATGCCATCAACTGCCGCAAGATCTCCACCAACACCCTCAAGGTAAGCATCCCATTAAAATATGAATGGATGTTCATCAACCCTGCTTCCGACGTCATCAATCTGGGTGGAATAACCATGGAAAGATTAAAACCAAAGAGAGGAAACAACAAACATCGCAAGGATACTACCTTTTCTGCCAGTAATTCAAATCCCACTAAACCGAGAAAACAGCAGTCTAACCCTTTACCGAAGCCCAATCTCACATAAAAAATCCAAAGCCTAACAAACAAGCTCCTGATCCAAACTGGAGTTTTAAAGTTGGGACTTTCCCTTTCTGCACTCCTTCTTCACTTCATACTACTAATCGCATATACACAAAATGTTCTTCCACACCGTCCAACCCAATTCCCAAACGTGTATCTTTTAATCTTGATCCTCCTCTCAGTCATTTAAAAAACCCAACAACATCTCCTCATCCCACTCAAACTAAAACGACATACCCTAACTTTATTCGCTCCCATATTTTAAATCCCTTCCCATCTTCTAAGCTAATAATACCACACCACCTTCTTTTTTAGACCCCATACTTCCTCCAAAGGCAAAGTTAACCAAGCACCTTATCGATTCAGGGGAAGATGGCCGGTATGTTCTCTCTCGACTACGAGACCGCAGACTAAACGATAATGTTCGTTTATATCTCGCATATCTACATGATAAGCCAGACTCTGTCTATATAGACGGTATAACGAAAACCAATGCAATGGTTTTCATTCTGCAAGAAGGCCTTCCCACTAATCACTATGATCTACGGCAACTTATTATACGTTTTCATGAGCAATTAGATATGACTCCTGATGATGTGGCTAATGATCTCTCTTCTTTTGCGTCTCACGTAAGTTCCAAACGCATACTACACCTTCAGCAAACACGGTGAAGTTTCAAAAACTAACATCGCTCCTAACCCACCACTCAATTCTTTGCCGAAGCCTCCCAAATATCTGTCCCTGTATTATCAAAATGTAAGAGGATTACGAACTAAGATTTCTGCTGTATATCTTAATTCGCAGACTCTGCCCTACGACATTTTTAATATTAAGAATAATGAATTATTTTCCCAAGACTTTAATTTACACCGTGACGACGGTCTAGATAAAGAGGAAAATTTATATGGCCGTGGGGTACTCTCGTCTTGAGTCTAAACCCTTTAAAAAATCGTCCACTGCATTCTTTGAATTTATATGCGCTAGAATTCCTATTTGCAAGCGCAACCTATATATTTGCTGCTGCTATATTCGCCCCTCTCAACCAGTTCAAGGTTACCAGCTAGCTGTTGATGCATTTTTAATGCTGTTGATCCCAACGACGTAGTTATTTTTTTAGGTGATTTCAATCTACCTAAGCTTGTTTGGACTCAAACTGACCAGTCCTACTTTACTGCAACAAATCCCACCTCTGATAAAGAAAACCTTTTCATCGACTGCCTTACTGACTCTGGTCTGCATCAATTAAGTGGTGTCACCAATAACATTGGCAGACAACTCGACCTAGTCTTCGACACTGATGCAAATAACTGCATCGTTTTAGAAAGCAGACATCTTCTTTCTAAGTTGGATAGTTACCACCCTCCCCTTTCTCTTACGTTGGCGTATGACAATGGCCTTAATCGCGTTTCTTATGAGTATTTTTACAGTTTTAATTTTCATAGGGCTAACTACGCCAAACTGAATAACCTCCTCAGTATGGCCAATTTTGACTTTCTTTACGATAATCCCAACCTCACGGTTAACGATGCTCTCGCTTCCTTTTATACCGAAATTTTCAAATGTCTCTCCCAATCTGTACCTCTTTTACCCAAAAAGAATCCCTCATCATCACCACCCTGGTATAATAAAGAGCTGCGATCTCTTCGTAATAAGAGAAATAAGCTCTGGCGTACTTACTTAATATCGACTTCCGACATCGATTTCTTTTACTACCAGTCTGCCCAAATAAATTTCTCTGTACTTTGTCAAACTCTATATGACAACTATTTAAACCAAATGGACCGCACACTCATTTCCGACCCCAAGCGATTCTTTCAGTTCATCAAAACTAAAAGTAAATCGGATAACTATCCATCATCTCTGAATTTTCTAGATAAGGGCGATCCCTAAATTATAGCAATTCTCTTCGCAATTTTTTTTAGTCAAGCGTTCGCCACCCATTCCCAAGAGCCAGACCACTCTTGCTTTTCTTACTTACATAGCTGCCCACAAATAACTTCTGGAATCTGTGTCTATAACTTTAGAGCAAGTCAAAGATAAAATAATAAACCTCAAAGATGATTATTCCGCCGGCCCTGATGATCTTCCCCCTATATTTTTAAAGAAATGTGAAATGCTCCTAGCCCAACCTCTTACAACTCTCTTTCAGCTTTCTATCACCCAGGGATTATTTCCCTCGACCTGGAAAACGTCATTTATTATTCCCCTACATAAAAAAGGCGGAAAAGATGATATTTTCAACTATAGACCAATTGCTAAGCTGTCCTGCATACCTAAGCTTTTCGAGAGCATTATTTATGATGCTTTTCCAATGTAAAAATATTGTTTCTCAAAACCAGGACGGATTTCTCAAAGGTAGATCTACGACCACCAACTTAACGGAATTCGTATCAAGCACTTTATGTGCACTGGAAATTGGAAATGAAGTTGATGTGATTGCCACCGATTTCAGCAAAGCCTTTGATAGGATTTCACATGATATAATCCTTCTGAAATTAAAAGCTCTTGGTTTCAAAATAAACTTTATAACATGGGTTCAATCATATTTAAATGAAAGACAGTACTATGTTTTATTTAGGTCCATGATTTCTGACCCAATTAAAGCCTCCTCTGGTGTTCCTCAAGGCAGCCACCTTGGCCCCTTACTATTTATTCTGGACATTAATGATGTTAATTGCATCATTAAAAATTCATACATATCTATTTACGCAGACGATATGAAAATCTTTAGATATATATCCTCTTCCTCAGACAGCCTACCACTGCAGGAAGATCTTGACAGATTTTGTACTTGGTGTTAGAAGAATTTTCTTGAGCTTAACGTCAATAAGTTTCAGGCTATAACGAATTCCCGTAAGCGGCCCCCTACGTCACCTCGCTGCTATCTAATCTTTAATCTGCCTGTTCCCTTAGTGAATGAGTTGCGTGATTTAGGTGATAAGGAACTCAATTTCCGTTCTCACATTGATAATATAATAAAGAAAGCCAACTCTGCCCTTGGCTTCATAAAGCGCTGGTCTAAGGAGTTTTAAAATCCTTATGTTACCAAATCTCTTTACATAACCTTTGTTAGGCCTCTTCTTGAATATGCAAGCCAAGTTTGGTCACCCTACTACAGAACACATATCCTCCGGATAGAAGATGTTCAATGCAGGTTTTTACGATTCGCTCCGTGGTCTTAACTGGGATGATAGCCAAAACTTACCACCTTATACCGACCGGCTGAAACTTATAAATTTACAACCCCTTTCTATACGTCGAAAAGTTTCCGACATTCTCTTTATTCATCAAATTTTAGTTGGGAATATCGATTGTCCTTCTTTACTTCGACTTATTTCTTTTAATACCAACCCACGCAATCTTAGGTCTGTGCCACTTTTCCGGCTCAATCTTCACCGAACGAATTACGGACACTTGGAGCCAATGTCTAGAATGCTTCGTGAAGTTAACGATATTCTGCCTCTCTTCGACTACCATCTCACCAAACTTTCTCTCTTACACACTCCACCTATGCCTCACATCCTAACTTTTTTTAACCGCTCCCACCCTTTAGTTTTTATCTTTAGTTTTAAGTGAAAATTGTTAGTTCTAAGAATAAGCTTGCAATAAGCAATAATAAATCTGTCCGGGGTTGACCCGGGCCGCAAATATCCACTATTGCTTTATTTACAGAAGCCCCAAATTGGATAGCAATTCAATCTTTAACGAGTTTGATGCTCTGTCTCGCTCCATACAAAGAATTGTTTCCCTGAAACCTCATGCTGAAATCGTGATTACGGGCGATTTCAATATGCACAATTCTGGTTGGCTTCGACATTCTGGACAGACAACACCCGAAGGACGGTATCTTGAGATCTTCGCTGCGGAAAATAAATTGACCCAGCTTGTAAATGAGCCCACACGAATACCAGACGTTGATAGTCATACCGCCAATACCCCGGACATGTTTTTGATAAGTACTCCGTTGATGTGCTCTCCCCTCTAGGCTCGTCGGACCATTGTGTCATATCAGCTAGTTTCTCGTAAACCCACCACACAGTTAGAGAAAAGATTCCTAAAAGAAGCGTATTTCAATACGAGAAAGCCAATTAAAGCGGACTTAACCCCTTCTCTAGGAAATTTAACTGGTCGTTGTATTTCTTCGATTACGACGTGGATGCCGCTGCTGTGATCTATGATGCTATGATCACGGAAACTATTCTCTTTGGAATGAGATGCTTTATTACTCATCGGATCAAGAATATCAGACCGAAAGAAAGGGCATAGTACGACTCGAGCTGTAAAGAGGCTGCCTGGGTTAGAGAAATGTTTTTTCGGTCCTACAAGACTAACCCGACAGAGAAAACCCGAAAAAAATTCAAACGTGCCAGAAATGACTTCAAGGCCTTTCTTAAGTGTGTGAAATTCCAATACAACCAAAAACTGAAGCAAAACATACTACAATACCCCAAAAGTAGTAACATTTTTTGGCCGCTCACCAAAAACATTAGGAATTCTGCCTCATCCTGTGAGCCCTTTGAACAAAGCCCATCTGCTGGCTGCACAATTTGCGGCTAGGTCACACTCCCAGATTGTTCTTTGTCCTCGCCTACGCTTGAGTCCGTTGAATCTTCAGTGGGGCGAATCCACTTTCGCACTCGTGTAGAAACAGGAGCACTTAAAGATCCTAATATACATAAATCCGCTGCTCCATATGGTATATATCCACTTCTTTTGAAGAGGTGTTCTTCGCAGCTGGTAAAACCACTGCGTAAGCTTTTTCATCAATCCTATTCTTTAGGACTCTTTCCTACCAGATAGAAAACAACACTGGTGATTTGGTGGCATATCTCACCGAAAAGTGGAACCAAAGCGTATATCAATCTGGCGAAAGCAAAGTAGCTGCACTTGATATTTCTAAGGTTTTTGACAAAGTTTGGCATCAGGATCTTTTGTTGAAAATGACTCTCTTCTTCAATAGATTAGAAATTACCTTTCGGAACGCTCAATTCAAGTTGTCTTTGACGGTTTCAAGTCAGATATTCACAAAATAAATGCTGGTGTGCCCCAGCCCTCCGTTCTGTCGCCGACACTCTTTTTAATTTCCATATTTCATATTCGATATTAACAGCATATCCAATTGGGGAACTATCAACCGTGTGGAAATTAATGCCTCCGAAACTCAATGTTGTCTGCTGTCAGTAAAGCGAAATTTAAATACCCAGCCATTATCCATGAATGGCACTTGCATCGTCGAAACCGATAAACTTTCCATTCTCGGTATGTGTATCAGTGACGACTTACGTTGAAATGATCACATATTCGGTGTCGTCAAAAACGCTGCGAAATGTCCAGGTTTCCTCATGCGATGTGATGTATTTTACCCCCTCAGATCTGGCCTCAATATATAAGGCATTTATCCGCCCAAAACTGGAGTACAACGCCCACATCTCGTCAGGTGCTCCCAAAACATCTCTGCACATGCTAGATAGGACTCAAAACCGTGTGATAAAACTCATTGGTGATACTAATATCACTCAAACAATGGACACCCTCGAACACCGACGTAATGTCTCTGTCGCTGTTTCCACCAACCGTACTCCGTAGAAATCGCCATTCCGCCCATTGAAACTTTTAATCGTAATGCCCGGCTCGCTGTGAATGTTCATCACTATTAAAATCAAAAATTGATGTCATCAATTGATGACACCGTTTGCCCCACAGGTGCACATTCTCTCGTCGCATATCTGAACAAACCTATGATGTTTAAGATTGCACCAATTCGGATATATGGAGCCGAAAAGTAATTTGTGGACACTTATGCCTTTCTTGATGAGGGGTCATCCCTGACCATGGTGGAAAGGGTACTGTTCGATGAGCTTGACCTAGATGGCACTCCTGAGGAGATCTCTATTCAGTGGACCAAAGGAGTATCACGAAAGGAAGATTATATTCGGACTACGTTGGCAGTGTCAGGTGGGCGCAAGCGTAAACATTTGGATTTGGATCAGCCCGGTCAATGCCGCTGAGTTGAAGCGATCGCACCCCTATCTGCGTAGGCTCCCGATATCAGATGTAGTGGATGCCAAACCACGAATTTTATTGGGACTGGACCAAGCCAAGTTCTTTTGGGGCCAAGGTCAACGCCATGGGAAGGATGAAGAGCCCTACACAATAAAGACCCTTTTAGGTTGAAAAGTCATCTCCATCTTTGAATGTTGCAGGAAATAACCATGCTGCAAAGGCGTCAATCCACTTTTTATTCCACGATGCGATCAAGTCGGAAGAGAGTTTGCACGAGCTCGCAAAGCATCATTTTACTACTGAAGTTTTTGGAGCTTTGCCACCTAAAGGAGATTTAATTAGCCAAGATGTTCGTTGTGCCGTTGATGTTATGCGGCAAACATTGAGGTGTGTTGAAAATGGCTATGAAATTGGGTTATTGTGGAACGCCGACGGGGTCACCCTTCCAGATAGCTATCCCATGGCATTGAGCCGCCTTAGAGGTTTGTAAAAATCTTTGAAGAAAAAGCCCCATCTGTTAGAATGGAAAAGTGGAGTAGCCTATTGGGAGTCGTGCGGTGCACATCTGAGTTTAAATTATTAACACTACTCCATTCAAAATAAAGTGCTCACTTATTACGGAAAAAAGTTTAAAGAAGTTGTTCCGATAAGATATCGTGTGGTGATTGTTTGAATTTTTTTCATATCACGTGTGTTAATCTCACTGAAAAGGATGCGGAATTTATTCAATCAAGTGGCCAATGCTTTCGTTGTGACAAGTGTGGTGTTCTCAAGAGCAGATCTATGCGTATGCCTGCATATTCGCTTCAGGCAAAACTTAAAGTGCACCATCTACTTCTGATGGTAATCGAACACAGCGGTAGCAGCGGCAGCATCGTCAGCGGTAGCAAGGGATTCATTTACATCAACGATGCGATAACCAAATGCACGTGGACTCTCCTCTTGCAAGCAAAAGATGTAAGGAAGCCTAAAAACTACAAATATATTTGGTTTGATAACAATCAAATACTTTTGAGGAAGGTTGAGGGTAGAAGAGTAATCTCAATCAGATCATTTAATGATCTTACGCTTATATAGCTCTTGTATATATAAATGAATATTGATGATGATCTAAGCAATTGCTCTCCTATTCTTAATTTTAGTAATTCAAATTGTGAAAAGGTATTCACAAACAGTACTTACTGCAATAACAAACTTTTTGTTGTTCACCAGATTGTGAGAAGTCTAAGAGAAAACTTTTCACACCTTGTTACCCACCTAAATTGTTTTTGTGCATTCCAGATATCGTTTTTGTTTCTGAAATTCGGATTTATGGCTTTAAAATTAATGAATACCACTTGCCAGGTTTTAATTTCTTTGCATATCCTAATGAAGGTTACGCTGCAGGTGGTGTCGGGTGCTTTGTTAATGAGCAATATAGAGTTGTTGAAGCAAAGAGTGTCGATTTTAAGATTGTAGACACTCTGAAGGTTGAATATGTAACATATTTTTATGTGTTTATAGACTGCATATGTTTTATATTATGACGTATATTGAAGAATTTTTTTGTCCGTTAGAGAGCCTAAAATCTAAAAATCTAATTATATTGGGTGATTTCAACTTAAACTTACTAGATAACAGTGATACTGTATCTAACTATTTAGTCCTATTAGGATCGCACGGACTATCCTGTTTTATAACTGAACCTACGAGGATGGTGTCATGAAGATGTTTGGATCACATTTATGGTCGTTTTCCCAATATCTCCAGCTCCTGTGAGAAGTGCATATTCGATCTTAAAATCTCCGATCACACAATGACAGGGCTATTAATTAACTCCTCCTTGCGGAAAAAACATAATAATAAAAATGCAATCAAAATAGCGAGAAATGTTGATTTCCTCAAGCTAAAAAACCTTCTGCTTTTTGAATTTTGGGGTGATAATTATTTGGAAAGTGATCCGTCCGTTTCTTATGCACTGTTTATTAATTGTCTCTCTAATCATATTACCACTTGCACTTTCATTTTATCCTTGAAAAAATCTACTAAAAGATTTATACTTTGGATATCATCACGCGTTATTAATAAGGTGAGGTGTAAAAACAAGTTTCGAATAAAATGTTCAAATTATCCTTCCAACCCTAGGTTGAGAAATCGGTACAAGAAACTATGCTCCCAACTTAAAAAAGAGATTCCCATTTGCCGCGATAGTTATTATCGAAATCAGTTCCTTTAAGCCAATGGAAATATCAAAAATGAATGGAAGGTGGTCAATGATATTCTAAACCAAACCTCATCCACTAATAAAGCCAACGGTATTCGTGTTAATAATGCTGTAGTTTCTGATAAACTTGACATTGCTAATGCTTTAATAATCATTTCACTTCGATAGCTACCTATTTACCAGCACAAACAAGTCAATACAGTTGCGGTTTATGTTCGGTTGTTGGTAGCCTTTGTGAACCACTGCAAAGGAATAGTTTTGGGTTCGAGCCTAAAACTGCTTTCGAACTTTTAAAACTAATTGGTTCTCTAAAAAACACTAGTGCTTGTGGTTGTGATGGCATTTCTAATGTACTGTTGAAACGGGTCGGTTGCTTTGTAGTTGATGTTTTAGCTGTTATTAGCTGACGTAGTTCCATATTTTAAAAAAGGCTCTGCAGAAGATATGAGCAATTATAGGCGTATTTCTCTTCTTTCTGCTTTCAGCAACTGTTAAAGTAAGGATCATATCCTTTCTAAGCAAAACAAATTTTTTTATCTAGGTGCAATTTGGCTTTCGGTGGAAAATCCACCGAAGACGCCCTATTACCTTTTTGCTCTAACATTTTCTCAAATCTTGAAGCTAAAAAATTCACTTCAGGTCTTTTTGTGGATATTACAAAGCCTTCGATACGGTTAAGCACTCAATTTTATTGGATAAGCTTGAGGAAGCTGGAATTCGTGGGTTTATGCTTTCCTGGGTTAGGTCTTACCTTTCCAATCGATCTCCAAGAGTGAAGGTTGGCGAAACCAGTTATTCAATTTGGGTCTAAGTTTTAAAGGGACACTTACTGCTTTTGCTGATGATATAGGCTGTTCTTATGGTGCTGATAGCGCTTTGAATTTGGTATTTGATATCAACTGGGATCTTAATTTGTTAAGAATCTGGTTTTCCGAACATAGATTGGATCTTAGCTCCAAAACTAAAATTATGTACTTTAGTCTCTCAACCCAGATTGGTTCAATTGCAGGATTTTACTTTCACGCACCAGAATGCCTAAGATTTAAACTGGCAGATTGTACTTGTGCCTCCGTTTTATCTTGTCCAAATGTTTGTAACATTTTTAGTTGCAGCGACAAGTGTTTCTTAATTGAAAGTGTAGAGGAGTCTAAGTACTTAGGACTTACTATAGATTCTAGGATGAGCTTTGCTGATCATACTGAATCGTTAAGAAAATATTTTCGTCGTACTCTCCGGAATTTTTATTACTTGAAAAACGTTTGCTCTAAAAGATCATTGAAAACCATCTATTACGGCATTTTTTTATTCGAAGCTCCAATATGGTATTTCTTGTTGGGGTGGAACTCATATAAATAAAATTAAACCACTTTTAATCCTGCAAAAAAGCGTCCTAAGAATGATATGCCGAAAAAATCGACGACATCCCAGTTATCCATTATTTCATGATATGAAAATTCTTCCTGTCTGTCACTTGTATTGTTTTAAAGTATTGAAAACTTTCTTCATGAGATCGGGTAATCGTAATTACAGATTAATTTCCGAATATAATTTGCGTAGAAAGTTTTTGAATGTATTGTCCATCCCGATGTATCGCACCACCACCGTTCGTAACTTTTATTCGGTTTCATTGTGCCGCCTATTTAATAAGCTTCCACAGTCCCTAAGAGTTTTAACGGTTTCTGGAAGTTTCGAAAAAGGTGTAAAGCATTGGCTTTAAGATATGGATTATGCTAGCGTAGAATCAATCTTTTATGACATTCTGGTGTAATTATACTTAGAACAACATTTACTTTTTGTTGCTGTTTGCTAACCTTTTTTGTTCTTTTTTCTTACTTATTTCGCTTTTTTCAATTCTCTACTGTCTCTGATTTTTTTTTCACAAATGTAAAGTTAATTTGTTAAGGGTTACCCCACCACAACTTAAATTTTAATATTGAAGTTCATTGAAATAGCATTTGCTTCTATTTGAATACTTACAGTATATACGAGGGTTGTCTCAAAAATTTCCGACCGAACAATGATACAAGAATTTTTTCTCAAATTTTTTTTTTATTTTTCTAGATGGTCTCCTTGTAACTCTACACACTTCTCCCAGCGATGCTCCCATCTCTCTAACCCGTCCAAATAGTATTTGGCATTTTGCTCTGGAAAATAATTGTTCACGAAGGTGATTGCCTCCTCATTTGATGAAAATCTCTGTCCTCCGAGCGCAGTTTTTAGATGAGGTAACAAAAAGAAGTCACTTGGGGGTAGATCTGGTGAAGAAGGTGGATGGTCAAGCAGTTCAAACCGTAAGTCATGGATTTTCGCCATGGCAACCGCTGAGGTGTGAGACGGCGCGTTGTCTTGGTGAAACAGGATTTTCTTTTTCTGCAAATGTGGCTATTTTTTCGCAATGACAAGTAATGATGCGTGTTATGCTCCTATAATGGTTTTTCCTTTTTGAAGATAATCGATTAAGATAACTCCTTTACTATCCCAAAAAACAGTCGCCATCACTTTTCCAGCCGAAAAAACAGTTTTTGCTTTTTTTTGGGGCCGGCTCGCCCTTTGCAGTCCACTGTTTTGGCATAAGTGAACAAAATATTACACGGTGCTGGCATCTTACCTCTTCCGCTTCTGATCGAAGTACTGTTGCTTGCACTCAGTCACTGCCGTTACTGTATTTATCATATTTATCATTGTTGGTGCATTGTTTCATATTGTTTTAAGGGCTTAACACCTACAGCAATTTGATGTGGTAAACCAGCGTCAGTGTTTTCACTTCGCAGCCTTACTTAGTATCGTCGGTGTTTGCGTTTTCTCTGTTTGTTTGTTATTATGACTAGGGAATTCAGGGCAGACAGAGCCAATATACGCGGGCTAAAATATAGTCACTTTTCTGCGTAAGTCCACGTCTGTAAGTACAGACCGGCTGTTTTGGTACTTAGTGAAAAACAGGCAGATCCCCACCCCCACCTCTCAGATCAATCTTATATGAAGCTACCTGGCTACGAAATAGTGCTATTATTCTTCTCTCACCGCGGCCTCGCCATTTACGTGCGTAGTGATGTAGCTTACCAAACTCCACCACAATGTGATTCATGTTCCAATCCGGAATTCAACTTCATGTGGTTAAAATTCCATCTCCGCAAATTATCATGCATTGTTGTCATTCATTAAGTTCAGACGTGCTTAATTTCGCTCCGCTTATTTATTTTCATTTAATTTGTTCCTGCCTAATTTGCAATAATTCGCACAAGCTATTTCTCGGTCATCGCCTTTGTTGTTTAAAAGTGCTTAATAATCCAATTCTCATTCACCGCCCTTTGTGTATATTTTCAACTATTTTGCTGACTCGATCTGTTTGCCTAATAATATTAAAGTTAACCCAATTTTCGTTCACCGCCTTTTGCGTAAATTTTCAACTGACCTACCCTAACTTCATCGTCATCATGTCCGAATTATGTGGAAGTGCAAATTGCTCTTTAACAAGTGATCCAAATGCTGTTATGGTGATCTGCAGTGGTCTTTGCTGCAAGTCGTTCCACGCCCTATGCATTGGGTTGAGTAAGAGATCCGTCGCGTATTTAAGGGACTTTAAAAACAACTTTTTGTTCTATTGTGATAAGTGCAAGGACATCACTCCGTCCCACATCTTGCTTGCTATTAAGTGTCTCAGTGATTCGGTCAACAATTTTGCGGCGGAAAACAACCATGCATTGAAATCAATTCAAAATCAATTCACCAAATATGATGACATTTTAAAAACAGTTGAAGACTTATCAATTTCCCTCGAACAATCTGCAAGCTATAATAAGAGTCAATTTAGGAACTTATCTATGCAGTTGGATCAAATTAGTGATTTAATTAAACGAAACGATAAACACGAAATTAGTGAAGATTTAAAAACATTTTATATCCCATAGTGTTAAATCAATAATTAAATCGTACATCCCCACAATAACAGACTCTTTAAGTTCTCTACGGTCTTCCCTCGATTTTCATCTCCAAAGTACGTCCCGAAGTAGCGTTCCCTCTCCGCCAAATAATGATCGGTTGCTCATAAATATCATGTGCCAAATGAGTGATTTGAGCAACGAGATAACCGAATCACGCGCGCTTTTAAACGAAATTACTGATCACATCCGGATAGCTTCCAGTAAAATCGACGATATACCTACCGGTGCAATCCCAAGCTCTACCGACTGCATCATACAACACCTCGATTCTGACTGAGATGCTTGAATCTGCAATAATGGAACCACCAATAACTCCTGGGTCATCATCTCCTCCACCACAACCCGTTCCGGAAATTGATCCAAATACACCAACTCCTGAACCCACAATCTCACGACTTGGCAACTTATGGATTTCGGAGTGGAACAAGAGAATCAAAAAGTTGAACAATTCAAACAAAGCCGAATCGGTTGCCTTTTTAATAAGATGTACACATCTCGACCGAGCTACGCTAACTAGTCTCTATAAATCTAAATTTAAAATTGATGTCATCAACTGCCGCAAGATCTCCACCAACACCCTCAAGGTAAGCATCCCATTAAAATATGAATGGATGTTCATCAACCCTGCTTCCGACGTCATCAATCTGGGTGGAATAACCATGGAAAGATTAAAACCAAATAGAGGAAACAACAAACATCGCAAGGATACTACCTTTTCGGCCAGTAATTCAAATCCCACTAAACCGAGAAAACAGCAGTCTAACCCTTTACCGAAGCCCAATCTCACATAAAAAATCCAAAGCCTAACAAACAAGCTCCTGATCCAAACTGGAGTTTTAAAGTTGGGACTTTCCCTTTCTGCACTCCTTCTTCACTTCATACTACTAATCGCATATACACAAAATGTTCTTCCACACCGTCCAACCCAATTCCCAAAAGTGTATCTTTTAATCTTGATCCTCCTCTCAGTCATTTAAAAAACCCAACAACATCTCCTCATCCCACTCAAACTAAAACGACATACCCTAACTTTATTCGCTCCCATATTTTAAATCCCTTCCCATCTTCTAAGCTAATAATACCACAACACCTTCTTTTTTAGACCCCATACTTCCTCCAAAGGCAAAGTTAACCAAGCACCTTATCGATTCAGGGGAAGATGGCCGGTATGTTCTCTCTCGACTACGAGACCGCAGACTAAACGATAATGTTCGTTTATATCTCGCATATCTACATGATAAGCCAGACTCTGTCTATATAGACGGTATAACGAAAACCAATGCAATGGTTTTCATTCTGCAAGAAGGCCTTCCCACTAATCACTATGATCTACGGCAACTTATTATACGTTTTCATGAGCAATTAGATATGACTCCTGATGATGTGGCTAATGATCTCTCTTCTTTTGCGTCTCACGTAAGTTCCAAACGCATACTACACCTTCAGCAAACACGGTGAAGTTTCAAAAACTAACATCGCTCCTAACCCACCACTCAATTCTTTGCCGAAGCCTCCCAAATATTTGTCCCTGTATTATCAAAATGTAAGAGGATTACGAACTAAGATTTCTGCTGTATATCTTAATTCGCAGACTCTGCTCTACGACATTTTTAATATTAAGAATAATGAATTATTTTCCCAAGACTTTAATTTACACCGTGACGACGGTCTAGATAAAGAGGACAATTTATATGGCCGTGGGGTACTCTCGTCTTGAGTCTAAACCCTTTAAAAAATCGTCCACTGCATTCTTTGAATTTATATGCGCTAGAATTCCTATTTGCAAGCGCAACCTATATATTTGCTGCTGCTATATTCGCCCCTCTCAACCAGTTCAAGGTTACCAGCTAGCTGTTGATGCATTTTTAATGCTGTTGATCCCAACGACGTAGTTATTTTTTTAGGTGATTTCAATCTACCTAAGCTTGTTTGGACTCAAACTGACCAGTCCTACTTTACTGCAACAAATCCCACCTCTGATAAAGAAAACCTTTTCATCGACTGCCTTACTGACTCTGGTCTGCATCAATTAAGTGGTGTCACCAATAACATTGGCAGACAACTCGACCTAGTCTTCGACACTGATGCAGATAACTGCATCGTTTTAGAAAGCAGACATCTTCTTTCTAAGTTGGATAGTTACCACCCTCCCCTTGCTCTTACGTTGGCGTATGACAATGGCCTTAATCGCGTTTCTTATGAGTATTTTTACAGTTTTAATTTTCATAGGGCTAACTACGCCAAACTGAATAACCTCCTCAGTATGGCCAATTTTGACTTTCTTTACGATAATCCCAACCTCACGGTTAACGATGCTCTCGCTTCCTTTTATACCGAAATTTTCAAATGTCTCTCCCAATCTGTACCTCTTTTACCCAAAAAGAATCCCTCATCATCACCACCCTGGTATAATAAAGAGCTGCGATCTCTTCGTAATAAGAGAAATAAGCTCTGGCGTACTTACTTAATATCGACTTCCGACATCGATTTCTTTTACTACCAGTCTGCCCAAATAAATTTCTCTGTACTTTGTCAAACTCTATATGACAACTATTTAAACCAAATGGACCGCACACTCATTTCCGACCCCAAGCGATTCTTTCAGTTCATCAAAACTAAAAGTAAATCGGATAACTATCCATCATCTCTGAATTTTCTAGATAAGGGCGATCCCTAAATTATAGCAATTCTCTTCGCAATTTTTTTTAGTCAAGCGTTCGCCACCCATTCCCAAGAGCCAGACCACTCTTGCTTTTCTTACTTACATAGCTGCCCACAAATAACTTCTGGAATCTGTGTCTATAACTTTAGAGCAAGTCAAAGATAAAATAATAAACCTCAAAGATGATTATTCCGCCGGCCCTGATGATCTTCCCCCTATATTTTTAAAGAAATGTGAAATGCTCCTAGCCCAACCTCTTACAACTCTCTTTCAGCTTTCTATCACCCAGGGATTATTTCCCTCGACCTGGAAAACGTCATTTATTATTCCCCTACATAAAAAAGGCGGAAAAGATGATATTTTCAACTATCGACCAATTGCTAAGCTGTCCTGCATACCTAAGCTTTTCGAGAGCATTATTTATGATGCTTTTCCAATGTAAACCTATTGTTTCTCAAAACCAGGACGGATTTCTCAAAGGTAGATCTACGACCACCAACTTAACGGAATTCGTATCAAGCACTTTATGTGCACTGGAATTTGGAAATGAAGTTGATGTGATTGCCACCGATTTCAGCAAAGCCTTTGATAGGATTTCACATGATATAATCCTTCTGAAATTAAAAGCTCTTGGTTTCAAAATAAACTTTATAACATGGGTTCAATCATATTTAAATGAAAGACAGTACTATGTTTTATTTAGGTCCATGATTTCTGACCCAATTAAAGCCTCCTCTGGTGTTCCTCAAGGCAGCCACCTTGGCCCCTTACTATTTATTCTGGACATTAATGATGTTAATTGCATCATTAAAAATTCATACATATCTATTTACGCAGACGATATGAAAATCTTTAGATATATATCCTCTTCCTCAGACAGCCTACCACTGCAGGAAGATCTTGACAGATTTTGTACTTGGTGTTAGAAGAATTTTCTTGAGCTTAACGTCAATAAGTTTCAGGCTATAACGAATTCCCGTAAGCGGCCCCCTACGTCACCTCGCTGCTATCTAATCTTTAATCTGCCTGTTCCCTTAGTGAATGAGTTGCGTGATTTAGGTGATAAGGAACTCAATTTCCGTTCTCACATTGATAATATAATAAAGAAAGCCAACTCTGCCCTTGGCTTCATAAAGCGCTGGTCTAAGGAGTTTTAAAATCCTTATGTTACCAAATCTCTTTACATAACCTTTGTTAGGCCTCTTCTTGAATATGCAAGCCAAGTTTGGTCACCCTACTACAGAACACATATCCTCCGGATAGAAGATGTTCAATGCAGGTTTTTACGATTCGCTCCGTGGTCTTAACTGGGATGATAGCCAAAACTTACCACCTTATACCGACCGGCTGAAACTTATAAATTTACAACCCCTTTCTATACGTCGAAAAGTTTCCGACATTCTCTTTATTCATCAAATTTTAGTTGGGAATATCGATTGTCCTTCTTTACTTCGACTTATTTCTTTTAATACCAACCCACGCAATCTTAGGTCTGTGCCACTTTTCCGGCTCAATCTTCACCGAACGAATTACGGACACTTGGAGCCAATGTCTAGAATGCTTCGTGAAGTTAACGATATTCTGCCTCTCTTCGACTACCATCTCACCAAACTTTCTCTCTTACACACTCCACCTATGCCTCACATCCTAACTTTTTTTAACCGCTCCCACCCTTTAGTTTTTATCTTTAGTTTTAAGTGAAAATTGTTAGTTCTAAGAATAAGCTTGCAATAAGCAATAATAAATCTGTCCGGGGTTGACCCGGGCCGCAAATATCCACTATTGCTTTATTTACAGAAGCCCCAAATTGGATAGCAATTCAATCTTTAACGAGTTTGATGCTCTGTCTCGCTCCATACAAAGAATTGTTTCCCTGAAACCTCATGCTGAAATCGTGATTACGGGCGATTTCAATATGCACAATTCTGGTTGGCTTCGACATTCTGGACAGACAACACCCGAAGGACGGTATCTTGAGATCTTCGCTGCGGAAAATAAATTGACCCAGCTTGTAAATGAGCCCACACGAATACCAGACGTTGATAGTCATACCGCCAATACCCCGGACATGTTTTTGATAAGTACTCCGTTGATGTGCTCTCCCCTCTAGGCTCGTCGGACCATTGTGTCATATCAGCTAGTTTCTCGTAAACCCACCACACAGTTAGAGAAAAGATTCCTAAAAGAAGCGTATTTCAATACGAGAAAGCCAATTAAAGCGGACTTAACCCCTTCTCTAGGAAATTTAACTGGTCGTTGTATTTCTTCGATTACGACGTGGATGCCGCTGCTGTGATCTATGATGCTATGATCACGGAAACTATTCTCTTTGGAATGAGATGCTTTATTACTCATCGGATCAAGAATATCAGACCGAAAGAAAGGGCATAGTACGACTCGAGCTGTAAAGAGGCTGCCTGGGTTAGAGAAATGTTTTTTCGGTCCTACAAGACTAACCCGACAGAGAAAACCCGAAAAAAATTCAAACGTGCCAGAAATGACTTCAAGGCCTTTCTTAAGTGTGTGAAATTCCAATACAACCAAAAACTGAAGCAAAACATACTACAATACCCCAAAAGTAGTAACATTTTTTGGCCGCTCACCAAAAACATTAGGAATTCTGCCTCATCCTGTGAGCCCTTTGAACAAAGCCCATCTGCTGGCTGCACAATTTGCGGCTAGGTCACACTCCCAGATTGTTCTTTGTCCTCGCCTACGCTTGAGTCCGTTGAATCTTCAGTGGGGCGAATCCACTTTCGCACTCGTGTAGAAACAGGAGCACTTAAAGATCCTAATATACATAAATCCGCTGCTCCATATGGTATATATCCACTTCTTTTGAAGAGGTGTTCTTCGCAGCTGGTAAAACCACTGCGTAAGCTTTTTCATCAATCCTATTCTTTAGGACTCTTTCCTACCAGATAGAAAACAACACTGGTGATTTGGTGGCATATCTCACCGAAAAGTGGAACCAAAGCGTATATCAATCTGGCGAAAGCAAAGTAGCTGCACTTGATATTTCTAAGGTTTTTGACAAAGTTTGGCATCAGGATCTTTTGTTGAAAATGACTCTCTTCTTCAATAGATTAGAAATTACCTTTCGGAACGCTCAATTCAAGTTGTCTTTGACGGTTTCAAGTCAGATATTCACAAAATAAATGCTGGTGTGCCCCAGCCCTCCGTTCTGTCGCCGACACTCTTTTTAATTTCCATATTTCATATTCGATATTAACAGCATATCCAATTGGGGAACTATCAACCGTGTGGAAATTAATGCCTCCGAAACTCAATGTTGTCTGCTGTCAGTAAAGCGAAATTTAAATACCCAGCCATTATCCATGAATGGCACTTGCATCGTCGAAACCGATAAACTTTCCATTCTCGGTATGTGTATCAGTGACGACTTACGTTGAAATGATCACATATTCGGTGTCGTCAAAAACGCTGCGAAATGTCCAGGTTTCCTCATGCGATGTGATGTATTTTACCCCCTCAGATCTGGCCTCAATATATAAGGCATTTATCCGCCCAAAACTGGAGTACAACGCCCACATCTCGTCAGGTGCTCCCAAAACATCTCTGCACATGCTAGATAGGACTCAAAACCGTGTGATAAAACTCATTGGTGATACTAATATCACTCAAACAATGGACACCCTCGAACACCGACGTAATGTCTCTGTCGCTGTTTCCACCAACCGTACTCCGTAGAAATCGCCATTCCGCCCATTGAAACTTTTAATCGTAATGCCCGGCTCGCTGTGAATGTTCATCACTATTAAAATCAAAAATTGATGTCATCAATTGATGACACCGTTTGCCCCACAGGTGCACATTCTCTCGTCGCATATCTGAACAAACCTATGATGTTTAAGATTGCACCAATTCGGATATATGGAGCCGAAAAGAAATTTGTGGACACTTATGCCTTTCTTGATGAGGGGTCATCCCTGACCATGGTGGAAAGGGTACTGTTCGATGAGCTTGACCTAGATGGCACTCCTGAGGAGATCTCTATTCAGTGGACCAAAGGAGTATCACGAAAGGAAGATTATATTCGGACTACGTTGGCAGTGTCAGGTGGGCGCAAGCGTAAACATTTGGATTTGGATCAGCCCGGTCAATGCCGCTGAGTTGAAGCGATCGCACCCCTATCTGCGTAGGCTCCCGATATCAGATGTAGTGGATGCCAAACCACGAATTTTATTGGGACTGGACCAAGCCAAGTTCTTTTGGGGCCAAGGTCAACGCCATGGGAAGGATGAAGAGCCCTACACAATAAAGACCCTTTTAGGTTGAAAAGTCATCTCCATCTTTGAATGTTGCAGGAAATAACCATGCTGCAAAGGCGTCAATCCACTTTTTATTCCACGATGCGATCAAGTCGGAAGAGAGTTTGCACGAGCTCGCAAAGCATCATTTTACTACTGAAGTTTTTGGAGCTTTGCCACCTAAAGGAGATTTAATTAGCCAAGATGTTCGTTGTGCTGTTGATGTTATGCGGCAAACATTGAGGTGTGTTGAAAATAGCTATGAAATTGGGTTATTGTGGAACGCCGACGGGGTCACCCTTCCAGATAGCTATCCCATGGCATTGAGCCGCCTTAGAGGTTTGTAAAAATCTTTGAAGAAAAAGCCCCATCTGTTAGAATGGAAAAGTGGAGTAGCCTATTGGGAGTCGTGCGGTGCACATCTGAGTTTAAATTATTAACACTACTCCATTCAAAATAAAGTGCTCACTTATTACGGAAAAAAGTTTAAAGAAGTTGTTCCGATAAGATATCGTGTGGTGATTGTTTGAATTTTTTTCATATCACGTGTGTTAATCTCACTGAAAAGGATGCGGAATTTATTCAATCAAGTGGCCAATGCTTTCGTTGTGACAAGTGTGGTGTTCTCAAGAGCAGATCTATGCGTATGCCTGCATATTCGCTTCAGGCAAAACTTAAAGTGCACCATCTACTTCTGATGGTAATCGAACACAGCGGTAGCAGCGGCAGCATCGTCAGCGGTAGCAAGGGATTCATTTACATCAACGATGCGATAACCAAATGCACGTGGACTCTCCTCTTGCAAGCAAAAGATGTAAGGAAGCCTAAAAACTACAAATATATTTGGTTTGATAACAATCAAATACTTTTGAGGAAGGTTGAGGGTAGAAGAGTAATCTCAATCAGATCATTTAATGATCTTACGCTTATATAGCTCTTGTATATATAAATGAATATTGATGATGATCTAAGCAATTGCTCTCCTATTCTTAATTTTAGTAATTCAAATTGTGAAAAGGTATTCACAAACAGTACTTACTGCAATAACAAACTTTTTGTTGTTCACCAGATTGTGAGAAGTCTAAGAGAAAACTTTTCACACCTTGTTACCCACCTAAATTGTTTTTGTGCATTCCAGATATCGTTTTTGTTTCTGAAATTCGGATTTATGGCTTTAAAATTAATGAATACCACTTGCCAGGTTTTAATTTCTTTGCATATCCTAATGAAGGTTACGCTGCAGGTGGTGTCGGGTGCTTTGTTAATGAGCAATATAGAGTTGTTGAAGCAAAGAGTGTCGATTTTAAGATTGTAGACACTCTGAAGGTTGAATATGTAACATATTTTTATGTGTTTATAGACTGCATATGTTTTATATTATGACGTATATTGAAGAATTTTTTTGTCCGTTAGAGAGCCTAAAATCTAAAAATCTAATTATATTGGGTGATTTCAACTTAAACTTACTAGATAACAGTGATACTGTATCTAACTATTTAGTCCTATTAGGATCGCACGGACTATCCTGTTTTATAACTGAACCTACGAGGATGGTGTCATGAAGATGTTTGGATCACATTTATGGTCGTTTTCCCAATATCTCCAGCTCCTGTGAGAAGTGCATATTCGATCTTAAAATCTCCGATCACACAATGACAGGGCTATTAATTAACTCCTCCTTGCGGAAAAAACATAATAATAAAAATGCAATCAAAATAGCGAGAAATGTTGATTTCCTCAAGCTAAAAAACCTTCTGCTTTTTGAATTTTGGGGTGATAATTATTTGGAAAGTGATCCGTCCGTTTCTTATGCACTGTTTATTAATTGTCTCTCTAATCATATTACCACTTGCACTTTCATTTTATCCTTGAAAAAATCTACTAAAAGATTTATACTTTGGATATCATCACGCGTTATTAATAAGGTGAGGTGTAAAAACAAGTTTCGAATAAAATGTTCAAATTATCCTTCCAACCCTAGGTTGAGAAATCGGTACAAGAAACTATGCTCCCAACTTAAAAAAGAGATTCCCATTTGCCGCGATAGTTATTATCGAAATCAGTTCCTTTAAGCCAATGGAAATATCAAAAATGAATGGAAGGTGGTCAATGATATTCTAAACCAAACCTCATCCACTAATAAAGCCAACGGTATTCGTGTTAATAATGCTGTAGTTTCTGATAAACTTGACATTGCTAATGCTTTAATAATCATTTCACTTCGATAGCTACCTATTTACCAGCACAAACAAGTCAATACAGTTGCGGTTTATGTTCGGTTGTTGGTAGCCTTTGTGAACCACTGCAAAGGAATAGTTTTGGGTTCGAGCCTAAAACTGCTTTCGAACTTCTAAAACTAATTGGTTCTCTAAAAAACACTAGTGCTTGTGGTTGTGATGGCATTTCTAATGTACTGTTGAAACGGGTCGGTTGCTTTGTAGTTGATGTTTTAGCTGTTATTAGCTGACGTAGTTCCATATTTTAAAAAAGGCTCTGCAGAAGATATGAGCAATTATAGGCGTATTTCTCTTCTTTCTGCTTTCAGCAACTGTTAAAGTAAGGATCATATCCTTTCTAAGCAAAACAAATTTTTTTAGCTAGGTGCAATTTGGCTTTCGGTGGAAAATCCACCGAAGACGCCCTATTACCTTTTTGCTCTAACATTTTCTCAAATCTTGAAGCTAAAAAATTCACTTCAGGTCTTTTTGTGGATATTACAAAGCCTTCGATACGGTTAAGCACTCAATTTTATTGGATAAGCTTGAGGAAGCTGGAATTCGTGGGTTTATGCTTTCCTGGGTTAGGTCTTACCTTTCCAATCGATCTCCAAGAGTGAAGGTTGGCGAAACCAGTTATTCAATTTGGGTCTAAGTTTTAAAGGGACACTTACTGCTTTTGCTGATGATATAGGCTGTTCTTATGGTGCTGATAGCGCTTTGAATTTGGTATTTGATATCAACTGGGATCTTAATTTGTTAAGAATCTGGTTTTCCGAACATAGATTGGATCTTAGCTCCAAAACTAAAATTATGTACTTTAGTCTCTCAACCCAGATTGGTTCAATTGCAGGATTTTACTTTCACGCACCAGAATGCCTAAGATTTAAACTGGCAGATTGTACTTGTGCCTCCGTTTTATCTTGTCCAAATGTTTGTAACATTTTTAGTTGCAGCGACAAGTGTTTCTTAATTGAAAGTGTAGAGGAGTCTAAGTACTTAGGACTTACTATAGATTCTAGGATGAGCTTTGCTGATCATACTGAATCGTTAAGAAAATATTTTCGTCGTACTCTCCGGAATTTTTATTACTTGAAAAACGTTTGCTCTAAAAGATCATTGAAAACCATCTATTACGGCATTTTTTTATTCGAAGCTCCAATATGGTATTTCTTGTTGGGGTGGAACTCATATAAATAAAATTAAACCACTTTTAATCCTGCAAAAAAGCGTCCTAAGAATGATATGCCGAAAAAATCGTCGACATCCCAGTTATCCATTATTTCATGATATGAAAATTCTTCCTGTCTGTCACTTGTATTGTTTTAAAGTATTGAAAACTTTCTTCATGAGATCGGGTAATCGTAATTACAGATTAATTTCCGAATATAATTTGCGTAGAAAGTTTTTGAATGTATTGTCCATCCCGATGTATCGCACCACCACCGTTCGTAACTTTTATTCGGTTTCATTGTGCCGCCTATTTAATAAGCTTCCACAGTCCCTAAGAGTTTTAACGGTTTCTGGAAGTTTCGAAAAAGGTGTAAAGCATTGGCTTTAAGATATGGATTATGCTAGCGTAGAATCAATCTTTTATGACATTCTGGTGTAATTATACTTAGAACAACATTTACTTTTTGTTGCTGTTTGCTAACCTTTTTTGTTCTTTTTTCTTACTTATTTCGCTTTTTTCAATTCTCTACTGTCTCTGATTTTTTTTTCACAAATGTAAAGTTAATTTGTTAAGGGTTACCCCACCACAACTTAAATTTTAATATTGAAGTTCATTGAAATAGCATTTGCTTCTATTTGAATACTTACAGTATATACGAGGGTTGTCTCAAAAATTTCCGACCGAACAATGATACAAGAATTTTTTCTCAAATTTTTTTTTTATTTTTCTAGATGGTCTCCTTGTAACTCTACACACTTCTCCCAGCGATGCTCCCATCTCTCTAACCCGTCCAAATAGTATTTGGCATTTTGCTCTTTAAAATAATTGTTCACGAAGGTGATTGCCTCCTCATTTGATGAAAATCTCTGTCCTCCGAGCGCAGTTTTTAGATGAGGTAACAAAAAGAAGTCACTTGGGGGTAGATCTGGTGAAGAAGGTGGATGGTCAAGCAGTTCAAACCGTAAGTCATGGATTTTCGCCATGGCAACCGCTGAGGTGTGAGACGGCGCGTTGTCTTGGTGAAACAGGATTTTCTTTTTCTGCAAATGTGGCTATTTTTTCGCAATTTCCGCCTTCAGCTTGACAAGTAATGATGCGTGTTATGCTCCTATAATGGTTTTTCCTTTTTGAAGATAATCGATTAAGATAACTCCTTTACTATCCCAAAAAACAGTCGCCATCACTTTTCCAGCCGAAAAAACAGTTTTTGCTTTTTTTTGGGGCCGGCTCGCCCTTTGCAGTCCACTGTTTTGGCCTATAATGGTGTATCCAAGTTTCATCTACAGTAATTCATCGGCGCCAAAACTCGGATTTATTGCGCCTAAACTGCGCCAACAGAGCGTTGGAAATGTTCATTCGAACAGGTTTTCGGTCTAAAGTAAGTAAACGCGGCACCCAACGCGCGGACAGCTTTCTCATGCCTAAATCTTGATTTAATATGTAACAAACATGTTCTTTGGACATTTTCATAGCAACTACTATCTCTCTCACTTTAATTCGGCGTCGTCTAAAACCATTTCGTGAACTTTAGCAATGTTATCGTCAGTGGTTGCAGTTTTTGGACATCCCGAACGTTCATCATCTCCCAAGGTCTTACGGCCACGTTTAAATTCAGCTGCCCACAATTTCACTGTGGTAAATGATGGTGCAGAGTCCCCATACACAGAGTTCAACTCATTCTTGATTTGCGTAGGTGTATTGCCTTTTAAAAACAAGAATTTTATAACAGCTCGATACTCAATTTTTTTCATTTTCACAAAAAACACTCAAACGACTGTCAACTAAAAACTGCGTGCCCAAAATGACTGAGACATCGACAAGTAACTGACAAAAGATGCACAACTAGCATTCACTAGCTCTTATTGACGAGTGCCGCTATCTCTACGTTGCGGTCGGAAACATTTCTGACAACACTCGTATAATTAAAATATGTCAGTATTATTTCTTAACTTAACATATTGTTATAATTTTTAATCTATGAATTATATACCACCAGAAATTTGTATGAAATAAAATGTATCTATCTATCTATCTATCTATCTATCTATCTATCTATCTATCTATCTATCTATCTATCTATTTATCTATCTATCTATCTATCTATCTATCTATCTATCTATCTATCTATCTATCTATCTATCTATCTATCTATCTATCTATCTATCTATCTATCTATCTATCGATCTATCTATCTATCGATCTATCTATCTATCGATCCATCTATCTATCTATCTATCTATCTATCTATCTATCTATCTATCTATCTATCTATTTATCTATCTATCTATCTATCTATCAATCTATCTATCTATCTATCTATCTATCTATCTATCTATCTATCTATCTATCTATCTATCTATCTATCCATCTATCTATCTATCTATCTATCTATCTATCTATCTATCTATCTATCTATCTATCTATCTATCTATCTATCTATTTATCTATCTATCTATCTATCTATCTATCTATCTATCTATCTATCTATCTATCTATCTATCTATCTATCTATCTATCTATCTATCTATCTATCTATCTATCTATCTATCTATCTATCTATCTATCTATCTATTTATCTATCTATCTATCTATCTATCTATCTATCTATCTATCTATCTATCTATCTATCTATCTATCTATCTATCTATCTATCTATCTATCTATCTATCTATCTATCTATCTATCTATCTATCTATCTATCTATCTATCTATCTATCTATCTATCTATCTATCTATCTATCTATCTATCTATCTATCTATCTATCTATCTATCTATCTATCTATCTATCTATCTATCTATCTATCTATCTATCTATCTATCTATCTATCTATCTATCTATCTATCTATCTATCTATCTATCTATCTATCTATCTATCTATCTATCTATCTATCTATCTATCTATCTATCTATCTATCTATCTATCTATCTATCTATCTATCTATCTATCTATCTATCTATCTATCTATCTATCTATCTATCTATCTATCTATCTATCTATCTATCTATCTATCTATCTATCTATCTATCTATCTATCTATCTATCTATCTATCTATCTATCTATCTATCTATCTATCTATCTATCTATCTATCTATCTATCTATCTATCTATCTATCTATCTATCTATCTATCTATCTATCTATCTATCTATCTATCTATCTATCTATCTATCTATCTATCTATCTATCTATCTATCTATCTATCTATCTATCTATCTATCTATCTATCTATCTATCTATCTATCTATCTATCTATCTATCTATCTATCTATCTATCTATCTATCTATCTATCTATCTATCTATCTATCTATCTATCTATCTATCTATCTATCTATCTATCTATCTATCTATCTATCTATCTATCTATCTATCTATCTATCTATCTATCTATCTATCTATCTATCTATCTATCTACCTATCTATCTATCTATCTATCTATCTATCTATCTATCTATCTATCTATCTATCTATCTATCTATCTATCTATCTATCTATCTATCTATCTATCTATCTATCTATCTATCTATCTATCTATCTATCTATCTATCTATCTATCTATCTATCTATCTATCTATCTATCTATCTATCTATCTATCTATCTATCTATCTATCTATCTATCTATCTATCTATCTATCTATCTATCTATCTATCTATCTATCTATCTATCTATCTATCTATCTATCTATCTATCTATCTATCTATCTATCTATCTATCTATCTATCTATCTATCTATCTATCTATCTATCTATCTATCTATCTATCTATCTATCTATCTATCTATCTATCTATCTATCTATCTATCTATCTATCTATCTATCTATCTATCTATCTACCTATCTATCTATCTATCTATCTATCTATTCTCTCAGAAATTGATAACAAAGTTGCTTTATTCGAGTCAATGGTGTTGGAACTCTTCAATAAATATGTACCAATGAAACAAGTGGTAGTTAAGGATCCGGGGCGCCCTGGGTTTACCTTAAGTATAAAAAAAGCTCATGAGACTTCGAGACAAAGCATACCGTAGATGGAAGAACTATCCTTCAACTGCGAATAGGACTGCATTTGTTAAGTTCAGGAACTTAACAACCGCTGAGACTCGCAAACAAAGGCAGTTTTATTACAAATCTAAGCTTAATACCAACTCTAAGACTCGAGATTTTTGGAAAAATTTGCCCCAGTTGGGCGTTACTCCCACTAAAAATGGTTTCTCCAACTATGCGGACACCAATCCGGATCTTTTTAACAACTTTTTTGCGACAACATCTGTTTCAGACAGTTCTATTCCTTCCACTGAAGCTAATTTATACCGTAGTTCCTCAGACCTCTTTTCTTTCGAAACTATAAATAGCGTCGATGTCATTTTTGCCATTAAATCTATAAAGTCTAATGCTATAGATCTAGACGGAATATCTCTAAGATTTATTAAAATAATTCTTTTGCATGTGGTTGATACGCTTACTTATATTTATAACTGCTGCCTTGTTAAATCCTGCCTTCTCTCCGCCTGGAAACTTGCAAAAGTAATCCCTATTCCGAAGAATTGCAAGCCGTCTGGATACGCTGACTTTCGCCCAATAAGCATTCTCCCGAGTTTATCAAAAGTTCTGGAATTTATCATTAAGAATCAACTTCAAACTCACGTTGATTCACTCAATTTGATAAGCCTGCATCAATCTGCCTATAGTGCAAGTCATAGTTGTACTACTGCACTTTTGAAAATAGTTGATGATATTCGTCTAAACTTTGACAAATCTTATATAACCCTAATATGTCTTTTAGATTTCTCCAAGGCATTTGATTCAGTAAATCATGAAAAATTGTATTGGAAACTCATAAATAGCTTTGGTTTGGGTAATAGAGCTGCTGATCTTATTCTAAACTATCTTAGCGGTAGGTATCAGCAGGTTTCATTAAACGGAAAAATGTCAAGTAAGGTAAGACTATATAATGGTGTTCCTCAGGGGTCAATCCTAGGTCCATTGCTTTTTGTCCTATTCATTAATGACCTACCTCTTGTTTGTAAACATGCCATTGCACATCTATACGTTGACGATGTTCAACTATATGTTTCCTGCCCGCGAGCTAAAATTGATAGTTGTGTCAGTCAATTGAACGACGAGTCTATTTCTTCGAAGGTCCTGGGGATGTACTGTACTCCAACGATTTTTTCACCAACAAGCTGTCATTCGAGGAGTTCCCGGATAATGTGTTAACTAAAAGGGAGATGCTGAGGACTGTCATGAGGATTTTTGGTCCTCTAGTGCTTGTATTGTTCTACATCATACGTGGCCGCGTCATTTTACAGGAGGTTTGGCGAAAAGGGTTTGATTTGGACGAGCCGATTCCTCAGAACATAAAAATACCATGGCTAAATTTCCTAAAAGAACTGAAGAACATCGAAAAATTGAAGATTCCCCACAGATACCTCTCTTGAAACCCGGACGAATCTAAGAACACTTTAGTAATTTTCGTTGATGCTTCGGAAGTGGCGTTTGCAGCAGAGAAAATAAGGTGGAGGTTGCCCCAGTTATGGCCAAGGCCAAGGTGGCGCCAATTAAAAGGTTGTCAGTACCAAGCCTGTAGAGTGGGAGAGATCCTGGATTCATCTTCTCCTCGGCAGTGATTCCATATCAGGACCACTGACAACGTTGCTGATGATGCTACGAGATCGAACGAGCTGTCGGTGGGTAATACAGAAGCGAGGTGTTTCAAGGGCCTGGACTTTCTTAGGTTTCCGATAGGTGAATGTCCGGTTTCACCGGAGAAGATTGCGGTTGATTTGGTGAGTTCTGAAAATATAGGGGCAAAGCATATGTTTTTTCACCGCAGGCAGGTCCCAGCGTCTTACAAGATTCACGATGATTTAAAAGCGAGTTTTCGAGTTATTGCCTTTCTGCTACGTTATAAGGAAGTTTTACGAAAATGCCCTGCGGTTAGGATGCCCTTCGTTACACCAGACGAATACTCGAGTGCCGAAAGTTGGATGTTTCGGAAAATTCAAGTGGACACCTTTCTAGCTGACCTCGTTGCACTTGAGGGAAAGGAGGGAGTCAAAGCTTCGAGTCTCTTTTCCAACTTTTCTCCTTTCCTCGATGATGAAGGGACCATCTGAAAGAGTTCAAGGGGACAAAAGGCAATGGTTTCCTACACATCTCGTAACCCAGCGATACTGCCCAAAAATCATTACTTAGGTGATGTGTTTGTTTTCCACCACCATGAGAAAAATCTTCATATGAGTTCAGCTTCGGTCATAGCAGATATCCGAGAACGGACATAGATCATCAGTATTAGAGTTGCACTGGAGAGAATCAGGTCTAATTGCTTCTTGTGCAAACGTCGTAAAGCGAAGCCAGAGATGCCGATAATTGGACAACTCCCTGAAGCTCGTTTAGCCTTCCAGTCAAGGCCTTTCACCCACGTGGGAGTAGGCTGTTTTGGACCTATGTTGGTGAAGTACGGAAGAGGGACGTTAAAGAGGTATGGTATGATCTTTACCTGCCTCACTTTCCACGCTGTACAAATCGAGTTGTTGAATGACTTGTCCTTGGATTAGTGCACCTTGGCGGTACGTCGCTTTATCACCAACTGTGTCGTATCTCGCTATTTATATAGCGACAATGGATTGAATTTTGTTGGGGCTAAGAATCAGCTGGACAAGGACGTGAAAGAGATGGAGACTTCTCTTGGTGAGTACACAGCAAAGTATGAAGGACTGCTGTGAAGGTTTATACCAGCTTATTCACTGTGGTTGGGTGGAGCCTGGGAACGTCTTATTCAATCCATTAAGAAGAGCGTGGTTTTTTTTCCAAGGGGAATAATTCCGCGTGAAGATGTGTTACGGATTGCCCTCTTAGAAGCACGAGGTCAATTCAACCGTCGACCACTGACATATGTTGCAGTCAATCCAGAAGACCCCAAGCTGCTTACGCCAACTCGATGTTGTTCGGGGAAGATGGTAGAGACGTAACTGCTTCCGGAGTATTTTCGGAAAAGGATCTATGCAGCAAGTTTTATAGCCGAGGAGCTCAACATTTAATGACTCAGTTTACAAGACTTTGGTATACGGAATACCTACCTGAGATCACTAGACGAACAAAACAGCATAAACCTGCAAGGAGAATTGTAGAAGGTGAAGTAGTCATCATCGTGGATGTAAATGAAATTCGTTCAGCTTGGGAGTTAGGGTGCGTAGTAAAAGTGTATCCTGGGTCTGATGACGTGATGCGGACATCGGATTTCGAGTGGCAAACGGAACGATCAAATTAAGAAGGGCTGTTCCTAGGCTCGCTGTTTTGGATTTGGAGTCCTCACCCTAGAAGTTCAGACGGGCCCCGGGATGTCAGCGAGCGGATTATGTATTTGGTTTTTCCTTTGTAGAGCATTATAAAGTATTATTTTATTATTTCTAAAAAAGTTGAAGTCGAATTTAAAAATTAGATTGAAAAGCGAACCACCGCCGTCTCTGAACACACTTATCAAGCATTGTTTTTATGTGCTATTCGTAGATTCATAATCTTTTATTTTGTCCCTTTCCTTCTCATTTGAGAAATAATTGGCGCCATTTGTGGCATTATATATATTCGTTCTCTTTTATCTTTACGTCTGGGCATACGAAGACTGCCATTTTTCATAGTTGTTGTTTGAGCAGTCTCGGGGTTTTCGTTAAAGTATTCAAGTAGAAGTTGTAAGGAATGTAAGTATTTAAATTTAAATATACATATGTACATTAATCCGATTAAGTAATTTTCTTTTCAGAAAATAAAATTGAATTTCACTAAAGGAAATCGATCAATTTTTATTGTCCTGTCACAATTCTGCTTTCCGACACCTCCCGTGCCAGCATCATTTTATTTTATTCACATTTCTTTTCCCGGGTAGGTATTTCACTTACGGATTAACAGTTTCTTTACTTGCTGCCTATCGTGTGAAACTGATGAGAAAGGAACACAGTTGTTCAGCACCACGTTGTCGGAAGGTATGGTATCGTGCGACCGCTGCAAGCGTTGGTGGAATTTAACATGTGCTGGCTGCAACCCTAACCTCTTCGATATGACAATTCCATGGTTCTGCGAAAAGAATGATTGCACAATTAATGCGGAAGAAGAGCAACCGTCTGCTGAGGTTACGAGTCAACCAACCGACACAAATATTCTACCACCTGTCATCGAAGAAGCTGAAGAAGGGACATCGATTGACTTACTCATAGAAGCTGCATCGATGGCTTAGGCGGCAACCCAGCTCAAGGATAACGAAATCTGAATGCTGCGTAAGGAGATGGATGATCTAAAGTTGAAGTTGACTAAGGTGTACTTGCTCGTAGGTCCACAAGAAGAGGTTCCAAAATTCGTCACATCGAAGGCTTCAGACATCCGGATGGAAAGGATAAGGCGAATTCAAAAGAATCATTGTTCGTTGTTGGAGGACATCGCTCCTCTGAAACAATCAATACCATCTACAAGGATTGGCACCAATTATGAGTCTATTTTGGATATGGCATCGCTTCTCACTATTTTGAATAGAAATAATGTGCAAGAACTGCCCCCCTTTTGTGGTGCCGAGCGACGCGAATGGCCGTATTTTGAAGAAGTCTTCAGATCATCGACCATTGAAGGCAGGTACAGCGGCAAGGAAAACGTCTCTCGTTTGCGAAAAGTCTTAAAAGGTGATACGTATCACTTAGTTTGTGACCATTTAAAATACTCTTCAGATGCAGATGGGATAATGGATTCCTTTCGTTCTATTTTTGGTCGTCACGATATCCTCGTTCACGACTTGACAGTGGATTTGTTAAACCAGCCGCCGCTAACCTCGGGGTGTGACTCCAAAATTCGTTCAAGGGCAGTTAAGCTGTATGCTTTCGTCGCTGATTTAAAATCATTGAGGAGGGAGGAAGATCTTAGTAATGGGTACGTGTTAACCTGTCTTGAGGGAAAATTGGGAGCTGGTCTTAATCAAGTGTGGACAAAAACGAAAACCGCTAATCGTGAATCTAATTTCGCCGATCTCGCTGAGTTCTTGATGGAGAACGTAGTCGAGCTGCCGCCGGATCTGCACAAGCACGTGCAAGTTGAAGTCAAGAAACCATCAAAGTCTCCAAGGCCTGGCCGAGTGTTAATCCACCAGTTCGTTTCATGAAAGGAAGGTTCCACAGATGGTATTAAATATGGTCGAAAAAACGTGTTGATTAAGTGTCCAGAATTCAAGGATCTAACGGAAGAGCAAAGATTATCGTACGCAAAGCATAAACGTGTGTGTTTCTCTTGCTTGGAACCATCGAAACGTGATTTTTTCTCTTGTCGGCAACATAAAACATGTGGCATAGAACGTAGAATTTAATGCTTCCAAAACACAATGCTCTTTGCTGTCGTTAAAGCGAAATTTAAACACCCAGCCGTTAACCATGAATGGCACTTGCATCGTCGAAACCGATAAACTTTCCATCGGTATGTGTATCAGTTACAACTTACGTTGGAATGATCACATATTCGGTGTCGTCAAAAAAGCTGCGAAATGTCCAGGTTTCCCCCAAGCGATGTAAAAAATATTTCACCCTCTCTGATTTGGCCTCAATATATAAGGCGTTTATCCGCCCGAAATTGGAGTACAATTCCTACATCTGGTTGGGTGCGCCCAAAACATCTCTGCACCTGCTAGATAGGATTCAAAACCGTACGATAAAACTCATAGGTGATACTAATATCACTCAAACAATTGACACCCTCAAACACCGACGTAATGTCTCGTGTCTCACTCTGTTTTATCGCTATTTCCACCAACAGTGCTCCGTAGAAATCGCCAGTAGCATTCCGCCCATTCAAACTTTTAACCGTAACACCCGTCTCGCTATGAATGCTCATCAGTATACCCGCAAGCCCACTTTTGGACGTACTCTAAAATATCGTGACTCGTTCCTAAGCCGTAAAACTCGCTTATGGAATGCCCTGCCTAGCTTTTCTTGGCCTTTCCTAGTCTTTATAGATTCCAAACATATAAAACCAACGTTCACCGGTACCTCTCTTTCTATCCTCCCTGATTTTCCTACGCCCGCGCTATGTGCAAGCATTTTAAGGGTACTTACATCCCGATATCAAACGTAGTGGATGCCAAACCATGAATTTTATTGGGACTGGACCAAGCCAAGTTCTTGTGGGGCCGAGGTCAACGCTATGGGAAGGATGAAGAGCCCTACACAATAAAGACCCTTTTAGGTTGGAAAGTCATCTCCATCTTTGAATGTTGCAGGAAATAACCATGCTGCAAAGGCGTCAATCCACTTTTTATTCCACGATGCGATCAAGTCGGAAGAGAGTTTGCACGAGCTCGCAAAGCATCATTTTACTACTGAAGTTTTTGGAGCTTTGCCACCTAAAGGAGATTTAATTAGCCAAGATGTTCGTTGTGCCGTTGATGTTATGCGGCAAACATTGAGGTGTGTTGAAAATGGCTATGAAATTGGGTTATTGTGGAACGCCGACGGGGTCACCCCTCCAGATAGCTATCCCGTGGCCTTGAGCCGCCTTAGAGGTTTGGAAAAATCTTTGAAGGAAAAGTCCCATCTGTTAGAATGGAAAAATAAACACATGAAGGAGTTGGTTTCAAAGGGTATGCGAGGATTGCTTCAGAGAAAGATTTAGTGAAGCAGTGGCTTGGGGTTTAGTATGCACCCACCTTTATATGTGGTGGAGAATCCGAATAAGTCCCCTCCGAAACCGAGAGATTTTTCTTACGTGGCAGCCAAGGAAAACGGGATTTCGCTCAACACATATTTACTAAAAGGCCCGGACAATTTGGTGCCCCTCCACGCTGGTCTGTTCAAGTTTCGGGAACCTACAGTGGCAGTCAACGCTGATGTTAAGGAGATGTTCCACAGAATAAAGATTAAAGAAGAGGACCAACAGTGTCAGCGGATTTTGTGGAGCGGAGATAGCAGTCGTAATCCAACAGTCTACATTATGCAAGTTCATAAAAAACTATCACGCTGAGTTTTTCGACAAGATTATCCAGAAGCGGTAGATAACTTAACAAAACACACGTACGTAGACGATTATTTTAACAGCCACGATTCGGTAGCGAAGGCGGCGTAGCCAAGAACGACTTCAGCTGATTTCAGAAAGTCATATCAACCCTAAAGTTGATCAGTATAGATCCAAACAGTTGTGAGTCTATTTCTTCGAAGGTCCTGGCATCCGATGTCAGATTTTTTCACCTACAAGCTGTCATTTGAGGAGTTCCCGGATAATGTGTTAACTAAAATCGAGATGCTGAGGACTGTCATGAGGATTTTTGATCCTCTAGGGCTTGTATTGTTCTACATCATACGTTTGGCCAAAAGGGTTTGATTGGGACGAGCCAATTCCTCAGAACTTAAAAATACCATGGCTAAATTTCTTAAAAGAACTGAAGAACATCGAAAAATTGAAGATTCCCCACAGATACCTCTCTTGAAACCTGGACGAATCTAAGAACACTTTATTAATTTTCGTTGATGCTTCGGAAGTGGCGTTTGCAGCAGTGGACTACCTACGATTTGAAAGAGAAAATAAGGTGGAGGTTGCCCCAGTTATGGCCAAGGCCAAGGTGGCCCCAGTTAAAAGGTTGCCAGTACCAAGGTTGGAAGTGCAGGCGACTGTCCTTGGAGCCCGGATATCACTCGATATCTATTGATGAAACAATCTTCTTGTCGGATTCAAAAACTGTTCTTTCACGGATAAACTCGACAAAATACTAGTTCCCGTCTTTCGGAGCCTATGGAGTGGGAGAGATCCTGAATTCATCTTCTCCTCGGCAGTGGTTCCATATCAGGACCACTGACAACGTTGCTGGACCTGGATTGCGGTTGATTTGGTGAGTTCTGAAGATATAGAGGCAAAGCATATGTTTTTTCACCGCAGGCAGGACCCAGCGTCTTACAAGATTCACGATGATTTGAAGGCGAGTTTTCGTGCAAGGTGGACCTCGTTCGTGAGAGTTATTGCCTTTCTACTACGTAATAAGGAAATTTTACGATTAAATCCTTAGAGATTGGGGTATCCCAAGTTAGCTCTTGAAGCCACAGCTGCTGCAAAATAAGCTTCGCCTTGATAATGCAAGGTGAAATCCACCCCAGGGGGTCAAAGAGACGCCCAATATCTGCTAAAACTGATCTTTTAGTGTATTCCTCCACTATCGGTAAGTTGCTTTTAAATTTAAACACGTCTTGTGCTGGGTGCCATCTGATTCCCAGGGTCTTTATGGTGTCGGTCGAGTCGAGATTTAGTGGAAGATTGATCTCCCTTTCTTTTTCAGGTATTTGTTCTTGTACTTTAGGTGAGTTGCTTGCAGACTTTCTGAGCGGAAATCCAGCCGACTTCAAGGTGGCCAGAATATCTCCTTGAAGCTTAATTGCTTCGGATTCGTTATTTGCACCAAGAATCAGGTCATCCACATAGAATCCTTCAGTGAGTGCCTTGGTAACGTGAGGATATAATTTATTTACGTCAGCCGCTAGCTGCCGTAGAGTTCGTACGGCAAGGTAAGGTGCTGATGTAGTGCCAAAGGTTACAGTCCTTAAGGCGAAGGTTTTTAAGGGCTCTGTAGGATTCGTTCGCCACAAAATCAGCTGATAAGGGGTATCAGCGGATGCCACCCATATTTGATGGTACATCATGCTGATGTCCGCAACGAATACCACCTTATACTTTCTCCACCGTGCAATGAGCTCGATATTCTGGCTGTAAGCGTGGTCCAATAATTAAATTGTCGTTTAATGATTCGCCGTTTGATGACTTGCATGAAGCATCGAATACTACGCGCAATTTTGTGGTGCTACTCGATTCTTTACTAACCGCATATTCCTGGATACAGTCGGTGTATACCTTTTGTAGTTTTGTATTATCTATGAACCTTTTTTCAAATTGCAAAAATCTGGCCATTGCAGGCCTTGGGGTGTTGTCGAGGTTTGGTCAAATATTGTTTTTAAAGGGTAGTTGTACTTCGTACCTACCGTCATCGCTTCTTCTATATGTGCTTTGGAATTGTTGTTCACATTTTTCTTCTTCCTGGGTTAATCTTCTTTCTTCTAAATCCTCTTCTAATTCCCAAAATATTTTTAACAGAGTATTCAGTAAATTGAAGTGATTTTGGATTGTTATTTTTGTAGACTGAGCAGCATTGTATATGTTGCCAGTCAAAATCCAACCTAACTCGGTACTTTGTGCAACAGGGGTTCCTTTTTCTCCTTTTACAAGACTCTGTAGAGTAATGGATGCATACACATCAGCACCTAGAAGAATGTCAATCTTGTCCGGGGTGCTATACGAAGGATCTGCAAGGGGTAGGTTGGCAAGATAGGTCCAGTCTTTTGTTTGGAACTGATGCACTGGCAATATTGATGTCAGTTGGTTAAAGACTAATGCCTTGACCTCGAGTGAGAATGCTAACGACGTCAATGAAAATATTGTGAGTTCTGTTTCGTACTTCGGTATGCCAGTAGAAGTCCGATCTAGACCAGTGACTTGTGCTGAAGTCTTGTTCTTTTTTAATTGAAAAAGTTGTGTGACGTTTTCGGTGACAAAGGTTGCTTCTGAGCCAGGGTCGATTAATACCCTTAGAATGTGCTGATTACCATTGGCTGCAAAAACTTTGACCTATGCGGTCGCTAATAGTGCCTTGGTATGGACTTGAGTAGCTAGCGCACAATATTTTTGGTTCTGATCTCTTTGTCCACACTGCAAAGTATCTGTATCGTTTAGTTCATTTGTCTTTTGAATAAGGAGAGTGTTAATGTTGCAATGTGGATGACTGTATATTGCGGTTTGAGATGTGCTGGGATCATAGGTACTCGCATTATAATTGAGTTGATTTCCAACGGTTTAATTTTGTTTCGTCGCAGTGCCATTGTTTGTTGCGTCTATGATGCCGTGAGGAGCAGAGTGCTGACAATGGTGACTCTGTACTTGGTGTGCATTTTGTTGAGTTTTTTGCGAATCATGTGAACGGAAGTTTCTGATATGTAATGTTTATAAGGATGGAATCCCATGCCTCTACATTTAATCCCTGATTAGCCAAGGCATGGATACACTCAATGCTAGTATCGTGTAAGGATTTTAACGATTCGGCGGATTCATGGGTGATTTTTTGTTGTTATAAAAGAATTCAAAATTGCGTGTTAACTAACTTCCTTTTATTTTGGAACCTATCAGTGAGTATTTCCCAAGCTGACGCATAGTTTTTGCTATCGATGGGAAGATGTTGTATGAGACGTGCAGCCTCTCCACACAATGAGGTTTTTAGAAATTGTAATTTCTGAATTTCCAATAGATCAATGTTATGGTCTATTCAACTTTCGAAAATGTTGTGGAATTCACTAGACTCTTCAAATTTACCGGAAAATGATTTTATGTTAATCCGCAGAAGACGAATGTCGGACACAGACATATATTTCGTCCGAAATATATTTGTCTTTTAATGGATCTGCCGCACTATTCACAATTGTGGAATGTAAGCCCTTAACCGCTTTGAATAATTCGTCCACGTCCGAAAAACGCGCGTTAACGTAACCCCTTGATTTACGAGCTTCGATTTGCTTTTGGTATTCCTCGAAATCAGACGCAATTTCTTCAAGAAACCGTTCTTGTCTTTCGATTGTCTTAGCCAATTTCGACATGATAAGAATATAATAAATTTCACACTAGCACTTCTTATATTATTTAATTTAATTTCATTTGAGGTTTTTTTTTTAATTTTTATTTTGATTTATTTATTTTAATTTTAAGGAAAAAAGGAAGAAAACATTGGATTTCCTACCTTAGTTTTGCACTCAGTTTAGTGTCTTGCCTTTTCCTGTTCTGCAATACGTTGTCCTTATGGCAGGTGTGTATGTTTAATTTGCAGTTTTCTCCGTTGAAGTTGTCCGTTGTTGACCGTAGATGTCCGTTGATGCAAATCGTTGCAGTCCGTTGCAGTCCGTTGCACCCGTTAGTTGGAGACATCTGTGGCAGTGTCCGTTGTTGACCGTTGGATGGGTTTCCAAAATGTTGGTCTGTTGACCGTTGATAGTTGTCCAGAACACAAAAAAGAAGACTTCGTTTTATTGGCCTGACTTATTCAAGGCTTCGAAGGACCATGTTCTAAGTCAAGTTGGACTTACAAATAAATTGCCCAAGCAATGTTGTCTTGGCTTAAAATAAACTGACTTCACAAATATAAAATTTTTCTGTATCCACGTTATAACTTGCTCTTTATTATATTCTTCTATTGAACGCTAACCGACAAGTGGCTATATAATTTTCACCTAGTTCCCATGAAACCTCGCTTTTAGGTGCTACTGTAAAATTAACATGGAATTATGATTTTATATAAGAAGGGCAATGACCATATAAACTTGAACTTGAATTTCTTTCAATACATTAATATTTTAAGATTTTATTATTATTATTATTATCAAGGGAACGATACAAATTAATTTGTAGGGTCCGGGATTTAACGTCGGGGTACTATGCCCATGTGGCGCGTTTTTGTCAACAGCACGCGAAGTACTGATTTCCCATGTGGCCACCCACCTACGTACTTACCGCGCCCAACACTGCTTGATTTCGGTGATCTAGTGGGAACCGATGCAGTTTTCCAGTTTTTTTTATTTATATTACTTAATTTACTCTTACATGCTAGACAAAAAAATGCTTAAAAATTAGCTTAAATAACTTACTTAGTCTTATTCTAACATACTGGCGCCATGCGGGCCCTCTAAGTTAAACCTAACTTTTAAACTAAGTCTTTCGACGGATCTTACAGTCTAAATTTAGTTTTATATTTACATTACAACTAAAACCAAGAAAATAAATTTTAGTTAAAAACTTAGTATATGGACTTTTTTTTTTAATTAAACTTACAGACTACCTAAAAAATAAATCTTAGTCTACTTAACCTACTTACATATAATACATTCATACACATATATACCATACACACAATACACATATAGACTTCATATATACAATATATATATGCATATACATATACATATATGTATATATTTATATTTAATTTTTTTTTTATAATTTTTTATTTTTATTTATTTTTTTGGGGGAACCGATGCTTTCAGTGTGGCGAGGCCGTTGACTGTTAAGGTTTTACTTTTATGTGTGTGTATGTTTACATGTATTATCTTTCATAAGTGTTATACATTTATAATTATTAATCCCCCCTATTCAACATGTATGTAGGAAGTAATCGCCTCAAAAATGCATCCTTTCTCCTTGTCTTGAGGTTAGCCATGATCAATTTGGTGACGGTGAGATGACTGCTGACCTCGTTTTACGTACGTGTACCAGAGGGAGACCATCTGTTACGAGGATGTTGACATTTGTTAATATTCGATTTCGTATTTTTATCCGTGGTGTTCGGTGGTGGTTTAGTTTTGTCAACATAGGTGTAAAATTGTAAATGTTTAAATGTTTTATATTGTGTTGGGAAACAACAAACTGGGAATGCCGAACCATTCGCCGCAGTTGTCATAAGACACCTTCCTGGTCTAGCTGATTCTTGAAGGCATGTTCTTCTGGTCAATGACCCAGCTGCTACCGCGTAGCAGCAATATACGCTTATGTGCAAAGCGTCACTGCAAAATCCACTCATTGGGCGGGGCTAATTGTCGAAAGCATATCACGTTTTTTTTCTATGCGTTTTCTCATGTTAGCGCCTCCACAGCTAATGTGTTGCGGCTGTTTGTGGTCTTTTCTGAGCGCCCAATCTTGCCGGGAGCTACGTCAGCTGATACGTGTTTGCCGTCGGCTTTTCGAAAATTGATAAATGCCGACGGGAAACATGCGGCTTGTAAGAAGCTGATTTCCTTGATTAATGTACTGTGTTTGTTGCGATGCAACAACCTTGGTAGAGTACGCGAAGAAACGCCTGAGAAAAGGCGAAAGAATTAACAGAACGAAATATGATGACGCTATTAACACCATACTTATGTCGACGAAAGATTCACCCAAAGAGGAGGAAAATGAGTACAGCAATTTCGGCCGAAGCATCGCTAGCCAACTGCATGGACTTAGGGAATTATAAGCTGCAATAGCTATGGCTGAACTGCAGCAATTGATGTCGCAGCACGTTATCAGATCTATAAAAAAAAGAACATCGGACTCGTCAGCGTCAGCGTCAATTTCAAAATCAACTTCACTCTCGACAACAGTGGAAAGTCAGGACATCTTGCAATCTGCAGTCCTAAGAGCAAATTTATTTGATTATGACGAATTTTGATTTTTTTTCTTTTCCTATTTCGCCTATTATATGAATGTGCAAAAACCTTGCTTCCTATTTTAATAAGCAGTTGAATTTTTGTTCTAATATATTTAGTTTTTGTTTATTATAGACATTTTGATTTGACAATTTAATATTTTTTAAATTGTTTAATTTTACTTAAACTCGCATGCAAAGATTCATGCAAAAAATGAAAAATCAACATATGTAAATTCAAACTTCTAATTTATAAAAATCTTTATTCTGCTATGTGTATAATATTTATATTAACCGATCACCACTATGTCCAAAAGAGAAGTGCAGTAACAAATCGTATGACAATGATCACTTAGCTAATATTCGGTTATGCAGTTACACAAGAATAAGTTATCGTCTGATAATGAGGAGAATAGAAACCAATACATAGTTCGATAATATTTACATGTTAATGTGAGTGTTTTACAAGATCATGACAGTGGTGATAAAAGTAATATTTTAATTGCGCAAACATGTTATGCACATATGATATGCGGTATACATTTATGAGTTTAGAAAAATTATAAAATATGATTGAAGGTAAGATAATATGATACAATGTTGAACACATTTGAAGAGTAAAATATGTAGACGGGAAAGACAAAAAGAGCGTGAAATTGGCTTTCTATACTGAGCTGCAACCAATTTCCTAGGCACCTGTTCGAAAAACTATTTTCATCGGGTTGAACAAGACAATAGTCTTGTGGTGAAGCGAGTCCTTAAAAAATTGTATATCGTGTGGTACTGCTAGGAAACCAATTGAGCCATCACTCCTGAATAGTTGAAAAAGACGTGTTTTGTTTAAAGTTAAACATTATATTTATTAACGATCTATTTTTTTCCATTGATATGGTATATCAACACCCGTCAGACAGTATTTAACTAAGTTTTCACGGATCCTACTAGCAAATTTGTACCCCGAATATTCCTGAATACAAAGAGCTGACATTGTTTCTGGAAGAGTTTGTTTGTTGGTCGGCTGCTTGTCCCCAATATTTTGAATAGTGGGCGAAAGATAGTTGTGAAGAACATAACAAGTCTTCACCAGGGCGTCACAACTCTCCAAAGCTAATTCAATTGGGCGATGGAAGATTCTAAATCGTGAAGCTAATCGACCAAATGCCATTTCAACTGTTAGCCGGCAGCGACTCAGCCTATAATTAAAAATTTCTTGGGGGATGGACAGCATTTCACTTCTGCCAAGGCCTTTCATGAGTTTTTTGTCTAGGCCAAATATATCGTCGCCAATGAAGAAGTAGGGCGTTAGTGTTTCTTGGCCTTTTAGTGCCCCACGCGGCCAGCATTTAACTTTATGTACAAACTGCAGTTTTTGAATATGACGACATCGTATGCCTTTCCATTCTCTCCAACATCGATGTAGATAAATCTACTATGTGCGTCAACAACGGCTAGCAGAACAATACTAAAAAAACCTTTATAATTGTAGAAATTGGATCCAGAAAGTGGTGAAGTTATAATTCGTATATGCTTTCCATCGAAAGCCCCAATCGTGTGTGGAAAGTCCCATATCGTTTCAAGATCTGCTGCTACACTAAGCCATTCACTTGGTGTTTGAGGAGTTTATGAAATAAAAATGCAAAATTAAAGAATTTTCTTTTAATGTTGTTTGCTTCTATACTTTCATATATGTAACGTGGAGTGCATCATATATTTATTGCACACAGAACATCTGGAACGAACTTGATTATGGTTTTCCTTGATATTCTTGATAGAAATTCTAACGACTTATAGGAGTCTTCAGTGGCAATGTACCTAAGTGTTATGGCCAGTTTAACTCTTGGTGTTATAGCATACCTCATTACCGTATTTTGTTTTTTCATGGCAGGTTCAATCTGTAAAAAATTAAAACGATACAAAAAGGAGATACAAAAACGAATTTGCTTACCAGTATTAAAAGAGCCGTAAATTTGTCGATTGACATCCGATAAAAGTAGTCATTTCCACCATCCCACAATAAATCCTTCAGCAAATACTGCTCTACCTTGTGAGTCTCCCTCAATTCCAAAAAAGGATTTACCAAAAAACGATGTTTTCTTCTAATCTGTTCTTTAGCTTCTAATTCCTCTAATTCTCTAAGAGCAACTAACTTCCTTATAAGGCACAATTTCGTGTAACTAATTTTTAACGCAATTTTTCCACTAAAATCTACTTGTTTTGTGTAAAAACATAAAAAAAAAAAAACCGAATGCAAACAGTATGACTTTATCATTCGACTTACACTCACAGAATGAAGCGTCTTGACATAATTTGCCCACCTAATTCAGAGAAAAATATGTCAGGCGCAATGTTTGAAAATCAGCCTGACTTTTTTTTTCTCGTGGAGACGCGATGTAACAATGCCGACGCGAAATGATTGTACATCCCGAAATTGTACAAACCCGAAACGAAAATAATTATACTCGTAATTTAACGCACTTATTTTTCTCACATTCTAAGTCTATTTTCAGGTAAATTTTCGCAGAGCTATACATAACTTTGGGATGACACACGCAAACACAAAGCAATTGAAACACGCAGTCGTTCACAGACTTTTGTCGAGAGAAGCGCTCCAGCTATCAAGAAAAATTAACTGTGAAATAAAGTTCAAGCTTACATTAGTACGCAGACATATCGTTTGTCAGGCTCCAATTAGCCTAGTGCAAGTGTTCCCCAGTTACGGTATCAGAGGTCGTTGGTTCGAACCCCAACATCCCCGAATCGTTTTTTTTTTGTTTTCCTTAATTTACAATAATTAAAATACGGTAAAGTGTCACGTGATGAAAAATAACGAGCGACCCGCGATGACGTGAGGTCATCGACTGATAATACAGCACCGACAATTAACCAAGCACAGGTAACAGCAAAGAAGAGGATGACGCTAAAACGAACTCCCAGCCCTGCAAAGCGCCCTACGCTATCTATGTCAACCGAAAAGATGCCGGATGAATTTAATAAAGGAGCTACGACAGCAGCTAAACGTAAACGTGGGTCGGATAACGAATACCCAAATATGTCCGATGAGGGGGAGGATCGCTACAAGGGAGGAGGCAACAGTTTCCTCACATTGGCAGCCTCAGATTCAGACGACAAAGAAGAGCAAGTCGAGTCCTGCATAGTAGTATTAAAATGCGACAACAGCAAATACTAGATATAAAAGCCAAACAAATGGCAAGGAGAGAGAGGGAACAGCAAAATCCCTACCAACAACAACACGGGCAAATGGAGCAATCCAAAAAACAGCAACAACCACAGCTGGTTAAGCCTAAAGCTCAATTGCAACAACAACAGCAGAAACAGCTACAGCAAAAGCAGCAACAACAACAACAAAAACAGCAAAAACAACACCAAAAACAACAACAACAAACAGAAAAAAAGGGTGCCACCAATCAACACCTTCAAGATGAAATTGAAAGACACAATCCAGTTATGTAAGTCGGCCATAGGCAATAATTTTTTTATTAAGAGATTAAGTATAGATAGGCATGCGATTCACTGCAACTCAGTGGAGCGCTATAATAAGATAAAACAAATATTAAAGGACACGACGACGGAGTTCTTCTCCTTCACACCGAAGGGTGAAAACCTGCAAACTATGCTGCTGAGGGGGTTAGAACCGTCGACTGATCCGGAGGAGCTCCTTGCACTGCTGAAAGAGAAAGAGTGCGAAGGGCTCCAATTCGTGGGGGTCAAGCAATTTGTCACGGCTAGAGCCAAAAGGGAGAATCGGAAACTACCGTTCTTCCTGGTCCAGCAAACTGGATGGTCTAAGGAGTATAAAAGTCCTAGACTACCAGGTTGTACACTGGGAAAAATTAAAGAGGAGCGAAAACATTTTACAATGTGTTCGCTGCCAAAGGTTCGGGCACGCCGCGTCGAACTGCGAAATGCAGCTTCGATGCGTGAAGTGTGGAAAGAACCATAAGTCAGAGGAATGCGCTCTAGGTAAGAACGGAGCGTCGGAAAAAAGCCAACTCTCTTGTGCTTTATGTAGGAACACGGGACACATCGCAAATTATCGGGGTTGTCCCAAATTCCAGCAGAAAGTGGAAGTTAAACGTCCACCCGTGCAGGCACAAACACCAGCCGTTACTCCCCAAGTTACCTACGCCCAAATAGCGGCAGGTAGGGGAAATACGGTACAACAAGCGAAGGTTGCTTTTCAGGCCCCTGCGCCTAGAGCACCGGAACCAGTACCTAATATCCTGGCTATCTTGCTCTCTATCCAGGGGCAGATGGCTCAGCTCCAACGTCATTTAACTGAACAAACCGCGCGGATGGATCAAGTTTACGCGCTGCTGCCTGGCCTAACGCACCTTTTGTCGTAATGGGTACGCACGTGGCGGAGCAGACCCTGAAGGTCCTTGCAGTGAATGTGAATTCACTGATTAGGTTAGAACGACGAGCCGCACTATTTAAGTTGCTTAAAGACCAAGCCCCTGATGTGCTTTTGGTTAGCGAAACTAAGCTTACCAAAAGGCACAAAATGAGGCATAGGAGATACAAAATAGTACGGAGAAACCGACCCAACTCCATTAGGGGAGGAGGCGTTGCGATCTTTGTAAGAAAAGGAATACGTTTTAAAAGAGTATACAGTCGTGTAGTGCGTAGGTTCCAGGTGCTGAAAGCATGCATCGTGTATATTCCTCTCCGTAGTGGAAAGCGGCTGTACATGGTGTCTGTCTATGCACTAGCCTCAATCTACCTTATTCATCTCAGAGCTCGAGACACTTTTTCGATTACTGAGGCGGCGGAGATTTCCACGCCAAACATAGAGATTGGGGAAATAATATACCACATACTAGAGGTAACCTACTATTCAATTGGTGGGGTCAGCACAGTGTGATGTATCGGCTAGGCCTCAAAGCGACGGATAGTCCGTCGTTTCCCAGACACGGGTCCTATTTGGATCTCCTGCTGTTAGACTCACGAATACAACTGACGTGCACTAACCAACAAACTACAAACTGTCTACGCACTTTCGTGTATGACAGTGACCATTGCGGTCTCAGCACCGAAATAACTGTTCCCAACGAAATTGCGGAATTGGATGAGTTTGTTCAAAGGCATTCATGCAATTTTAGTAGGGTGCGTTGGACACCCTTCACCAGAACACTGACTAGAGCACTCTCCTCGAATTCGCTCTATCCACTGTCCAACAGAAATCTGTCAAACGAGGAGATTGACAGGTATCTAAGACTAATGGACGATACAATCAAACGAACAATGAACAAAACGATACCTCGGTATCAACACACTGACGAAGAAGACTTATTCCGCAACGCAACTATTGACGCACTACACCGACAAAAGAGTAGGCTGCTGTCAAGACTCAAAACCTTGTACAGATCATGACACTGAAGTCGTCGATTAAAACCCTCCAGATACTAATAAAAGAAAATTACAAAAAATCTGTAAATTTGAATTAGAACAACAAAATTCGGGCTGTAAACACCAGCAAACTGAATTTGTTCCCGCAAATAAATAAAATATTTCGGAGGAAAGATCAAAACGACCTTCCATGTCTTAAAATCGCCCGAACGACGAACAGCGAACAAATACTTGTAGCAGCAGGTATCGATCCAAATGAGACCGTTGATGATAATAACGTCTTTGTGATCGAAATATAGGTAGAGGCTATAGGAGCGACTTTCCAGGAAGTATACAAGGCGAATGTCATCATTGGCCCCAACCACGACCTGGAAAATCGAGTCCTTGTGCACAATTTCTACCTTCGAAATGAAATAGTGAGCTGGCGATTCGAGAGCTCGGGTTTCACCCAGTTCAGTGACGAGAATATGGCAAATAATGTCATCATCAACGAGAGGGTATTACCACCGTTCATTTCGAAGGAAGAGCTCCAAACGATCTTCGAATCACTTAGGAGTAGGAAATCAGTGGGAACCGATGAAATACCGAACATTGTGCTTCGACATCTCCCACTAGAAGCGGTGAACATTTATACCACCCTGTTTAATAATGCAATGAATAATGCACATTATCCAGCGCATTGGAAAATTGCTGTGGTCCATCCCATTCCCAAAAGGGACAAAGATACTTCCAATCCGGCGAATCTCCGCTCGATCAGTCTTCTTCCAAACATCAGTAAGGTTTTCGTGAAGGTGATCAATAGAGTCCTGACTAAGTGGGTTGAGGACAAACATATAGTTCCGGATAATCAATTCGGTTTCAAGACGGGGCATGATATCATTCCTGCTGTGTCGAAACTGGTTTCTGATATCCAATGGAACAAAGGCAAGAAACAGTGCACTGGTGCCTGCCTGATTGACTTGGAAAGGGCCTTCGATACCGTATGGTTAGACGGACTCTTCTTCAAGCTGGACAGGTTGGGCATTAGTAAACCACTGCTGTATATTCTTTCTGATATGCTCTCCAATAGACAGTTCATCGTGTCGTGAAGAATGGCGATGTGACTTCTGCTGGAACGTTTAACATTGAAAACGGTCTGCCATAAGGTGCGGTAAATTCTCCGATCCTATTCAACATTTACACAAGTGATCTGATAGGTTAACTTCACCATGCCATAGCGTACGCAGACGACTTAATCGCGTACAGATCGGGTCGAAAAATTGAGGTCATTAATACACTTTTGCAACGTGACTTCGACAAAATTAAACAATATTGCGATGACTGGAAGTTGAAAATCAACTTTCAGAAGTCGGAAACCATTCTGTTTAGGACGCCTTTGTCTAGGGCCTCTAGGGATAACAGAAAGAATAGGCGAAAGTTCACTATCGTCGGACAATATGGACAGCCACTTGCTTGTCGAAATGTAGTCAGATATCTTGGGATCTGGCTAGAACAACATCTGTATTTTTATTTTAACAAACATATAGATGTTGCTCTGGCCAGAGCCAAAGGTGCTTTTGCTCTTACAAAGAGACTGTTTTATTGCAGTCAACTCGATGCGAGGGTGAAGGTGATCTGCTACATGGCCCTTATCCGGCCTATGCTTGTGGATGCCCCGTGTGGTTCAACGTGAGAGCAAGTTTATTGGAAAAGATCCGGGTGTTTGAGAGGGCTTGCCTTAGGGCTTGTCTTCGCTTATACAGAACACCAGAGCCTGAGTACATAAAATTCTATCGTAATGAGGTCTTGTACAATAGGGCGAACCTAATAAGAGTGGACAATTTTGTTATTAAGTTGACTTGAAGGCACATTGCAAGAGCAATGACGTCGTCGAACAACCTGATCTCCGGGGCTTACTATCCCAATTATATGTATCACGAGAGAGCTCGCCTTGACGGCTTTATTCCTCCAGAAGCGTTCCTCTACCTAGATAGTAAAGGTCTGATCCAGGACAGATTAGCGGTGCCGCTAATCTTCCACGTTGCTCGAACAGTTTTTTTTTGTTTTTTTGTTTTGTTTTTGTTCTTTTGTTTTGTTTTTGTTCTTTTAGCCATGGCCCGCTTACATAGTTTTAGATAGGACTAAGTTAGATTTAAGTAAAACAAAAATAAATAAAAAATAAAAATTAAAAAAAAAAAGTATATACATGTACATATATTTATATATTAAGTATATATTTATTATATATATATAGTACATATATTTATATATTAAGTATATATTTATTATGTATATATATATATATTTGTATGTGTATGCTATGTATTAGATGTTAGTAGGTTAAGTAGATTAAGATTTATTCTTAGGTAATTTGTAAGTGTTAGTTTTAAGTTTTATAATAAAGTAAAAAAATAAAAGTCATGTTACTAAGTTTTTGTTAAAAAATGTTTTCTTAGTTTTAATAATGAATAGAGATAGTGTAAACATGTAACGTAAAATTCGTCGAAAGGCATAGTTTAAGTGTTAGGTTTAACTTAGAGTGCCCATGTAGGGCCAGTAAGTTAGAATAAGATAATTTTAAGTTAATTAAGCTAATTTTTAAGCGTTTTTTTGTCTAGCATGTAAGAATTAATTAATGAATGAGAATAAAAATGCATATAATTGTCTGAATTTATTTTCAAGTTCACCACGTTTCTTCTTCACATGCGGCTTCCATTTCAGTTTTACATTTAGTGTCATTCCTAGATACTTTGCTTCATTTGCATACGGTATTTGTACCGAGTTAATGAAAATGGGAAGGTTGTTTATTTTCCGGTAAGTAAAATTAACATGAGTAGATTTGGTCTCATTGAGAACAATTCGCCCTATCTTTGCCCATTCGTAGATTTTATCCAGAGCCGTTTGTAGCTTTCCAGTAGCTAACTCGACTGAAGTATCTGTAGCTAGTATCCCCGTGTCGTCCGCGAACGTGGCTACTATGGTACCTCATTCTTCCGGTATGTCTCGAGTATAGAGTAAAAATAATACCGGTCCAAGTATACTTCCTTGTGGAACTCCAGCAGAAATCTCTTTAAATTCCGAGTATTCGGTGCCATGTTTAACACGAAAAATTCTGTTTTCCAGGTACGATTTCAGAATCGTATGCAGCTCTTTCGGAAGAACCTGGCTTAGCTTAAAATTGAAGCCTTCGTGCCATACCTTATCGCAGGCTTGAGACACGTCAAGAAACACGCTAGAACATATCTTTTTCCCTTCTAAGGCTTTCTCAATTTCATTCGTGATTCTAAAAGCCTGGTCAATTGTGGAGTGCTTAGTTCTAAAACCGAATTGATGTTCAGGAATTAGACGTCTCTCTTCAATGATCGGTTGCAAGTGCTTCAATAGGGTCTGTAGGACTTTTTTTCATTTAGATATTTGCCTGGTTTCGGGACCATTATAACTTCGGCAACTTTCCATTGGCTTGGAACGTTTAGCGCGGCATTTATAAGTTGGAGCAGTTTGATCAGGGCTTTCCTTGGGAGCTCCTTGAGAATTTGAGCAGTTATTTAATCATAACCAGGGGCTTTGTTATTTTTAAATTTTTTAATTCCTTGGTTAAGTTCTCGTAGCGACACTGTTTTTATTCTATAGTTGCTCGGTGCCGTAATTATTTAATTAGAACCTCCTGTTAACGCCTGTCCATCAAAAGGCTTAAACGTTTCTTCTAGGTGCTCGGCAAATAGATCCGCCTTCTCTTTATCTCCTTTTGCCCATTCGCCATTATTTTTTCTTATGGTAGGAAATTGCATTTGAGGCTTTTTGATTCCCTTCATGGCTTTCCAGAGGGAGTAATTTGAACTTCTTTCGGTAGTCAGACCTTCGAGATATGTACAGATATTCCGATTTTGTAATCTCGTTTTGCTTCTTTCAATTTGTTGCATAAGTGGTTTAAGTATGTTTTATGCTGGGGAGAAGACTTCGTCTTCTTTTTCGTTTTGTGTTTTTAGCGACACGTTTAGAACAATATGTTCATTGCAGTAGTTTCTAAAACCGTCCCAGTTAGTCTAGTTAATCTAGGCGCCACTTCTTTCTTAATTAAGAGTATGCTTGGGATCTGCAGATGGCATGATGTCGTCTGACGATCAATCCGTTCCAGTCCATCACTCAAAGGCAAAAATAACAACAACAAAAATATCAGACATAGCACTTAAGAGGAGGAGAAAGCTGAAGCCGACTCCGAACCTCATAAAGCGCACTTACCTTTCAGCTTCCTTAGAAATGCTGAATGGTAGAGTGAAGAAGAGGGCTGCGATGATATCGGCAAACGCAGCAGTAGTAAAACAAAAGAGGAAAGAATCGGACAATAACAACGGTCCGCATGTACCCGATGAAGGGGTACAATATATGGGAGCAGACAACAACTTTGCATCCCTAGCTGCATCCGAGTCAGATGACGAAGACGACGAGGTCGAAGCCCTGAGCAGCACCATTGAGCAGCTGCAACAAAAAGTGCTGGCTATAAGGGCTAAGCAAATGGCAAGTAGGGGGATGGAGAAGCAGCAACAACTCCAGAAACCTCAACAGCAAACGAACACAAACGTGGAGATTCCACACCAACAACAACAACAGAAACAACCAGTGGAAAAACAAAACATCCAGAAACCTGCACAAGAGCAGCAGAAAAAGACAGATGTACACAAAGAACAAAATCTCAACCGATTAAGCAGCAACAACAGCAGCAGAATAAGCAGCAACAACAACGGCTGCAAGATCAACACCAACAACAACAACAACAGCAGCAGAAACAACAACAACAGCAAGAGCAGAAATCTACTAAACCGAAAGTGCCACCAATTAACACTTTCAAATTGGAATTAAAAGACCCCATAGAACTGTGTAAGTCGGCCATAGGCAACAATTTTTTTATAAAAAGATTATCGTTAGATAGGCATGCGATCCATTGTAACACAGTTGAGCGCTATCATAAAATAAAAAATTTACTGAAGGATTCGACGACGGAGTTCTTCTCCTACACCCCGAAGGGTGAAAAGCTGCAAACAATGCTGCTGAGGGGATTAGAACCGTCGACTGATCCGGAGGAGCTCCTTGCACTGCTGAAAGAGAAAGCGTGCGAAGGGCTCCAATTCGTGGGGGTTAAGCCTTTCACCACAGCCAGAGCCAAAAGGGAGATGCGGAAACTACCGTTCTTCCTGGTTCAGTTAAGTCCCACCAGCAATCTGGATGGTCTAAGGAGCATCAAAGTCCTGGACTACCAGGTTGTACACTGGGAAAAAGTAAAACGGGGCGACAACATTTTACAATGTGTTCGCTGCCAAAGGTTCGGGCACGCCGCGTCGAACTGCGAAATGCAGCCTCGATGCGAAAAGTGCGGAAAGAACCACAAGTCAGAGGAATGCGTTCTAGGTAAGGACGGAACGTCTCAAAAAAAGCCAGCTCTCTTGCGCGTTATGTGGGAACACGGGACACACCGCAAATTATCGGGGTTGTCCCAAATTCCAGTACATCAAAAGAATAAATCTGGCCCGGCAGCAGAAAGTGGAAGTTAAACGTCCACCCGTGCATTCACAAACTCCAGCCGTTACTCCCCATGTTACCTACGCCCAAATGGCGGCAGGTAGGGGAAATACGGTACAGCAAGTGAAGGTAGCTTCTCAGGCCCCAGCGCCTGGAGCACCAGAACCAGTACCTGACATGCTAGCTATCTTGCTCTCTATCCAGGGGCAGATGGCTCAGCTACAACGTCATTTAACTAAACAGACCGCGCGGGTGGATCAAGTATACGCGCTGCTGCCTGGCCGAACGCACCTTTTGTCGTAATGGGTATGCACGTGGCGGAGCAGACCCTGAAGGTCCTTGCAGTGAATGTGAATTCACTGATTAGGTTAGAACGACGAGCCGCACTATTTAAGTTGCTTAAAGACCAAGCCCCTGATGTGCTTTTGGTTAGCGAAGCTAAGCTAACCAAAAGACACAAAATGAGGCACAGGAGATATAAAATAATACGGAGAAACCGACCCAACTCCATTCAGGGAGGTGGCGTTGCGATTTTCGTAAGACAAGATATACGATTTAAAAGAGTATACAGTCGTGTAGTACGTAGGTTCCAGGTGCTGGAAGCATGCATCGTGTATATTCCCCTCCGTAGTGCAAAGCGGCTATATATGGTGTCTGTCTATGCACCTAAGGCTACTCAATCCACCTTATTCATCTCAGAGCTCGAGACACTTTTTCGATTCCTGAGGCTGGAATTGAAAGACAACTATTTTATTATCGGCGGAGATTTCAACGCCAAACATAGTGATTGGGGAAATAATACACCAAATACTAGAGGGAACCTACTATTCAATTGGTGGGGTCAACACAGCAAAACGTATCGACTCGGGCTTAAGGCGACGGATAGTCCGTCGTTTCCCAGACACGGGTCCTATTTGGATCTTCTCCTGTTCGACTCACGAATATAACTGACATGTACTAACCAACAAACTACAAACTGTCTGCGCACTTTCGTGTATGACAGTGACCATTGCGGTCTCAGCACCGAAATAACTGTTCCCAACGAAATTGCGGAATTGGATGGGTTTGTGCAAAGGCATTCCTACAATTATAGTAGGGTGCGTTGGACACACTTCACCAGAACACTGACTATAGCACTCTCCTCGAATTCGCTCTACCCACCATCCAACAGAAATCTGTCAAACGAGGAGACTGACAGGTATCTAAGACTAATGGACGAGACAATCAAACGAACAATGGACAAAATGATACCTCGGTATCAACACACTGACGACGAAGACTTATTCAGCAACACAACTATCGGCGCACTACACCGACAAAAAAGTAGGCTGTTGTCAAGACTAAAAACCTTGTACAGACAGTTTACCGACAGACATAACCCGGAGATCATGACACTGAAGTCGTCGATTAAAAACCTCCAGATATTAATAAAGGAAAATTACAGAAACTCTGTAAATTTGTATTGGAACAACAAAATTCGGGCTGTAAACACCAGCAACCCGAATATGTTCCCGCAAATAAATAAAATATTTCGGAGGAATAATCAGAACAACCTTCCATGTTTTAGAATCGCCCGAACGACGAACAACGAAAAAATACTTGTAACAGCAGGCATAGATCCCAATGAGGCTGTTGATGATGACAACTTCTTTGTGATCGAGGATCCGCAGGAGCAGGTAGAGGCTATAGGAGCGACTTTCCAGGAAGTGTATAAGGCGAATGCTATCATTGGCCCGAACCACGATCTGGAGAATCGAGTCCTTGTGCACAATTTCTGCCTTCGAAATGAAATAGAGAATTGGCGAATCGAGAGCTCGGGCTTCACCCAGTTTAGTGACGAGAATAGGTCAAATAATGTCATCACCAACGACAGGGTACTACCGCCGTTCATTTCGAAGGAAGAGCTCCAAACGATCTTCGAATCACTTAGGAGTAAGAAATCAGTGGGAACCGGTGAAATACCGAACATTGTGCTTCGACATCTCCCACTAGAAGCGGTGAACATTTATACCACCCTGTTTAATAATGCAATGAATAATGCACATTATCCAGCGCATTGGAAAACTGCGGTGGTACATCCCATCCCCAAAAGGGATAAAGATACTTCCAATCCGGCGAATCTCCGCTCGATCAGTCTTCTTCCAAACATCAGTAAGGTTTTCGAGAAGGTAATCAATAGAGTCCTGACTAAGTGGGTTGAGGACAAACATATAGTTCCGGATAATCAATTCGGTTTCAAGGCGGGGCATGACATCATTCATGCTGTGTCGAAACTGGTTTCTGATATCCAATGGAACAAAGGCAAGAACCAGTGCACTGGTGCCTGCCTGATTGACTTGGAGAAGGCCTCCGATACCGTATGGCTAGAAGGACTCTTTTTCAAGCTGGACAGGTTGGGCATTAGTAAACCACTGCTGTATATTTTTTTTGATATGCTCTCCAGTAGACAGTTCATCGTGAAGAATGGCGATGTGACTTCTGCTGGAATATTTAACATTAAAAACGGTCTGCAACAGGGTGCGGTAAATTCACCGATCCTATTCAACATTTACACAAGTGATCTGATAGGTTCACTTCCCCACAGCATAGCGTACGCAGACGACTTAATCGCGTACAAATCAGGTCCAAAGATTGAGGTCATTAACATACTTTTGCAACGTGACTTCGATAAAATTAAACGATATTGCGATGACTGGAAGTCGAAAATCAACTTTCAGAAATCGGAAACCATTCTGTTTAGGACGCCTTTGTCTGGGATACCAGAAAGAATTGGCGAAAGTTCACTATCGTCGGACAACATGGACAGCCACTTGCTTGTCGAAATGTAGTCAGATATCTTGGGATCTAGCTAGATCAATATCTGTATTTTAACAAACATATAGATGTTGCTCTGGCCAGAGCCAGAGGTGCTTTTACCCTTACAAAGAGAGCCAACTCGATGCGAGGGTGAAGGTGGTTTGCTACATGGCCCTTATCAGGCCCATGCTTGTATTTGGATGTCCTGTGTGGTTCAACGTGAGAGCAAGTTTATTGGAAAAGATTCGGGTGTTTGAGAGGGCTTGTCTTCGGGCTTGTCTTCGCTTATACAGAACACCAGAGTCTGAGTACATAAAATTCTATCCTAATGAGGTCTTGTACAATAGGGCGAACCTAATAAGAGTGGATAATTTTGTTATTAAGTGGACTCGAAGGCACATTGCAAGAGCAATGACCTCATCGAGCAACCTGATCTCAGGGGCTTACTACCCCAACTATATGTATCACGAGAGAGTTCGCCTTGACGGCTTTATTCCTCCAGAAGCGTTCCTCTATCTAGATAGTAAATGTCTGATCTAGGACAGATTGGCGGTGCCGCTAATCTTCCACGTCGCTCGAACAGCTGCGGACAAGCGACTCAACTACGACAGAGACGTCGCACATGGCAGTGCGGAGCGTCTCCGGTTCAGTAGGGCGGTAGGGAGTCGCGACAGGAGGGATGTTGCTCAGCAGCACCAGCAATTTTGGTGGCTTGAAGAAGGCGAGGATGCTTCGTAGTCGAACTCCTCCAGTGATAGGTAGCTTCATGTGAAGCAGAGTGGTCCAGCCTAATTTTTGTTTTTTTGGCCATGGCCGGCTTACATAGTTTTAGGTAGGTTGAAGTTAGATTGTAAGAAAAAAATATATAAAACCAAAAAAAAAATAAATAAAAATAAAAAAAAATGTACATATTAGATGTAAGTAGTTTAAGTAGATTAAGATTTATTTTTAGGTAGTATGTTGGCTTTTAGGTTTAAGTTTTATAAAAAAAATAATATGTCCATGTACTAAGTTTTTACTTAAAATTGATTTTCTTAGTTTTAGTTTCGTTAAATATAAAAATAAATATATACTGTAAGATCCGTCGAAAGACATAGTTTAAGTGTTAGGTTTAACTCAGAGTGCCCGCATGGGGCCAGTAAGTTAGTATAAGATTATTTCTAAGTTATTTAAGCTAATTTTTAAGTGTTTTTTTGTCTAGCATGTAAGAGTAAATTAAGAAATATAAATAAAAATGCATAAAAACTGAACTGACTAAGAGTATGCTTAGTGTTAAAATGACTGGCTAGTGATCTGAGGAGAGATCATAACTTTCCTCGATGTTTGTAGATATTTTGGCTGCCCCCTTTGTGACAAAGAAGTCTAAAAGATCGGGGGTCTTTGTTATATCCGAAGGCCAATATGTTGGTTTTCCTGTCGAGAAAAAGTCTACTTTACATTGCATACCGGCTTCATAGAGTTGTCTGCCTTTCGTTGTATTACATCTTGAGCCCCAGAAGGTGTGTTTCGAATTAAAGTCACCACCAATTATAAAATTCGGTCCGAGTGAATCAGAGATACCTTTAAAGTCATTCTTTTCTAGCTTGCATCACGGAGTGCAGGTGGTTATATTTTACGCGAACCGAACTTAACTGCATTGCATCGCATTCTATCTTCATATTTATAGAGTGCTCAATACAATCTTTAATGAACAATGAGGATCCGCCTCTGGCATTGTTTGATGGGTGGTATGCATGATAAGCACAGTATCCCTTTAGTTCCACACGAGGTCCTTACCTCAAGTGAGTTTCAGATATCAAGCAAATGTCAATATTGACTTTTTGTAAGAACACTTCCAGTTCGTCGAGTTTTTTAATAAGGCCGTTTGCGTTCCACGTCAATATTTTAAGCACTTGTTTCATATTCATGCTTGAAATCGAGTTTTACGTATTTCTTTCTCGAGATTGCTCAATTTTTCAACTAAAAGTTTTGCTCCTCAAGGGTCGTGAGAATTAGGGAGAAAACGTGAGCCACTGGATCTGGCGTAACACCGCTTTTTTTATTTCCGTGCGACGTAGCTTGTGCATACGTTAGCGCGTCAATCGGTGGCGGCTTTTCCCTTGCGTTCTTTTTTTGTATATCTTTCGACTTTACCACAACGGATTTTCTTTCTTTCACTGCCTGTTCTTTAGCAATATTAGGTTCATTTGTAGTTGCGTTTGGGTTTGGACGTAAGGTTTTTTTAAGCGTATCGCGTCTTTTTTGGAGCTCTTTCGCCACTTCACATCCGCGATAGTTTGCTGGGTGCTTTGCTTGGCAACTTATGCAACACGGTGGAAGTTCCTTATTTAAGTTGTACTCTTCTGAGAGATGTTTACCGGCACATTTTACGCAACGCGGTTCTTTTTGGCAGTAAGTCTGCGTATGATCGAAGTCTTGGCAACGCTTACATTGCGGGATCGATCTTGTGTTCTTTCGCACAGGTTCGATTTTGACTACGATATTTAGAATAGTTTTGATAATATAGATATCTTCTTTATTTTCGGACTTATCGAAAATAAGCATAAACAGTGGAAGTCCCCGCTTAACCAAGATTTCCTCGTCTTCCTCTGTTTTTCTCTTGTCTTCTTTAATAATATTTACGACGTCTAGAACTTTAAAGCCCTTTGCATGGAGGTCGCTTACAATATCGTTTTTAGTACACGACGGGTGAAGTCCTCTCGCTACTACACGTAATGGTCTTTCTGACTTGTTTTGAAAGTGTATCAATTCTTTATGCGGTGCGAATTCACGAAAGTTTGGGTTCAAAATATCTAATAATGGCCGTATTTTTGCAAAACGATCCGATTTGTTCAAGTTATCGTTATCACATACATGAATATTTGATATGATAAGCTGGAAGCGATCTCCTGAAATTGCGTTTGATATTAGTTCATTGTGTGCATCAGGTTCTTTTTGCCAGTACATGTTTTTCCTTGGAACTGCTGCGTATCCACTCAGTAAAAGGATAGCGATGAAAATAGATATTTCGTTTTCAGAACAGTTCAGAACAAGGTTTTGGTTTGTGGCATACTGATTTGTGTTTTTTACCAACGAATTTATGACCTCGTCCTCAAACAATATGCGAAAATATTCAAGTGGTACTTTTCCTCTCTCTATTGTTGTTTGAGACGGGAACGTCCGATATATTGACTGCAGCAAGGGTCTGTATTTGAAGACCTATCTGCTGCTAGTACTTCTTCGTTGTACTGATTGGTGATGTTGACGACAACTTCCGAGTGTAATTGACTTTTTGGCACATTATCTATGATCGGATTATCTTCACCCCCTGAGTCTTAGTCCGTCAAATTCTTATTTGCATTAGCAGGGGGTAAAACTGTCACATCCAATCCATTTTGAGCTATTTCATCTTCATGAGCCTCGAGAATATCAAGCGACTCAAAAAGCGATAATTTTTTTCTAACGAAAAATAAAGTAAATGCGTTGTCCTTCTAGAAGTTTGGTGCTCTACGGTAAGAGATAATAATGTGTTATCGTTGGAAATTAGGTACACTACATAGTAACGATCAACTTATTTCAAGTATATTTCCATCAATGGGAACACCAATAAAATAAAAAAAAAATATACTAACCCATCAATTATCAATCTTCTATTGCAAAAAATTGCACTATTTCGGTAAACAATTAAATGAAACCTAACACGAATTGCGCCAAACCAAAAATAATTACGGTAAATATATGTACATAATCACAATATCACGGTTTACTGACCATGTGGTTAAAATAATGAGAAATATGAAAACAAAAATATTTGCGTTCGTTCTCCTTAAATCCTTCTGGAAGGATTACAGGGTTATTTGGGGGTGTGAGAATAATTTAAACGTACATTAAAGAACCAGAAAATACCAGCAAACTGTGGAAAATACAATTACTCCGTACTTTGATCAATATTACAAAATTTACGATTTAAAATAATCATACTGTAGCAAAACAGAAGAGCATCCATGTATTGCCCTGGTTCTGTGTCGTTGTGAAGCTGTACTCGCATATTTGATGCTAAGCTAAATTTTTTAATATGCTACCATAAACTTGACGGGTTTAAGCACGCATTTATTTCATCTGCTTGTGTGTCTTTAGTTATTACCAGCAGAGTCTGTCTAAAATCGCCAGCTAATAGCACAGAGAATAAACTTACCCAAATGCCGCATCCCCATACAAGAAAATGTTGATCTATTTTGCGGTGAGCAAACAACGGTGGGCAAACAAAAAGCTTTTCTGCTTCGAAAAGAAAAATAAACGGAAATAAATTTTCTGTGCAAAAGCCCTTTCTTTTGCTTTGCGAAAATCTTTCACCACCAGGTGCCACCAGCGTAGAGTCTGTGACATACCCACAGCGAAATATATTTTTTGTTTTGTTTTGTATTCTCGTATTTTTTGTCCAGATAGAGCAGAAATATACCTACATATGTTATGTATGTACATTAAATTAAGGTAGGTTAAGATCAGGAATAATTTTAATGCGATCTCCGATGATGTTAAGAATTTATAGGTACGGTACAAACAATTTAAATAGTAGGTACTGTAGGTATTGTAGGCTAACTTTATTTTACTTTACTTTATTCATACGAGTAAGTATGTAGGTATGTACGTATTATAATAGTGAGGCTAACACAAATAATTATGTTTATTTATTTCCTAATTGTTTGAATACATCTGCCTTTTACAAGTCCTTGTGGTACTCCTACTCTCATTTAGAGTATGTTTGATGTTTGGTCTTTACATTTTACATAAAAGAAGAGGTCTGATAGGTAGCCATAGCCACTCTTTTCTTATTTTTTTGTTCATGCACGTTAAGCAATAGGAAACAAAATCAACCCTGCTCTTAGCCCACTTTAGTTAAAGGAATTTATGTATGTTAAAATGCATTTGGAAAATATTTTTGTCTTTAGACATTTACATAATACATATTCACAGTGGTTTCCAGGGGACACGAACGCGGACGTAGTAGAACATTGACCCCCAACACCTCTCTTACCACACCTCCGTCTTAGTTTTTTTCCAAATATTCATACATTATGTACATATGTATGTAAATATTTATTTTAGTTTACATATTCATTAAATTTTTTGTCCTTTGTTTTGGATTCCTTTAAATTTGATCAATATTTCCGGGAGATCGAAATTGTTCTCACAAACCGCATTAATTTTTTTAAGTGTTTAAAAAAAAACAGTAACTTGCAAAATACCTTATGGCTATGTCACTCATTTCTGTCATTTTTAATGAAATCGTGTCTTCATCTAGTAATTCTATCGCTAGAAGTTCGGATTCACAATATTTGGCTAGATGGAATATGATATGCATCAACTGCAAGGGATAACATCCAGCTAATTATCGAGGCTGCAAGTCGCGAAGGAGTTGCAAAAGCTACGAGATCAATCAAAAACGAAGCCTTTGAAAAACGCAGGGACAACTAGAATAACAAATAACAACAGCGATCCTACTCCAAAGCCTTTAAAGAAGGTAATAGTGACAAACGCTAAAATCACCAATAACAACAAAGTCAAAAATAACAATGCGCAAGTGGAAAGTGGAAAAACTTACGCGCAAATAGCGGCGCTAGTAAATATGACTAACTGTACATCACCGGATCCTGCCTCAAATGTGTTCTCAGTAATTCTCGAGAGACTAGAAGCACAAACTAAAATAAATAAGATAAAAGTCAAACGGCTTCTTAAGTTCGAAGCCAATTTCTGCAACTGAATATGGCAAAGAAGCTCAATATACTTGCGTGGAATGCCAACGGGCTACAGAAAAGGCTTGATGAACTAAATATTTTCATGCAGGAAAAAGTAATTGACATATGTTTAATTTCTGAAACTCACCTGGCGACAGAATCGCGCGTGGAACTAAAAGGTTACCGCGACTACCACTCTCATCATCCATCGGGAAACGCAAGGTCATCCCTATTCATAAAAGACTGCATTGAACATACTCTGGAAGCAATAATTGAACTTGACAAATTTCAAATGACCGTGGTGCGCGCTAAAAATAAAATTACTCTTTTAATATATCCTCAATCTACTGCCAATCGCAGTGACCTATTTAACTCTCTTGGATCAATCTTCATTGTTGGTGGCGACTTTAACGCGAAGCACACCTTTCGGGGCTCAAGATGTATCTCTCAAAAAGGCTGGTATGGAATGTGGTTGCTATTTTTACTCAACAAGCAAGCCGACATACTGGCCCTCGGATGACCTTGAAAGACTCACAGCGACAAAGGATACCAACTACTCCATATGGAGAGCCGTTAAAAGTGTTCAAAAGCCCCAAATACACGTGGCGCCAATAAGAAGAAACCAGGATGGCTGGGCGAAAGAAGATAAGGAAAAAGCTAATGTTTTCGCCGACCATCTTGCAGAAACATTTAAACCATTCGACGGGGAAGTGCTTCCAGAGAATGTCAATACGCTAGACGTGACGACAAACTTTTCAGTAGAAAAGGCTACACTTAGGGAACTTAGACAAGTTATAGACACGCTTAAGCCCAATAAAGCCCCGGGATATGACTTAATAACGGGAGAGATACTCAAAGCGTTGCCGAAAAAAGTTTGCTAAAGCTGCTCTATCTTATAAATACCAGCATTAGACTAGAGTATGTACCGCACCAGTGGAAAGTAGCCGAAGTTATTATGGTTCCGAAACCCGGTAAACGGCTGACTGAAGTCAAGTCATATAGACCAATATCACTTCTCCCGATTACATCGAAGGTCTTCGAGCCAATCCTTCTTAATCGTCTTAAACCAATTACCGACACAAATTCCCTCTTGCCTGATCATCAATTTGGCTTTAGAAGTCAACACTCTACAGTTGACCAAGTGCATCGAATAACCGATGTAATTGAACGAGCAATCGAATGTAAGTTAGTCTGTTCAAGCGCATTCCTTGACGTTTCGCAAGCTTTTGATAAGGTACGGCACGAAGGCCTAAAATATAAACTTCGACAAGCCCTACCCCAGCAATTGTCTTGTATCTTAGGTTCATACCTGGAAGACCGACTCTTCCGCGTGAGACACGGAAACGAATATTCCACTTTTAAGACAATCAAGGCGGAGGTGTACTTGGCCCTCTGCTATATTTACTTTTTACCCGCGATATACCGCAAACGGACGACACTGTCCTAGCCACATTTGCTGATGACACTGCCATTTTGGCAACGACTAAAACAGTCGAAGAAGCAACTGCCAAGCTGCAACGTGCCCTTACACTGATTAACAATTGGACAAAGACTTGACGAACCGCGCTTAATGAAAACAAGTCTGTCCACGTGAACTTCACTCTCAAGAAAATTGAGAATCTACCGGTGTTTATCAACGCAGTACGAATTCCTTACGCGAACGAGGCCAAATATCTCGGTATGACACTCAACGCTAAACTAAAATGGAGAGCACACGTCAAGAAAAAACGTGAAGAGCTTGAAATCAAATATAGAGATATTTACTGTCTTATTGGAAAGTATTCCAAGCTTAGCTTAGAGAACAAACTGCTGTTATACAAGCAAGTGCTAAAACCGATCTGGACATATGGTGTACAACTTTGGGGTTGTACTAAAAATAGTAACATTAATGTAATACAGACATTCCAAAACAAAATTCTTCGAGGAATTGTTAATGCGCCGTGGTACATTAGAAACGATGATATCCACAGAGACTTAGGAGTCGAAAACGTTCAGAACGAAATTAAAATGTTTGCGCGAAAACACAAACATCGACTACAAGGACATGCAAATATTTCTGTTCAACAGATTCTCGATGAGACCAATTTACTGCGACGTCTGAAAAGGACTAAGCCTTTCGATCTAGCGCGGTGATTAGCAGCACGTAATTTTTCTAAAGTACACAGGAATTTTCAATGGAAAATGGCCTGCAGGATATCTTAAAAAAAAAAAAAAAACAAAATAAAATGCGATAGAAGAACTGCTTGTTGAGTGTGAACTCAGTCGTGGTTTGCAGAAGGGAGGTGTTTTTTAGTGAGTAAAAATCTCACACTACTATAATGTAGTCCTATAGTGTCTATGAAGATTTCTCACCTTCCCACGCAAAAAAAAAAAAAAAAAACAAAAAAAAAATTTTTTCTCTTGCGCCTGTGTTAGGAAAATCTTTGTTTTGTTTTCAGTATCTAACACAGCATTCCAATCTAACTGTAAATATTCAGAATCTTCCTCTTCACAATTAAAAAATTTTGACTTAAACAAAAATTTTAGAGCCATAATTTTGGCCAGTAATAAGCCAAACTCAGGCGCGTCTTGCTCTTATTTTTTCAAAAAGGTTTTCAAGTGGGTCCTGATTGAACTTGTTAACATACATATAATGTAACTTACAGTAATCATTGAATAATTCTTTTTTATCATTAAAATACTTTCGATTTATATTTTGCTTCGATTGACTGAATTTGTTTTAAATATGATTGCATTTCTTTTCAAAATCCAATATTTGAATAAGTGCAGGTCTTCCATTCAATAAATCAAATATTTTGTTGATTTTATGTATAAATTCTGCTATTGGTTGTGCAAACTGTGCAATTTTCTCTGGAAAAGCGCTGTAATGCATTAATTGCGCAAGCCACGGATCTGCTAAGTACTTGTGCCGTTAGTTTCACATTAATTTTTTGAAATTTTGTGCGATCTACAGGGTGAGTTTTTTAACTTGAGACATCCAACTTACTCGAAAAATACGCGATATCGCGAATAATGTTTCAGACAAAAGTTACAAGGTTCTAAAAGGGACATAAGATGGTGACCACGAGTTTGACCTTGAGACCCATTTTCAAGGCCAAACGAAGGTCACTTTTGATTTTTTAATCCGAACCCCTATTTTTTTTGACAGGTTCCTAATCTGCGTGAAAAATTACAATTCTTTTACATGAAACACTTTTTTCAAAAATGCCTTCTTTTCCCGTCAGAGGGCGCCATAAAACTTAAGACATCAAAATTACTCGAAAACTGTTTCAGACAAAAGTCACAAGGTTCTGAAGGGGACATAAGATGGTGACCACGAGTTTGACCTTGAGACCCATTTTCAAGGTCAAACGAAGGTCACTTTTGATTTTTCAAATGATAATTCCTGATTTTCATTGCTCAGTCGTATTGCTCGTAGGCTTGTCATTTGTTTTTACATACTGCGTTTAGCATAACCCAGAAACAACGACGTGGACGTAGCAGTATTTTGTTTCCCTCGGGGTAATTAATTAGAGTGGGTCCCAACTGTTGAATCATTGAATTCTTCCCATTTCGACGTTTATTTCCCGAGACTATTTCAACAAATGCTGGAAAATGTGAACATTCACTTCAATACACTTGTCTATCCGCGCTCTAATTGAACCAACAGAACTGAGAAGTATTTCTGGCGTAATCTTCCGGCAAGCTTCAGTTATTCATCTTTTCATGACTTCACGTTTTGTTGGCTTTTTTCTGTAAACCTCACTTTTTAAGTAGCCCCACAAGAAGAAATCAAGTGACGTAGGATCAGGTGATCTAGCAGGCCATTGCCTCGGACCCCCTCGTCCGATCCATCGTTGATGGTAAACATTGTTTAATACGCCCCGGGCTACTTGGGAATAATGTACTGGACAACCATCATGTTGAAACCACATTGTTTGTCGCAACTCCAATGGCAGTTCTTGTAGTAATACTGGAAGATGGTCCCGCAAGAAGTTTGCATACTTTTCGCCATTCAAGTTGCCTTCAATAAAATATGGACCTATTAATTTATCCCCAATAATTCCCGCCCAAACATTAACATTCCAAGGGTGCTGGCGTTCAACTTATCGCAAAAAAAAGGGTTTTCGGTAGCCCAGTAATACTCAATTATTTTCCAGCTTACAACTCCATCCAAAGTTTGTAAGTCTGATCTTAAAAGATTGTTTCTTACACTTTTGATTAAATGTGGCACATCATACATCCCATACACTTCCTTGTAAAAAAAGGAAGACTTGTCCTCATCCAGCTTCAATTCACAGTGCCTTGGCAAATGCCTCTTACGTTTAGTCCCAGATTTCTACTTACGAGTATGTCAATACAGTTGTATACTTCAATTTCGAGCTGCTTTGTTGGTATATTGCTTGGACAGATCACATGATGAAGCACTTGTTTATATTTACCACACATGCCACGAATCATGAACACTCAAAATCTAATTTCGCACACAAATCTAATCTTTGATTTTCTCCATAATCAACGAAGCCCTCGATTATGTCTTTATATTTGTTGTATGTTAAATTAGATGAGTATCCAATCTCATCGAATATTAAAATGACTTTTTTGTCTTTTGTTTAAAGTTTTATCCATGTCTGCTATGAAGATGGGTGTGGCAAGTGCAGTTGCAGCTGATCGCGAAGAAAATTATGTCTAGGCGACGAGCACACTGGAAAATCTACCTTTCTTCTCGGGTAAATTGTCGTTTGCCTTGTGATAAAATGACTTTGCAAAACGTTTTCGAATTTTTATTTATGTAAGATATCTATTTCTTCTTCTATTGTTTGCTTTTGATATTCTCTAAGCTGTGCGTTATCTTGTTTCAGCCTGCGGACTTTAATTGCCAGGATATTTCTGCATTTAGACTTTTTTTAGCTCTATTCTTGAGGATTTTGTTAAATTTTTTCAGTCTACTTATTTGTTGAATATAAAAAAATTGCTTTTTTGTATTCGCCTTGCATTTCTTGCATACAAATTCTATGGAATCTATAAATCTGTTGCAGTGCTGAAACTTCATTTAGTTCACCAATGGATACTCGTTTGCACTTTTAATCTTTTGCGATTAGAGTAGTTTATTTTGGCTTTCAAAGTCCATTGTCATTAGATTCCAAAAACATTTCACTCCTTTTCATAAATAGTGTAGGAACAGCGTCGTGTTTTCATTTTTTTTCCCAAAATATTTCAAACTGAAATGTTTACCACAAATGTATGGCCGTTTATGATTTTCAACATTATCACCGGATTATTCTGCCTGTGCTAGACAGTTATTATATTTCTTAGTTACCTTGTTAGGAAATCTAAGCATTTTCCTTTCTGGAAATTGGGCAGTTGCTGCATTGCAGCAATAGCGCGCTTTATTGGCCACGACATTTCCTCTAAGTCGATTTTTTTCGCAACTTTTTTATATTTGTAAGTACCAAGGTACCCAATCAACCGGAAATAAACTTAAGTAATATATTTTACCTTTCCAAGAGTAACTCTTCAAAATTTTTATACACACAGTAAAATACCACTTTTCACTTAAAAAAATACAATTTAAATATTTTTTTACCACACCTCAGATCTACACGGATCGAAACTTCGGTCAATATATGTATGTAGCAAAATGAAAAGGGAAATACGTACTTATTTATGAATACGAGTATATGTACTCGTACATACACATGTAAATTAAATTATGCTTTTATTTTTTTACTTTTTGAAAAATCTTTGTCCGACTATGTCCGATCTTTTATTTATTATTTATTATTTACAAAAGTCAAAACTGAACTAACAAGTTCTCCTATTTATTCAATTACATACATACCGGTGACAAGCGACGAGTGTTGATACAAAAATCTGGTGTAAGCAATTTGTCACCATATCGGGTGACCGATGGGTGACATCTGAGTTTATGATATCTTGCAAATTATTATATCAGGTGACCGATAGATGACCCCTGAGTTATGAGGTGCATGGTAAGCACGGAAACATATTGTTCTGCATGCGTATGGCGCATGTTGATTTCCGTGGAAATTTACTTCAAATGCTGTGTTAACGTTTCTGGGGTTAACTTGTATCTATAAATGAAATTATGTTTTGCGGTCGCAGGTCGCAGACGGTACAAGGAGTAGAAAAGAAGAACTTGTGGCACAGAAAATGTATTTTCTGTATTACATTGAGAGCAACATCTACCCAAAATCGATATTTTTACTGATGTCACAAATAGGTATTTCTTAAAGAGCTAAGTTCTGTGACAACTTAAATTCTGAATACGCCGTTCGGCCACCATTGCTTAGCGTGTCAACTAAGAAGGTTACTGCAACAAGAACTTCTTTGTCCTTCCGAATTTGACCTAAAGTCGTGTCGTGTCTTGTTATTGATTGTATCAGATATTTCTGTGCTGATGATCTTATTAATTTAATTGCGTCTCAATTTATAATTTAACCAAAGTAGAATGTGAACGTGTGGTAGCCGCGCCTCTGCCGTTCTATAAGATACGAAAAACATAACATTTGTAGATCTATTGTAAGGCCGCGTGCATTGGGGATGAAAGTGTTTTCTACGCTTTAGACTGGTTGTCGAGATACACCTAGAATGCTAGTTGTAGATGCTACTTTGATACCCTAGCGGATTAGTTTCGACGAACATGAAAGCACAAATTTCTAAATGTAAATAAAACCACAGTTCAATTAAATATAGAGACTTTCATGCTTTCTCTCTCCACCATCGTCCAAAACCAATACGATACATCTAGTGCCACTAGTCATTATATTAATGGCCGGCTTAAGGAAAGAGAAAGCATACACGTAAAGCTCCACAAAGTAAATAGTCACAGCTCTAACTTCATAATTGATTATGGGGCATTATCAAAATTAATGTAATTGGTATGTATAAACAGAGTGTACAAATACATAAATGTCATTACATGAATATTTAAGAGTTGGTTGACATATGTGTAAAGCATAACAGCCGTTAGACACCGAGGTTTCTTCATCTCATGCGACAAGTTTCCTCGATACTAATCTACAGTCGTTTGAATTTGAAAGAACAAGAAATAAATTGTATTTTTATATCTTGCGTTTTATTTCAATTTATAATTCTATTTTATACTTCATCTAAGTATATCAACTAAGTTTAAATTTCTACAATATTTTATTCTTTATCTAAGCACAAAACAACATTTCTCCGTATATTTCTCCTTTAGCTATAATTCAATTCAATAACATTAAGGTAAGTACAAAAAAGACTTGGTCTTTCGGAGTGAATATGACAATATTTGTAAATAAAACTTATAAGCTATAGTCGAAAAGACATAAGAAAACTGGGAAGCGGATATAGAAAGAACAAACATATAGGCGGAACAAGGAAGAAAGAAAAATAATAAGAGCAGAGAAAGTGACAAAAGATTGAAATGAGTTCTTGTTGCAGTTGCTATAAATATTCAGCTCCCATTATTTGTTTTGTCGACGTGGGAAATTTAGGTTACATGAAAGAAGAGGCGAAAAGAATTAATGTAATTACAGTAGGGCATTGTTATGTTCCAGCAGCTGTCAAAGTTACCAATGACATGCAGCTGTCAAAATATTCAATAATGTTTGCCATTTCATCATGCATCGTTTTGCGCTTGCCGAACGTGCGGAAATTATTAAAAAAATTTATAGAAATTCCGCAACGTGAACTTCTTCGTGAGGTCGGTCTCACTTATAGCTTCAGTTCAGGCAATTCTTCGTGGAAAATTTTGAGCGTGAGAACACTCTTTTGGATCTTATACCACCAACCAGACAGAAATTGGCGCGAAATGAAGAAAATATAGCCACCGCAGCGTCCAGTATCGTCGATTCGGCGCCGATCAGCTTAATTGGACACCGTCAAGGAGCCAACCCGGCTTATTATGCGGTTGGATTTGGGCCTACATCCGCAGAAGATTGTGATGGCGCGGATATGACAACCAGCAAATTTGCCATTATTGGAGCGAACACAATCTACAAGTGTTCGACCAAGTATCAGTGCATCCACAAAGACTGACTGGTTGGTGCGGTTTATGGCATGGAGGCATCACAAACCAAGGTTTGTGACCTTTTCAGCAAATGGAATTTGCTTGTTGCTTAAAAGCACAGAAGGAAAGTCAATCGTATCGCAATATGATCCACTCTATCAGAAGCTTTGGAAAAATCAAATAAACAGAGAACTGTTAGGTAAACCATGCCATATATAAATCTTATATCACGAGATTTTTAGTCATAGGGAGAACACGTGTGACGCGTTCTGAAACCCGATTGGACAGGGAAAGCAAACTACTCGTATATTAATCCAAAAAGCTTGATATTTGGCATTACAATGTAATGATAGCATGAAAGTTTGATAAAGCAGATAGCTGAGGTTTTTTAGGAATAGGAACATTCGTCTTACATAGGAAAATTTCATAATACATGCAAGGCAGCTTATGACGTGGACCAAAATCATTTTGGTGAAATGAAGAGATACACCCTCCTCACCGACGGCATTAGATTTGAAAGAATAAATAATACTAATGAGATCATCTTTTGAGACAGCTCCAAAGTAAAAATTATACGAAAAACAGAATTGATCTTCGGGGTTAAAACAGGAGTTATAAGTAAGCCCGGATAAGGAGGCATCATTGAGTTCGGTCACATTGGAATGCTATTACCAGCAGCTGCCTTTTTTCCGACACCAATAGAGCGCGAACTACTCCATAGCTTTTTTGGTGTTAAATTAGTATTCAGTTTTTTTGGCTCTTCGTGTTATAAATATGGAGTAACTATGAGCTCGACAGAATAATACCCAATTAGGGAGAGTTTTACTTTGCTTCCACCTTAAATATAATTTGTTTCGAACCTATGCAGTATTAGGAACTTCACTTATGAATTAAGGGCAGTTCTTATTCTGTATTTGAACTGTCTTTAGAGGTATGTGTCTATCAAAGAGATCCAATATTAAAGATTGAACGTGGTCCACCTTCCCACGCATTATATAAAATGACGGCAAGGGAGTAAGCTTGCATCTAGTTGAAGGCATTGTTGTCTACAGAACAAGCATGAGTCAGGTTAACATTGTAAGTACAATAATCAAGTCATGGTAGGATATTCCTGCAAGGGGTAGCTGATTTTGAAGAAAGACATTGAACAGATTGGACACCATAAAACTGTCCAGAAGAATTGGAGGAGCAATTGGGGGAAAACGGGTAGCAAAGGAGCTAACTATCGACAACCCAGCGGCGGCGATTGAACCCTGCAACCGATAGGCTTTGTTATTAAGTTTTAATAGGTCAGCGTTAAAATCAACGTAAATGCTAAAAATAAAGGTTTTGGGCGGCAATTTCGATTTGGATTGTAAACTACATCAATGAGGCACTTCGTGATCCCATCAGTAACCTCCAGCAGAAGATATTCCATTGCACCTTCCTATGTGTGAGCGAGGTGCTGTAATACACTGCAACGCCCCCACCACCTCTATCTATGAATTTGTTTACACTGCGGAATTTTGTATAGGTGATGTAACGCATCTCTTTTTTCTTTGTTGTCTATATCAGAACACAGCCAAGTTTTAGTAATACAGATAATGTCAACTTTGGACCCATTGAAAATATAATCCAATTAATATAAATTTAAGCTAATTGCCCTCTGCGTACATTTGACAAAGTTTTTATAATTGATCGCACGGCGATTTCATTGTCAAAGCCAGACGAAGGAAGCGTACTAGTCGCATTAAACATTTTACTTGAAACATAAGACACGTATTTTCAGCTAAGATTAAATTAATATTTAATTAAAAAAAAAACAATATTTATAAGAAAAGCTTTATGAGCACTGTTAATGAATTTCAGAAAGAGAAGAGGAAGATAAATGGGAATGAGAGAGAGAGAGAGAGAGAAAAAAAAGTGTAAATATGTACATAGAAGTATGCAAATATTTGAAAAGTACTAGATACTTAAATTCGAAGATACTTAAATCATAACACTGCTCCAAATTGACATAACTTTTAACAACATCGGAAATTGTATTGGGAGCTTTCACAGGAGTTTTGTCGTTGCTGCAATTCTCATTTCGGAGTCATAATTGCTCTTCCTCACATAAAAAAACCATTTCTCGTTCTAATTGAAGAAAGTAACCCTTCTTTACAGAGAACTATTAGCAGGCGTTAGGCTCTCATTTATGTGCATACGACGAGAGTTGTCAGGCTTGGTAGTATAGGTTTCATTTTCCAGTTGAGCAATTGCAATGCCTTTGCTTTAGTAGGATGCTGAAAGGAAAGCTCGTTGCTCAGCATGAGAAGAAAAGGGAGTCAGTAGGGGGTGAGATGCCGTTTCCGCTATTACTGTTGCTGCGCGAATTGATATTAACTTTTTTATTTTTAACCTAAAAACTTATACAACAATTACTCGTATGTCCATCAAAAACGGCTTGACATGTTAATAATTTATAGACTGTTACCTTACATGCTGGGTTACATTTGAGGGCTACAAATAAATCAGAGCTACCATACGTGCGCACATCGGTGAAAGCGTCTTGAGTATAATAATGCAGGTATCGTGGACTATTCGCAAATAAAGAAGGTAGAATTACCATCATGCCTGCATTATTAGTAGGCAGGATGGTAATATAATTCTCAGCTCACAACTAAGCGTAATTTGTATATTGCCAGTCGCTTGCATTGTGGTACTCGTATCATATTGGAATAATAGTCATATCGCCAACACCCTGGATTTGTTTTTAAGTTCTCACCCTGATAAATACAATGTCAATGTACTATTCCCTCTAGGCTCGTCAGACCACTGTGTCATATTAGCTAATTCCTCGTACACCAGCTACGCAGTTAGAGAAAAGATTCCGCAAAAAACCGTATGTTTGTTTGCTCGATAACGATTTGGATGTCGTTGCTGATATGATCACAGACACTATTCTCTTTGGAATGAGAGAGAAGACATGGTACTATTCCAGCCAAAAAGAGGCTGTCAGAGTTAGAGAAATGTTTTTTTCTGTCTTTCAAAACCAACCCCACGAAGGAAAACGGAAACAAGTTTGAACGAGCCAGGAATGACTGCAACGCCTTTCTTAAGCGTGTGAAATTTCAATGCGACCAAAACATGAGGCAACAAATACTACAATGTCCCAAAGGTAGTAACAGTTTTTGGTGGTTTGTCAAAAATATTAGAAATTCTGCCTTTCCCTCCATCCCAACGCTCATTTATAATGACATTCCAGCTGTCAGCTCTTTGGACAAGGCAAATCTGCTTGCTGCACACTTTGTGGTCTGCTCAACACTTCCAGGTTGCGCTACATATCTGCCTACATTTGAGTGCATCGAATGTTCAATGGAACGAATCCACTTTCGCACTCGTGTAGCAACAAGAGTCATAAAGATTCTAACATTCACAAATCAGCTTGTCTAAATGGCATAACTCCTTTCTTCTGAAAAGGTGTTTTTCCTCGTTGGCAAAGCCATTGCGTTAGCTTTTTCATCAGTCCTACACTGAAACTACTCAATGATCGGCAGTTTTTTTTTTCTAGCAACAGCTCCACTGGCGAGTTGATGGAATGAATCACCGAAAAGTGAAACCAAAGCGTACACCAATCTGGCGAAAACAAGATATTTGAATTTGGTACTTCTAACGCATTTGATAGAGTTTGGCATCAGGCTCTTTGGTCGAAAATGCGTGCTTTTGGGATCGACGACTCTTTTCTTCAATGGATTAGAAATCACCTTTCGAAACGTTCAATTCAAGTTGCCTTGGATGGTTTCAAGTCTGATATTCACAAAATAAATGTTGCTGTGCCCCGGGGCTCCCTTCTGTCTCCGAAACTCTTCTTAATTTTCATTATTGATCTCTTGTCTGCTACTAATAATCCAATATATTCATTTGCTGATGACAGTACTCTATGCTTTACATATTCGTTCCTGGACTCGTGTCCATTAAATTACAATATTAACAGCGTAAACAATTGGGAAACTATCAACAGGGTGGAATTTAATGCTTCCAAAACTCAATACTGTCACTAAAGCGAAATTTAAATACCCAGCCAATATCCATGAATGGCACTTCGCCGAAATCGAAAAACTTTCCATTCTAGGTATGTGTGTCAGTGACAACTTATGTTGGAATGACCATATATTCGATGTCGTCAAAAATGTTTCGTAATGTCTATGTTTCCTCAAGCGATGTAAAAAATATTTGGCCTACTCGGAACTTGCCTCAATATGTGAAGCATTCATCCGCCCAAATGAAGTACAATGCCCACATGTAGTCAGGTGCTCCTAAGTATCTCTGCACCTGATAGATAGGATTTAAAACCGTCCAATAAAACTCATATGTGATGCCAATAGCAGTCAGGCAATTGATACCATCGATCACTGACGTAATGTCTCCCGGCTCTCTTTGTTTTAGTGTAATTTCCACCACCAGTGCTCCATCGAAATTGCCAGTTACATTCCGCCCCTTCAAACTTTTAACCGTAACACCCGCTCAAACACAATACACCGTCAAGCCCACTTTCGGACTTAAAAATATCGTGATTCGTGCCTAAGCCTTACAACTCTTCCGTAAGCCCCCTGCTTAGCTCTATATTTCCTAGTCATTATAACCCTCGAACATTTAAAACCAACGTTCATTGGTACCTCGCTCTCTTTCCTCTCTGATGAGCAAGCATTTTAAGAGTACTCAAATCCCTTGAGCGCTAGCAAATTATACAAAAAAAAATCAACATTACGTATTTGTAATTTAAAAACAGTCCCTTTCGATATTTTAGCATCTGCGATCTACTTCATGGATTTCATCCCCCACAAAGTAAATCTGTAGGACCTTACGCTGATGATTATTTGGTGGAAGCAAAGGTAAAATTGACCTTGGATTGTTAAATTAGGTGGAAATCCTGGCATACTGACTACTGTACTGTATTCATGCGAAATGAATTCATCTGAAAGCATGAATTGTATTTTCTAATTCTGTTTAAGAAGCGCTTTGATACATTGAAGTCGTATGAATCAAGTGAAGTATAGCTTTTAGGGGTTCCTCCGGCTAATCGCTAATTTGGCTGATCGCTAATCTGGGTAATTACTAATCGATTATTAACACGATCGGAGGCGGGCGTGGCGCAAGTGGTAGTGGACTAGTTTCTAAATCGTAAGGTTCGGTGATCGAATCCCAACCTCGCCCGGAAGACATTCATTTTTTCAATAAAAAAAAACAAAACACAAAAATCACTAAGAATTTAGTTAACACATGCTGCGGCACTATAAGTGTATTCACACCTACTCCAGTGTTAAGTTCTTTTTTTTTTAAAAAAAGTCAATTCATAATCAAATGCACCGTTGAGGCCCTTCAAGATTCTCAGCAGCTTTAAGAGATGCGTGACGCTCAGCGTCTCATGACCGATGGTTCAGGATTGCTCCTGGGTTTCTTGAGTTTGAGCAGCTTTAGCAGTAAACGTCTGCGTGAATACATTCATTTGCTCACACCAAACGAGGGCAGTACTTCCGTGTACTGTATTTACTGTCATTAATCAACTAAGTGTGCAGTGAATTAGAGCCACACCATAAGAAGCACTTACGGTACAATACTCGGTAATCTGATAGCAAAGTGAGTGCACCGTTCTCATTCTCTCCCACGCTTAGGTACTTGAACTGGCTTGATGTAAGCGAATAGTGTGCAATGTTTAATGGAAAAAATATACTGAGCGCACTGGGTGCACTGAATAAAACGACTACAAAGTCTATGTAGTTGCTTTCTAGCTTTAAGCATGTAGGTACAATCATCTTACAGTGCAAAAAAGGCAAATAAAATAAATTTTTTATGAAGATTTTGATGTTTCGCCAGCAAGTAGTGCTACTTCTGAACGTATGTTTTTTCAGCCAGAATGTTGATTCCAGAAAAATGTTGTTTAATGGGGTAGGACCCAGCTTTGTTTAATCAAATAATGTTTTTTACATTCCAATGTAATTCAAATTGAAATTTGTAAGGATCTCAAAGAACTGTCATAAGAAAATATTTTTAAAGAAAAATTACATCGAATTTGTTTATTTTATTATAAATTACGACTTACATATCTTTTACCTTTTTCTATTGCCCCTCCTTTTCATAATAGTCATTTCCCATTATTTTGCCATTTAAGAAGCTCGCCTTTGGCTTGCAGTTTAGTTTTAGTTTTATATGCATTTTATTATCACCCTTACATACTAACAAAAAATGCTTAAATGCTAGCTTAAAATTACTTAACAATATTATATTGGCCCCACACAGGCACTCTAAGCTACTCTAAATTCTTATATCTATGTCTTTCGACTATATTTACATTTTACTTAGGAATAATTATTTTCTATACTTAAGGCTAAGAAAAAATTGTTAACAAAAACTTAGCATATGGACTTAATTTTTTATAAAACTTAAAATAAACCTTAGTCTACCTAACCTACATACACAATACACACGCATAGATATTATACACAATTATATACATATATTAGTATATACAAAGGTATATACTAATATACATATATTAGTATATACAAAGGTATATATATATATTTCTTAAATGCTAACCTAAACCTATGTAAGCTGGCCATCGCTATTCACAGAGCAAATAGATTGGTCAGCTCTGCCTCATTAGTGAGGCTGGTCCGTAATTGACGGAAACGACGACGAAACATCTTCTGCATCATTCAACCACCAGAAATGCTGGTGCTGCCGAACGACATCCCTCTTATCGCGATTCCCCACCGCCCTACTGAACCTGAGACGATCCACACTGCCGTGTGCGACGTCTCTGCCCTAGTTGAGTCGCCTGTCCCCAGCTTTCCGAGCGACATGGAAGATTAACGGGACCGCTGATCTATCCTGGATCAACCCTATCTGATGTAGGTAGAGGAATGCTTCCGGTGGAGCGAAGCCGTCAGAGCGCACACTCTCGTGGTAAAGGTAGTTGGAGCCCCAGATATCAGGTTATTCGTCGAGGCCATTGCTCTTGCAATGTGCCTTCAAGTCAGCTTAATTACGAAGTTGTCCACTCGTATTAGACTCGCCCTGTTGTAAAGGACCTCATTACGATAGAATTTTTTGTACTCTGATTCTGGTATTCTGTACAAGCGAAGGCAATCCCTCTCAAACACCCGAATCTTTTCCATTAAGCTTGCTCGCACATTGAACCACACGGGACAACCAAATACCAGCATGGGCCTGATAAGGGCCATGTAGCAGATTACCTTTACCCTCTCATCGAGTTGGCTGCTATAAAACAGTCTCTTTGTAAGGGCAAAAGCGCCTTTGGCTCTGGCCAGAGCAGCATCTACATTTTTATCAAAATACAGAAACTAATCTAGCCAGATCCCAAGGTATCTGACTACATTTCGACAGGCAAGAGGCTGCCCGCGTTGTCCAATGATCGAGAACTTTCGCCAATTTTTTCTAGTATCCCTAGAGGCTCCAGACAACGACGTCCTAAAGAGAATGGTTTCCGACTTCTGAAAGTTGATTTTCAACTTCCAGTCATCGCAAAATCGTCTTATCTTATCGAAGTCACGCTGCAAGAGAGTATTAATGACCTCGATTTTTGGACCTGTTCTGTACGCTATCAAATCGTCTGCGTACGCAATAGTATGGGGAAGTGAACCTATCAAGTCGCTTGTATAAATGTTGAATAGGATCAGCGAATTGACCGCGCCTTGCTGAAGACCATTTTTAATTTGAAATATTCCAACATAAGTCACATCACCATTTTTCACGATGAACTGTCTGTTGGTTAACATGTTATAAAGAATGTACAAGAGTGGTTTACTGATCCCCAGCCTAGTCAGCTTATAGAAAAGACCCTCTAACCATACGGTGTCGAAGGCCTTCTCCAAGTCAACAAGGCAGGCACCAGTACATTGGTTTTTGCCTTTATTCCATTGGATATCGGACACCAGTTTAGACGCGGCATGTGAGATACCATGTCCCGCCTTAAAACCGAATTGATTATCCGGAACTATATGTTTGTCCTCAACCCACCTAGACAGAGCTCTATTGATTACTTTTTCAAACACCTTACTGATATTCGGAAGGAGACTTATCGACCGAAGATTCGCCGGATTGGATATATCTTTCCCTTTTTCGGGATAGGTTGAACCACCGCCGTTTTCCAATGCGCTGGATAATGTGCACTATTCATTGCATTATTAAACAGGGTGGTGTAAATATCCACCGCTTCTAGAGGAAGATGTTGAAGCACGATGTTCGGAATATCACCGGTCCCCACTGATTTCTTAGCCCTGATTGTGTCGAAGATCTCATGGAGCTCTTCCTTCGAAATGAACGGCGGTAGGTCACCCTCTCTGGTAATGACATTATTTGCCATATTTTCGTCGCTGAACCGGGTGAACCCAGAGCCCTCGGATCGCCAGTTCTCTACTTCATTTCGAATGTAGAGGTCGTGCACCAAGACGCGATTGTCCAGGTCATAATTAGGGCCAATGGTATCAGTGGCTTTGTATATTTCCTGGAAAGTCGCCCCTATGGCCTCAACCTTCTCCTGTGGATCCTCGATCACAAAGAAGTCGTCATCATCAGCGGCCTCATTTGGATCAATACCTGCTATAGTCAGTAAACGTTTGTTGTCTGTTGTCCGGGCTATTTTAAGACACTGAAGGTCGTTTTGATTTTTTCTCCGAAATAGTTTATTTATTTGCGGGAACATATTCGGATTGCTGGTGTTTACAGCCCCTGTTGTTTCAATACGAACTTACAGAAATTCTGTAATTCTCTTTTATTAAAGTTTGAAGATTTTTAATCGACGACTTCAGTGTCTTAATCTCTGGGTCTTGTCTGTCAGTTAACTGACTGTACAAGTTTTTGAGTCTTGTCAGAAGTCTACTTTTCTGTCGGTGCAGTGCGTCAATAGTGGGATTGCGGAACAGGTCTTCGTTAGTCGTACATCGATACCGCGGTATTGTAGCGTCCATAGTTTGTTTAATTGTCTCGTCCATTTGTTTTAGGTACTTGTCGATCTCCTCGTTCAACAAATTCCTATTGGCCGGTGGATGGAGCGTATTCGACGCGAGTGCTCTTGTCAACGTTGCGGTGAAGCGTGTCCATCGAGTCTTACTCTAGTTGTAAGAATATCTTTGGACAAACTCCTCCAATTCCGCCATTTCGTTGGGAACTGTAATTTCGGTGCTAAAACCGCAATGGTCGCTGTGATACACGAATGTGCGCAGACAGTTTAGCGTTTGTAAATTCGAACCTGTCAGTCGTATACGTTCGTCATACAGCAGTAGATCCAAATAAGACCCGCCTCTGGGAAACGACGGGTTATCCGTCGCTTTAAGACCGAGTCTGTACATGACATCGTGCTGACCCCACCAATCGAGTAGAAGGTTCCCTCTAGTATTTGGCAAATTATTTCCCCAATCTCTGTGTTTAGCGTTGAAGTTCTCGCCGATCATAAAATAATTCTCCCCCGATTCCAGCCTCAGGAGTCGAAAAAGCGTATCGAGCTCTGTAATGAATAAAGTGGATTGTGAAGTCTCAGGTGCATAAACAGAGGCCAAGTACAGCCGCTTTCCACTGCGGAGCGGGATGTAAATGACGACTGCCTCCAACACCCGGAACCTGCGCAACACTTCCTTGTACACTCTGTGAAATTTTATACCTTGTTTAATGAAGATCGCGACACCGCCTCCACGTTTGGAACGGCGCCGGTTTCTTCTTCTAACAATATAATTATTGTACTCCAGTTTGTGCTTATCGGTTAGCTTGGTTTCACTAGCGAACAGCACATCAGGAGTTTGGTCTTGTAGCAATTTAAACATCGCGGCTCTTCGTTCGATCCTAATCAGTGAATTAACATTCACCGCAAGGACCTTCAAAGTTTGCTCCACCATGTGCGTACCCATTACGACATGTGTTGCGTTAGGCCCGGCAGCAGCGCGTAGATCTGGTCCACCTGCTTGGCCTGTTCTTGCACATGCTTTTGCAGCTGAGCCATCTGTCCTTGGATTGCGAGCAAGATGGCCAGCATAGGCCATTTGGGCATAGGCTGGTGTTTGAAACCTAGGAGGTGAATTTGACCTCCACCTTCTGCTGCTGAGCCAATTTTGCTTTCTTAATATCAACGAACTTAGGACATCCCCGATAGTTTGCGGTGTGTCTCACGTTCCCACATAACATGCAAGAGAGCTGCGTCCTATCGGATGCTCCGTCCCTACCCAGAGCACACTCCTCGGAACTGTGGTTCTTTGCGAACTTCACGCATCGAGGCTGCATTTGGCAGCTCGACGCGGCGTGCCCGAACCTCTGGCAGCGAACGCATTGTATAACGCCCTCGCTCCTTTTTAATTTTTCCCAGTGAAACACCTGATAGTCTAGGACATTGATACTCCTTAGACTATCCAGACGGCTTTCGGGACTGAGCTGCACCAGGAAGAACAGCAGACTCCGTTTCTCCCGCCTGGCTCTAGCTGTGGTAAATGGCTTTACCCCCACGAACTTGAGTCCTTCGCACTCCTTCTCTTCGAGCAGTGCCAGGATCTCCTCAGGATCAGAAGACGGTTCCAACCCCTTCAGCAGCATCGATTGTCGCTTTTCACACTTCGGTGTGAATGAGTAGTGCTCCGTCGTCGTTTCCTTTAGGAGCTCTTTCACTTTCGCCTAGCCCTCCACTGTATTACAATGGATGGGATGGCGATCTTTCCCCAATCTCTTAATATTAAAATTATTACCAATGACCAACTTACACAGGTCCTTGGTAGCATTTACCTCGAATTTATAGGTGTTGATAGGCGGCACCTTCTCCTTCTTCTTCTTCTGCTGCTGCTGCTGTTGTTGTTGTTGTTGTTGTTGTTGTTGTTGTTGTTGTTGTTGCTGCTGCTGCTGTTTTTGTAGTTGCCGTTTTTGTGGCTGCTGTTGTTTTAGCTGTTGTCGGTGTTGTGACTGCTCTTGTAGTTGCTGGTGTTTCTTAATCTTTTATTGTTGTAGCACTTGTGCCACTTTATTTGTTTGGTGTTGTTGTTGTTTCTGCTTTTGAGCAAGCTGCTGTTGTTGGGATTGCTCTAGCTCTTCCCTCTTCCTTCTTACCATTTGCTTTTCTTTTATGGCCAGCACTCTTTGTTGTAGCATTTTTATGCTGCTACTTATGGCCTCCATTTCTTCCTCTTCATCGTCGGATTCGCTTGCGGCCAATGAAGCGAAGCTGTTCCCTTCCCTCACTCCGAAAAGCAGCTTTACAGAGGTCGTTGGTACCTTCCTCCTTCTCTTTGTCTTTGGCGTTTGGCTTGAACCACTCGAAGCCTCACCTGACATTTCAGCAGATCCCGCTATAGGCAAAGCGGACCGCTCACCACAATCCATCACGTGATGTTAATCCAATACCACACTTTAAATTTATATTTACTTTTATATAAAAAAATAGAGCCTAAATCCAATTTGTTTAATATCTTAGTTAAGCGTCATTTCTTACTTACAAGTCGAAACATGTTTAATCTCCGTGGAGGTCTATGAACGACTGCTTTTGGCTTGCAAAGGTGTACTCAGTGTACAATATTTTTATGAATACCCGTTCTTTATGAGTACGCTGCACTAAGTGTTTCGTTGAAAATGGGTGAAGAATTCACTTAGTAATCAAATATCATGTGATTCATTCATTTTATTTTTCAAGCTATGAGTGCAGTAATGAAGTGTACTTGAAATAAAATGAATGTTTTGGAATTAATTTCACGACATTCATTACAGACCCCTATTTCGCAACCCATGCTCTTTTAGAGCTACGCACTAAATTAGGCTTATGCTTGCAAGACACATACTAAGGTTATTAATATTAATAATACTAAAAAAGATAACACAATTACCCAGCTTAATAAAAAGATAAAAAAATTGTTTTAGAAAGGTTATTTTGGAAACAAAGAAATAACTAAATGTCGAACAACTACTCAAATTAACAGCACTTTTGGAAGCATATAGAAAAAAAACAACTGTGCTTACTTAACTTATTAATGTTTACTTATAAAAACTATCAAAAAAATATTTATAATTTATTTACGAAAAAAAACAAACAATAAAATACTAAGCAACTGCTTAACAGACGAAATTGAAAATAACATAATACGTATCATACTATCATACTCGTATCTATTAAAGAAATCGATACCTATTTTAAGGAATCCAGTTGGGCCCAAAAAACAAATACAGGCTTTCTGAAAAGTTTGGATTGAGTTAAACTAAACTAAATAACTTTAAAAACCTAAATAAAAATATATTACAATACATATGTACCTTAATTAATAAAATCAAAATAGTATTACATGAATTAAATAATATGGTATGTACAAATGTTCAAATACCTAAATCAAAAAAATAATAAAAAATGGGAAATCTAATTAAATTAAATTAATTAATAATAATTAAGAGTGGAAATTTTATTGTTTTTAGGAAAAATGGGATAGAAAGAGAAAGAAAGATGTTTTTGCTCAGTGGTTATTTCGCTCCGTGGGTGGCATCCAACATTTAATTGGGAGACTAAATTCCTAGTAGAAGTTGGCTTTTTGTTGATTTCTAGTCATCTTTGCTTGATTTTTGGTAACTGAACAGATGGTAACGGGCGAGGTTGGGATTCGAACACCAAATCTTCTAATTTTGGAGGCCAGTCCACTATCACTTGAGCCGCGGTCACCCACATATAAGCAAATTATCGCTGAAAAAGAAAAAAACCTGACAGAGTACATGTATAGCCGTGCGTTGTTGAACTGATGACGGCTGCGTTGATATGAGATTGGTCTAATTGTTTTATATCCGCAAAGAAAAGAAGAAGAAACAGAAAATCGAAAAAAAGTCTTTTTATGTACATCACAATTTGCTTGTAAGCGAAGGCTTAAATTTGATTATAGTGAAAATAGAAAAGAGTAATTTTATACAAATAGTTTACTATATTCATCACTTAATACGCATTTTATTTAAAATGAAATAAATTCAAGATTTTAAGAATATATTTATTTAATGAATGTATCACAGATCGAGTAGTTAGTTGTTGAGTCATCATTCGGGTTGATAATTGTAATGTATCATGTGGGTGCAATGAAAGACAACTTTCACATATTGTTACACATTTTATTTATCTTTAGTTCACAAGAGAGTTATAAAGTGAGGTGGTCCAACAAAACTGGTGATACTTTTATCAGCTTTCTGATATCCAGTTTGCTCTTACTAAGTGCAGGTGTGTGTATGTACATACACAGCCCAACCTATTCATTAATCCAACTTCCTAAGTGCAAGTGTGTATATTCACATATAACCATTACCTAATAATCATATTTTCCGTAATTATGTTCCACATATGATAATGCGAAAAATATTTTTCCTATAAGGCGTTTTCCTTTGAACAGGCAGAAGGCTTTTTTTTTGGACTCTGATTTTGATACCAATGGAACACCGAAAACTTCTTCGAGCTTTTATTTTTTAAGTATTTTTGCTTACGAATCAATTTCAACACTCAGAATAATAAATTGCACGAAAACAGAAATCTAGTTCGACACACAATACTATTTGACGTTAATACATATTTATATGTTTTAGTACATTTTGACATAAAATCCAGGAGAGAAATTTTGATTCTGAAATTTAAATTAGAATCAACATTTTGTCATGTTAATGTCACTTTTGTACTCTGGAGCACAACGAAAACGCCATTAGATGGCAAACTCTACTAATGCTTTTGCAAACCCTTAACCTTCGCAAAAACGCACTGTAAGTGAATTACCAACACGTTGTACATCTCTACAACCTGCCAGAATTTTCGGTCAAATCTAAATTGGGGTCTTCCCGGACTTTTCGCTGGAGTATCCTCATCGTTACATTTAAGTTTTTTAGGGTGCGCCTTGTTGTTGCAACATCAAATTCATCCAGTCCTGCATTCCCTTTATTGCGAGGGACTTTTTTATTGGGAGATCGAACTTCTCCCTTATCCTCATATTCCTTCGTAATTATTCTATCCGTGCGATGTGGAATCGCAACCTACCCACTAGTCTTTGTGATTGCGTATTCAGGAAGATCTCAGCTTAGGCGGGCGCACATGTAGAAGGGGACCTCAACTGAATTGGGGTAAGTAAGTAGTACATTTAAGATTTCAAATGACTTGTTTCACTTGCAACACCCTTAAATTTCTGGGTGCGGGTTAAGCCAATGTTTTGTTAAGTTTTTTATGGAACTATAAAAGTTTTTTTACTCTCAGGTAAAAAAAGATCTGTTACGCTTATTACAATCAAGGGTATAAAAATTGATTGATAAATTTATTTATGATAACAAATATAAATACTACACTGAGGAACAATTTAAAAAAAATTTCTGTTGAGTTAAATTTTTCAGCTGTTTTACAGTTAAATAGGTACCCTGATTACAAAACTGTACTTAGTTTTCTTCTAACACGTCACGCTACAGAGAGGTTCTGTCTCGATCCATATACATATTTATAATATCTATTATAGCGAATAAGTGAAGTGGAGTCCGCGTTCTCGTCGGCATAAATGGAGTAAGCAAAGCTTTTATTTACATACATATACATATAACTATTCCCTTTCTTTTAGATCATGTCTGCCTCACAAGTGCTTAAATAGCCCTGATTTATTTTGTTATATATGTGGCAGTTTTACCATTCCCAGTCAAGGAACAACCATCAGTGCATTTGTCAGGGAAGCGTATTTTGCATATTTTAAAGTAAAAATTGGTGATCAAGACAAACGTTGGGCAAGTCACAAGGTGTGCAAACAGCGTGTTGAGAGTTTACGGATGTGGACAGAGGGAACTCGAAATAAATTGCAACTTGGTATACCTATGATTTGGCGAGAGCCCAAAGGTCATTCAAGTGACTGTTACTTTTGTATAGTGAAACATCCGGATATAACAAGAAAAACAAATAGTAAAATAGAGTATCCTAGTTTACCATCAGCCATACGCCCAGTACCTCATTCAGCTGAAATTTCAGTGCCAGTTTTCAAAAAACTACCTTCTTATTACAAGAATACGAGTATATTGGAGATCGAAGTGACACCAACCAACTTCCTTTTTAAAAAGGAGGATGACTTCATTCGTAAGGGATTTGATCAGAAAGAGTTAAATGATTTGGTCCGGGATTTGGGACTTTTTAAAAAGACTTCAGAGCTCTTAGCATTAAGACTTCACGAGAAAAACTTGCTTGAAAAAGTAGCTAAGGTGTCCTACTTTCGATCAAGTATAGTGTATCCTCCTCCACAATGGAAACTTATTTGGTGCAGTCCCAATAGGCTACTCAGTTTGTTTGCGTGAAGAATATCAAGAAATAAAGAGAGTCATTGATTTGTTGCAATACCACTTGCTCAAATGGATCATCTATGTTGACCTTAAAATGGTATGCTTCCTTCTTGGCCAGCAAAGCGGGTATACCAAGTATCCCTGTTTTTTGTATATGTGGGACAGCAGAGTTCGTGAGAAGCATTGGGTACAGTTGAATTGGCCGCCAAGATCTGAAATCAAACCTGGTAATCCAAACATTCTACATCAGCCGCTTGTTGACAGAAACAGTATTATAATTCCACCTCTGCATATAAAACTGGGCATTTCGTCGAATGTCTTTTGAAAAGGTAAAGGCCGGTGTGCTCGACGGTCCACAGATTCGGCAGCTCATTAAAGATGAACAATTTATTGGGACAATGACAGAACTCCAAAAGAATGCTTGGTTGGCATTCAAAAACGTTGTCAAAAACTTTCTTGGAAATATGCGAGACGCAGAAATTCTCCAGCAACTTTTAGAGAGCTTCAAACGCTTGGTTGCAATATGAGCATCAAGGTTCATTTTCTGCATAGCCATCTTGCTGACTTCCTGCAAAATCTAGGTAGAGTCACTGATGAGCAAGGTGAGAGATTCCACCAAGATCTAAGGATCATGGAGGCACGGTACCAAGGTAGATAGGATGTACATGTGATGGCTGACTACTGTTGGAGCATCATGCGAGATTTTCCACAGAATGAACACTCCAGGAAAAGTTATAAACGAAAATTTTTACCTTGATATGTAGTTTGCCGTTTGGCTAAAGAAGTTTGTTACTTTTATGAGTAAAATTATTTTCTTTGAATATTTTGTTTGGTATTGCTTCCTTAATTTTTTATTGTATGCAAATTTTGCATCTTATTTAGAACGAAAAGATGATATCCTGTAGCTTAAAAAGTGACGTGGTAGACAAAAACTGTGATCATTTTCGCATTCAGACGCCAAAAATAAGACAAAAACAAGTGTCAGGTCTTAGCCAACGAAATGTGTGTTCCCCAGTGCTATTTATATAAACTCACAAATGGCGATTTTTCATTAAGAAATTTGTATTTAATGCCATAATTACATTTCCTGGAAAAGATACACAAATAATTTTTTCCACAGCTCATAAATAACAAAATATATATTTTACTTATGTACATAATAAACTTAATTTTTACATTTCGTTAAAACTTTAACCCAAATTGATTCTATCACCCATTCAAGAAAAATAAACAGAACATATGGTACACACCGTTCCAACGGAATAGGTACAACATTTTTCAGAAGTTTGTGTTTCATTATTTGTGAATAGTGTGCATGAATTTATTATTTCATGCTGGTATCTATTTGTCTATGATGTTGGGAAAAGGAATTAGAAAAAATAATTTAAAAAACAACGTTATTTTTTCTCTGGTTCTTTTGCATGGTATTCCATTTGGAAAAAATCAGTTTTTCTTGAATTTAAAAATAAAAAACCCTAATTAGAACTCTTGTTTGTCACCATTGCATGCCAAATTCGATCGAGATTCCTAGAACAAAAAACACTTCCAGCTGCGTCAAAATTATCGATTCAAAATAAATTTCTCATGCAACTAGGTTTGATTGTAGGTCAAGTGCGACACTGAAAAGGCACTACAGGTGATGAAAATACTGCCCGAAAAATCTTCCATAATCCCAAAATTTCATCCGATATCATTAGCAATGATGAACGGTTGGTGTATAGATTTGCAGTGATTCTCTTAGCTATTTCCTGTGGAATGGAAATTCATGCAGAAAGGTTCGGTTCATTCGCTAGAGAAACGGCCCATCTGTTTGTGTCCCATGGTATTATATGCCAACAACTGTCCAACAAGTTTTAATCTAAGGCGAGGAAATAATCAAGAAAGTGCTAGTGCCACTTGGACAATTATCCGAGGAAGCACAGGAAGCTTGAAATAAAGAAAGAATCGAAAAATTAAGTCGACAAGCTATTAACGCAAATATTTTGCCTTCATTACTTATAACATCTGATCTTTATATTTCAGACATGAAGCCAAAATTGGCGGTAGATTCCGGTAGTAGCTTTTCACGGAAGCGCTTGACCTGTTAAAGATTGGAGATTATCGTCAATCTGAAGCTAGTGGCACTGGGATGTAATGGGAGGAAACGGAACCAGGTATGCTAATTTAGATATTACTAAACGAGTAAATTAAGGTAACCTCTTGAGATTGATTTGCATCAAGCGGTTCATGCATTAATGTACGTTTCGTTCCTCTGTACGACGCCTATTTGGATGTAGATTTGATATACGAGGGAAACTTTGGCAAAATGTCTTATGCTTTCGGCATCTAAGCTGTAGACTTTCAACGATCCTCATCAAGGCCAAATTGCAGAGGATGGTAGCAGACCGAACATATGGTATATTCAGTACTCCACCCATGACACTTAAATTGTACTAGGTTGGGAAAGGAAGCCGTTTTGGAGCGGACCATTGGGAATGAGCTGGTAAAACACTATGTCTGACAATGGTTTCTGGTTTTAAGAATTTGTAACAGGATGTCAGCCATATTCATCACATTGTGTAGACGCCCCTCCAGTATTCTGGATATCGGAACTTTCCGAGGAGCCAGCATCGACGCAAAATCGTTGTTGCAAACAGGGTACGAATTTTTTCTTTTCAAAGAACTTAACACTCAAGGGATATGATTACCTTTAATATAACTGAGCGCGTATAAAGTTTTTTGGAGAATGATTTGGAGGGAGAAAGCAAGCTGTTTGGATTTAATTGTTATTTCTCGCTTCATGGGTGAATCAAATATTTACTTGGGAGGTAAAATTGTTAGCTTAATTTGACTTCTAGTTGATTTCTATTCCCGGGTTGGGAACATGCACCAACTTATATGTAGGATACGGATAAAAGAAAGCATGTCCTGGAATATGGTTGCAGTAGTACTTCTGGGGCCTGTACAAAGATTAAAACCGAAGTTATAGGTAAAAACCAACTCAGAATGAAGTCCTATAAATATCTTGGTAATTTGGTATTAAGGGGAGTGTTCTTTCGATGAACTGAAGGAAAAATATATACTCGTATACATATAACCGATCAGTTCAAACCTTTAAGTCCGTAAAAAAACTGCTTAATGTTCATAAACGGAGTCTCGATCCGCTACAGTAAAATAATAAAAACTCTTCATGTAAACGTTACAAACCCACTTTCTTGTTGTGTTTTATTTAATGTTTTATAATAAATTTCTTTTATGGAATTAAGCTTTATAGCAAATTTTAGACAATTCCTTTGAGAAATTCCCCTTTTGAGACATTTTTTGAGTGTGAGTGATTTCACATCAGTGACCTCCTATTGACGTCATCGGAGACATTCTCCCCAACGATGAACTATTGTATTATACAATTCAATCTTAGCCTTAACCGCTCCTATTTCTGTCTTCCTTTGCCACCACTTTGTCTTATTTGTCCCGAATCTGATGCTAAAAACTTTTGGTATGCATGTTGTTGAGTGGGTACATGAAAAGAAACAACAGATTATAGCATGTGATCACGAAATTGTCGAATTGAGACAAGAGACAGTGACAGACGCATCTAAGAAAATGCCTAGTCTTCCCACGCATTCTCCCGCCACCGGATCGCATGCGAAATCTCGTTGTTATCTGCAGCCAGTAATAGGAAGTTACAACTTGCATTATGTTGTTATTGTCGGTGTGATAGCGATGCATAGTCGCTGTTGATTACGATGAATGGGAAGATATTCTATTACAATTTTTGTTGATAGATCGGGTCGTGACGTGTGTCGGTGTTAAGTTATTTTCGTTGGCGCTGTGCGTGCATTTAGCGCGTGAAAAATTTTGTTTTTTGTTTTTTGTGAAAATTTGTTTTATTACCAGGTGAGTAGTTATATTTATTTATTTATGTGAGAATTCATAATTCTTCCTTTTTGGGCTTTGAATATGTATATGAATTATGAGTGCGAGTGATAGCGTCCATTGTTATTATGCATGTTGCTGAAGGCTTGTGTATTTTATGAATGAAATGTGCTGTTGTTTGAATGAGTTGTGTGTGTGTTGAGTGATTGGGAAATTGAGCAAATGCAAGTGAGTGGACTTTATGGATTACGGATTTGTATGAGAGTGCGTGTGGGCTTGGGTTGCGGTTGCAATGGTTTTGTTTGAAACAGATTTGTAAGTGAATTACATTTTTCTTTGAATTAGTATCAATTTTTTTTATTTTTTTTTGAGTGATGATCGCGGTGACAGAAAAATTTTAACCGTGAAATAAAATTATTTTGTGTGTATGATTACTATATGATGTTCTGGATATAATTTTATATTTGGGTTGTTGGAATAATCAATTGGGTAAATAATAGCGAGTGGTATTTTATTTTGTTTATTGTGTATAGGCATACAAAATTTGTTCTCATTTGTGAATCTGTTGGATTTTCGATAGGTTTGAAATAACTATTGTTCTTTGGTTCAGTTTTCTATTGTTGGTGAGTCGTGTGTTGGTAGCGGGCAAAGTTTGGTAATTGGTCGTTTTAAAATTCCTTGTCGAGTTTTCACCTTAACGACTTTACACTCCTCACCCCTGCTTCTCACAATCCACCAAAATGGGGGGAAGCTGGGGAATGAAGTTTCACTTCGTCCCTTCTGTAGCTGTTGTATCCGCAATCTGCTTCCAGTCATGGATCGCGTTTTTCATAAGGCTTCGCAGTTCTGCATCGGCCACCACGAAGTTAGTCCCGCAGTCACTGTAGATTTCACCGAAGATTCCTCGTTGTGATGCAAACCTTCTGAAAGCGGCCAAAAATGCTTGGGTTGTGAGACCCCTTACCGCTTCTAAATGTATTTCTTTGGCCAAACATATAAAAATTGCTACGTCCCGCTTGTGAGATTTTAACCCGCGAGCCTTCCATGCTCTACGCAGGGGAAAACGGCCTTGATGCGGTCACTCGGGGTAAAGGTAGTTCTCCCATAAGCTGTTGTACTGTCTGACTGCGAAACCTAAGGCATGTTGTGCATTCGCTGATATGCTTCATTACCGTTCTTTTAAGTTAAAACACCCAGTACTTCCATCTCATATGCGTAATCGTAAGTTGTATTCCTCCATGTAGTGACCTTTCGTGTGAATGACGTATGACAAGTTTTGTAAAGTGATGTCGCGGCTCCAAAATTATCGGAACTGTCTAGTTCGCTGGGCGAAAGTAGTCCATCGTGACGATTGGAGGGATCTCTCTTTGCGTTATCCGCAAAGCGCTTACACCAGGCTGCAATTCGGTTGAGACATATTAAGCTTGACGATCGTTTAATCAGCTGACTGAATATCTTTTCCAGCAGTCCCGACCTGTGGACTTGAATTTTTCGTTTTCCTTCCTCTATGGTGAGCTTATTTGGGAGCTCTGGCAAGTTATAGATCCAAGTCGAACACAAGAATTCCGGACTATTCCACCATAATGTCTTGCCAATTAGTGCCGATGGCATCATCCCTCTGGATGCTAGGTCTTTTGGATTTGAGTGTGTTGGGATATGCTTCCATAAGTGAGCATCCCTCAACCGCTGGATTTCCCCTACCTGATTACTCAAGAATGTTTTCCAACTTGAAGCTGATGCTTGCATCCATGCCAGGATGATGGTACAGTGCATCCATGCGTGCATCGTAGCGTTCTTCAACTCGAGCATTTCTGCGATATAGCAGAGTAGCTTAGCCAGAATAACAGCGCCACAGAGCTCAAAACATGGTAGACTAACCGGTTTTGCTGGTGCGACCTTGGTTTTGGGCATGATGAAATGCATGTGTACTTTGCCTTCGCTATCTTCTTCCCGAAAGTAAATTGCTGCCTTCTCCGATGTGTCACTGAAGCCGCCCAATTCTATGCGGTTCTTTATGCCAACTGTCTTGGCCCACCTTGAGATCCGTATTTTGTTTATAGCCGAAAAGGTGTTGTAAAGGTTGTTCCATTCCTCGAGTATTTCCTTTTCAATCGGTTGGTCCCAGGAGCATTTTCGAATAATAACGTTTGCTCGGAGAATACATGGTGATATCCATAAAAAATCTGGGTAAGAAAGCCAAGGGTGAGCTTGTTAAATGATAAAATATTTCGTCTGCTCTGTTTAAAGTGATAAAATGCTTAAAGTATACTGCTTTCTTAAGGTCTTTTACTTCCTACTTGTTTAACGTAGCGATGGGAAATTTTACGTAGTAATAGAGAATTAGATTAGATACCTATTTCCGGTTTCAATACTGTTTTAGGGGCTCCCTAACGGAGAATATAAATGTTTTTTTATCGTCTGACTTCGGTTTCTTTAACTTTCCATATTTTCATAATGTCTATCAATTCAAAAAAAGCTTGGTAGAGTTTTCACACTATACTCCCCATGCATTTTTAGCTATCGCGCAGATTTTTTTTCCATCCAAAAACAACTATAAAAAACGATTGTTTTTGAACGTGGGTGCTCACATTTGAAATGCGTACAATTATTGTGCTGTCTGTCGCGCGCATTTGCATGAGATGTGACACATAAAGTGAAAGTAGAAACTGTAGGTCGAACACAGGGAAGGAAAATTAATAACAACTATCCTTGGTAGCTGGTGGTGACGATGGCGTGATAGTTAGCTCATTGGACTATCACGCAAGCAGCCAGGGTCCAATTTCTGGTTAGGTCACCTAACAATTTTTCACAATCACCCTTTCGGCAGCAACGGAATACCTCCGAAAGTAAAACCGCCGTCTATGAAAAAGGTTCTCAGGAGTGCCGTTCGGAATTGGCAATAAATCGTAGGCCCCACTCAGGCGTGTAAAAATGATAACGTGTGCAACACAAATGAGTTCGAGAAGCTAGGCTTTGGCCCATACCGGGCTGTCGCGCCAAGTATGCTTGTTTTTTTGTATCCCTGGCCGCTTCTAGTGGAAGAAGACTTCAACCAACTTGCCGTCCGAAACTGGTGGCAGTTAGCTAAAGGCCAGGCTAACTGGAGAGGACTATTGTCAGAGGTCCACCTCTGAATGTAGTGCCTCCTAGGTAAGTAAGTATCCACGATGATATGACGGTAGAATCTGGCAACAAAAAACATGCCACATGTGACTGCTAGTAATAAAATAAATAAATTCAACTAATTTTGTTCATACAATTATTTTATTAACTTTTTTTTAAAAATGATCTTCTAAATTCTTAGAAATTGGAATTATCTTTATGTTTGAGTGCAAAAACATAATTTGGTTAACCAAAACTGGGTCGGATCCAACCACAGATCGTTTCTCGGAAATTAAGTTTCTAGCTGAAGAGAATACGCGTCCGGAAGCAGCACTACTTGCCGGCATAACTAACTCTAAACAAAAGTGATGATTCAACTTGGTGCAAGTGCAACCACTGCAAAACATCAAAATCTTCATAATGAATTTATTTTATTTGCCTTTTTTGCACTGTATGATGATTGCACCTACATGTCAAAAGTTAGAAACCAAATAAACCTTGTAATCATTTCATTCAGTTATCTCAGTGGACTCAGTGTACTCAATGTATTTTTTGCATTAAACATTGCACCCGATTCGCTCACATCAAGCCAGTTCAAGTACCAAAGCGTGGAAGTGAATGAAAGCAGTGCGCTCATTTTGATATCAAGTTACCGAGTATTGTACATTAACCGCCTCTTATGTTGTGGGCTCCCTAATTCACTGTACACTTAGTTGAATAATGACAGTAAATAGAGTACACGAAAGTACAGCACTCGTTTGGTCAGAGCAAATGAATGTATTCATGCAGACCTTTAATATCCATTTCATGGGCTCAAACAGTCGGGCAATTTTTGACAAAACAAAACATTTTGTCGGCTGTGGGTCTTCTGGAGGTAGAGCAAAAGTCGTCCGCTTGAGGAAGCCAATTAATGAGCAATTTTTAATTCTCTCAGATCCTTCCGATGGTACTGCAACCGATGACTCTCGATCCTGGATTACAATTTCCTTCAGAAGCTCTTCCGCGTTCGCCGTCCATTTTCCCAAAGTGAAACCAGCCTTTTCTAAGACGGTTTTAATCTCCCGTCTTTTGAACTCCGCTTCTTCCATGCGGTCTGCGCCATGTTAACATATGGTACATTTCTGCACAGATCAAATTTGGCTGCTTTTGGGAATATTGCTTCCGAAGGTTTTGCTGTTTCCAATAATGCCCGAATCGCAGGATAAGGCACTGGCGCTAAACCGAACGTCACCGTTTTGAGATAAAACACCTTCAATTCGTCGGCTGGTATCTTACGCCAAAAGATTAGTTAATGGTATGAGTCCGAATCAGCCACCCGTATTCTCGATGTCCGCTGAGAAAGGGAAATGGTATAATCTCCATCGTAAAGTGATGTCGGTGACATTGTAAGGCAGGTCCAGTCATCAGATGATCATTCAGCGAGGATCCATCAGATGTCCTAAATGATGCATCAAAAACAACTTTCACCTTTGTTGTGGAACGGAATGATGTGGAAGAGAATAGTGACCTTTGGATATGTCGAATTCGTCTACTTGGCTCATGTCACCGAGCTGTCGATCCTCCTCAGGACATGAAACATATTGTTCATGTAGTTGGTGATCTGCGGCTAGACGTCTTTCCAGTGATTTAAAATGTTGGAGAGCTCCTTCTCGCGACCTGCCTAGTAAAAGACGAAGTTTTTCCTTGAACGGAAGGGCTACTTGATAGTGTCCATCCATCTACGTTACGTTCTTCACGAATTGTTTTTCACAAGCTGTTTCTTCCGAGGAGTAACGGCGTTCAAAAGTAGTTTTTTTCAATTCCCAGAATTTTCGGAGAGCAGTATCAAGGTTGTAAGTTTGGAAAAATTCGCTAATTATTCGAGGCTGAACAGGTGACCACTCCAACTTTATGCTTTGAGCAACAAGAATGCTTTTATCTGCATGACGCTTTAGTCTGGAAGCCAAAACATCGCTGTCCAACAACAAACCGTTTTTACGTGGCTTGTTGAACGTTGGATCTGCTCGTTGTAAACCGGTGAGGCATCACCAATCGCCAACGGGAAGTGTTCGGATCGTGAGATGCCCAGACAGTGATTTAAATACTAATGCCTTAGTCGTCGTTTTGAACGATGTGTAATACGGTGCCAAGGTGACGTCCGCAGCCCGTTTTCAAGTGCCACTACTGACCAACCCTAACCTGGCCAACTCGACATCAGCGGACTTTGGTTTTAGACGGAGAAGTTGGACTGCAGCTTCCGTAATGAATGAGGCTTAAGATCCTGAATCCAGTAAAGCCCTGAGCGGCAAACTGTTCCCCGAAGGTGTCTTAACTTTCACAACGGCCGTAGCTAACAAAACCTGGGTGAGAGAATCCTGTGTTGAGCGGTGATTTCTAACGCCAGAGCTAGTTTAGGGTACTTCACTTGCTGGATGGAATGCTGGTGCTTCGCTGTTAAAAGTTGAGGTGGCATATGGTTGTGTAATGTTTGGATAGTAGAGTGAACGTTGATTTGCGTTGTGATGGAAGAGTGAGTTTGAGAACTGTATGGGTTGTTATATGTTGTGGAAGGATTATTAGAAGATATTTGCGGAATCGGATTTTGCATATAGGGAACATGATTTGGACTATTGTGTAATAAAGAATGCTGTGGTTGTTGACAGTAATGACACCTACGTGGACTAGGACATTGTTTTGACGAATGACTATAGGGTAAACAACTTAAACATAGACCTAATCTTTTGGCATTCTGATATTTTTCAGAAATGCTCATCCTTAAAAACTTGCTACATTTCCTTATGGCGTGTTGACCTTTGGTACAAAGCTTGCAGGTGAACTACGAGGTGTTTGATTGAGTGTGGAACGAGTTCCGCTGCGATGTCTTTTTTGAAGAATATACGGATGATGTACTGATTGCCTCTAGCATACGGAAACTCGTTTTGAGAAACTGCGTAAATTCCGCAAAGGTTGGAAGGTCCTTGCTGTTTTGCTTGGAACCTAGTTTCTCCTCCCAAAGCTGTTGTGTTTTCGAAGGAAGTTTTTGTAACAAAATGTGCACTAAAACAAAGTCCAGTGTTTGACCGTTCGCGTTAGATTGTCCATTGATGATCATACCTATCTTAAACAATAGCTCATACCTTAGCATAATTGCCCTTAGCAATCAATAAATGTTGCTCAGCTTCTCCATATACGCCCGTCTTAAGGTAGTGCGTCTTTTGAATTTCCGGCAGAAATGAATTGTGATGCACAAGAGACACAAACAAACAGTGAAAACAGCGTCAATACTCATAACTCTCCGAGAAAACCGGCACTGGAATGTTCTTCAGCCATACATCTGCATTATGGGATGGTTTTGTGGTTCATTAGAAAGCTACGGCCTTTTAAGAAGTTTTACCTCGAAATCAAAGGTTTCTCACTTTAACGGCCTATAACTTGGAGAGGGATGAAAATAGACCACCCCAACAATACAATTTGTTGTTTGCCATAATGTCAGGACTCTTTAGCTATCAGGACGAAAACCGAAATTGGGACACCCTGTATATAACATACATATTTTAAACACTTTATTTTTCATACAAATATTTTATTTTTGACATTTCAACTTTATTAAATTTTCCTTTACACGAGTTTTGTACTTCTTGCTTACCAATAGTTTTTTAAGAAGAAAAAAAAGAGAGAAAAAACAAAAAGAGACAAGTTACAATTAGTTGGTTAGTTCTTAGTTTGCCCACAGTGGCTTGTAGCATTAAGGCGATATCACAAAGTGTACAACGAAATAATTTTTTTTTAAGGCAATAATTAAATACTACATCTCGGTCAACCTGACAAATTTGATCGACCGCGATCAATACAGAATATATTCTATCTTTACAAACAATCATTTTAAATGATAGGTGTCGCTTTTAACAAACCGAATCTAACGTATTATATTTTTTCCACAGGCGGATGTTACGAGCCTCGACAACTCCATCATACGGCAGTTGCGTGACTTGGCAATTTTCAATATCGCGTATTACGTATCTATCATTAGGCAGAATCTAGTTTAGTTAGTTTTAAATGCATTTTATTTTCTAAATCATTAACTCTTACATACTAACAAAAAATGCTTAAATGCTAGCTTAAAATTACTTAACAAACTTATACTAACTTACTGGCCCCACACAGGCACTCTAAGCTACTCTAAACTCTTATATATATGTCTTTCGACTTTGTTTACATTTTATTTATTAATACTTATTTTCTATGCCTAAGGCTAAGAAAAGAATTTAACAAAAACTTAGCATATGGACATAATTTTTTATTTTTTATAAAAACTTAATATCGAACTTAAAATAAACCTTAGTCTACCTAACCTATATACACAATACGCACACACATACATATAGACATTATACACAATACAATACATACACTTGTATATACCTGTGTATATACTAATATATATATGTATTTCTTAAATGCTAACCTAAACCTATGTAAGCTGGCCATCGCTATTTACAGAACAAATAGATTGGTCAGCTCTGCCTCATTAGTGAGGCTGGTCCGTAATTGACGGAAACGGCGACGAAACCCCTTCTCCATCATTCAACCACCAGAAATGCTGGTGCTGCCGAACGACATCCCTCTTATCGCGATTCCCCACCGCCCTACTGAACCTGAGAAGATCCACACTGATTAGGCAGAATCTTATAAACGATATATGGACCCCTGAATTTAGGAATGAGCTTCTTGTTTACACCAATTGTGGTATCAACATTCTTGATTACTACGTAATCCCCCTTTCTATAGGAACGCGCTGGACTATTATGTCCCTCAGCATACCGAGCATTGTAGGCCTGGACCTTAATAATCGCTTCTGAAGCGTTCTCTCTTAATTTACTTAAGTTCTACTCTCTGCGCTACTCCAAATAGCAGTTGACTTGGCGTGGTATGAATTGATCTGTGTATAGTATTATTTAATGCGTATTCAACCTGTGTCAGTGACTTTACCCAATCGGAATGTTCAAACGGCTCAGAAAATTTGGCAACCATGCCAGTGAGCACGCGTTACCGTTGACCGTTAGCTTGGGGGGAATGAACTGCAACTTTTACATGATTTATATTTCGTTCTATGGGAAAAGCGCCAAAATCTAACGATGTGTAGCAACTACCTCTATCTGTAATCACTCTGGATGGTCTACTATAATATTCAAAATATTTACTAAGTGAAGCGCATACTTCCTTGGCACTTGTTGATATAACAGGATATAATTTAACGAATTTTGTAAAGGGAAAGTTCCCTTCAATGTTTTTAAACCAGTAATGACGCTTAATTTGGTCAGAGCATTTCGTAATTCCTAGATGTCCGATTTTCTCATGAATGTCTCTGATTAGGCTATTTTCCATTGCTGAGGGAACATAAAATCGAAGCTCATCGGGTCGGATTTTTTTAAACACAACACCGTCCTGAAGTACAAATGATTTACAACTCTCTGAACTTAGTTTGTCTCTCAATTGAAGAATCACCGCATCTCTATTTTGAGTAGCTCTGAGCTGGAAATCAATATCGTCGGAATCGATAACAGAGATTACGTTATATCTACTCAGTGCGTCAACATGACCCATATTAACTCCTCTTCTGTGTTTAGCTTTATAACCGTAGTCCTCCAGCTCCAAGGCCCATCGAGCAAATCTGGCATTTACGCTCTTTTTATTTAATGTCATCGTAAGGGAATTACTATCAATAACAACGGTGAATGGGATTCCTTGCAAATAAACACGGAAGCGATGAAGAGCTGAAATTATGGCGAGCATCTCAAGCTCGAAACTATGGTATCTAAATTCATGAGCGGTTGTACTTTTAGAGAAATAAGCTACTGGATGGAATTTGCCATCACTTTGCAGCTGAAGAAGAACCGCACCATAATCCAGAGAGCTCGCATCACAGTGTAACTCCGTTTCTTTAGTAGGATTATAAATTGCTAGTACGGCCGGGGAAGTTAAACGTTCTTTTTAGGTACGGAAGGCTACCTCGCACTCAGGGGAAGAATTAAATGGTACACCTTTTTTAATCAGATCGAATAACTATTGAACTGAGTTAAAGTCTTACAAAACTGCTCTGAAGATATATTCTTATTTTAGTAATTCATTTGAAGACGAATATCAAAAGCTCCGAGAAAATCCCGGCCAATAAGCAAAGGTATAGGAGTAATGTTATCTGAAATGATCTTAAAGGAAGTTGGTCTTATCTGTCCTTCTATTTTTAAATGACATTGTACCGTACCGTAAGTATAAAGCTTAAAATCTCCTAATCTCTTGTAATTTGAACCTCTCAACTTTCTTCCAATGCAAATATCTTCACGCAGCAGGGACTTGTGTATAAAGCTAACCGGACTACCGGTATCCAAAAGGGATATACAGGGTGCCTGACTCGTACTCTAACTTTTTAAAATGCTATAATTTTTTTATTTTTTGATAAAATTTATTGTGCCAAAGCAAAAAATGTTGGAAAAAGACATCAATTTTCAAATTGTATCAGTAGTTTTCAATATGTCCACCTGAAGAAAATTAGAAAAGATGCCACTAAATAAAACGCGCTTTACTTCGTTATAATATTTCAATATTTCAAACTTTATTAAATGGAAGGTTGGTTCGTTCGAACGAGTATGAAAGTTGTTTTACTGTGTGTGAAATTAAGATGGGGATGCGTTTTATATGGGAGCAATAGCAGGTGTGGTGAATATAATTCTGGGGAAATTGGTACTGTTGGGGAGATTGGTACTGTTCTTTAATGTGGTACAGTGAGTCAATTGTTATTGGCGCGAACATTCCGGCCGCCTTGATGGGTTGTAGACCGTCAATCACCGTCTTCTAGTATTGGGGCGATCTTTGCTATAGGACGCCGATAGCTTCCGGAACTAGTCTTCAGTTCAACTACTCGTACCTTCCCGTCGCCTCCCGTGATGACCTTAGTTACTCGAGCAAGTTCCCACTTGTACGGGGTTAAGCTGTCTTCGTGGACCATCACCAGACTTTCTTCTTTGATGTTCTGCTGAGTTGTGAACCATTTGGAGCGAACCTGGATATTTTTGAAGCACTCGCTTAACCATTCCTTCCAAAAGTGTTGCTTGATTGCAGATACACGTTGCCATCTGTTAAGATATGAAAATTTGGTTTCTGGAAAGAATTGATCGCAGCTCCAATTAGAAAGTGCCCTGGAGTTAGCGCACCGATATCGTTGGGATCTGAGGACACTGCAGTGATTGGCCTCGAATTTAGGATGCTATCGATTTCAACTAGTGCTGTCGCCGGCTCTTCGAATGTCAATAGCGCGCTGCCCAAAGTCCTGTAGAGAAGTCCCTTTGCCGACTTCACAGCTGCTTCCCAGAGTCCTCCGAAGTGCGGCACTCGAGGTGGGATGAACTTGAACTCCATCATCTTCTCTGAAGCGAAACTTAAAATTTTGGTTTTATTATTTGTTGCGAAATTCTGCTAATTTGATCCTAGCTCCTACAAAATTAGTCGTATTGTCATAATATTGCCTCTTCGCCCCATCAGACGCTTAAGTGCTGTTATAAATGCATCCGATGTTAGATCAAATGCACAGCTTTTGAAGAAAAACAGACAAATACTGCTATGTAGGTTTTATACGGTTGCTTCCCATGAATCTTCCATGATGTCAATATCGGGCCACAGAAATCCACCCCGCAGACAGAGAATGGATGGGTGGATGTTAACCTATCCTTGGGTAAATTTCCCATAATTTGCTGCAACAGTTTTGGCTTATACCTTCTACAATGGACGCAGTTGCGCACAATCTGCCTAACTACTATTCTTTCATTCATGATCCAAAATCGATCCCCCACAAAGTTGAGCAACGCCTGCGGACCAGCGTGAAAGTTGCTATGATGCAAGTACCTTACATAATTCTTGACGAAAGGATTGTCGTTTTGGCAAGAGCATAGGAAATTTTTGGTCTGTCAATACTCCTTTTTCCAGTTTCGTCCAAGACCAGGCACAACTTCGCAAGTCTTGGGTTTGGTGTAGCCTTAATTTCTGCTATCTCCATGGCGAAGTTTTGTTGTTGGATATACCACACAATTGTAATCAATGCATTGTTGAGGTCTTCTCCCGACAGCTTTATTTCAGTGGATCTATTACCTCTAGCAGTCGTGACGAATTTTAGCATATACGCTACGATCCGCAGCGTCTTAACGTTGGAGCTATACCTGTATAAGATTACTGAGAGGTCCTTCCTAAAACTTCGCATGCGAAAATGTTTTTTCGTTTCTTTCGTTCTAATAACGGTTCACGTACGTCTACTTCAGTTAACTTCGCGTTGTTTGGCCATTCGCTGTACCCTCTTCTCAGGAAATCAGGGCCCGCAAACCAAGATGAGTGTTGTAAGTCCTTAATGTTGCATCCTCTTGAGATTAAATCCGCCGAATTATTCTCCGATCTTACATGTCTCCAGTAGACACCCGGACTTAACGATTGTATGTCGCTTACTCAATTTGCGAGAAAGTTTTCCAAGCACTTGGAGACGCATCCAGCCAGCACAACACAATCTTGGAATCCACCCAAAAATAAATGTGTTCAAAGTCAAAATCGAATGCTGCTTTGACCTTGCTACAAAGTTTGGACAACATCAAATGTTCTATTCTAGTCTAGGCATTGACAGAGTTTTCTCGGGGCAACCTTGGATTTACCAGCAATTAAATTAACCGAGACACTTCCGAATTCGTCCTCACACCTTGCATACAAACAGGCGTCCGAAAACCCATGAATCTGAACATTCCTTACGAGTAGGTGTGGTTGAAAGATGAATAGCGTTCAAGTTTCGCAAGTCTGCCGTGTATTCTTTCCAACAAGCGTCAAATGCCTCAGGCAGAGCATCGTCCCAGTCTAATTTTTCCATCCACAATGATTTTAAAAACATTTTTGCCTTCACTACGATTGGACAAATTAAACCCAGAGGATCGAACAACCTACTCACAGACGATAAGATAGTGCATTTAGTGAGCTTGCTTGGTGAAAAAGAATCTTTGTAGCAGTACTGAAAGGTATCCTGTCGTGGATTCCAAGAAATCCCTAACGTCTTTGTTGTTTCCAGGTCGTCTACGTTCAGCTCTACGTTCGTTGTTTCAGTCGATGTATCTAAAGACACGTTAGACTGCCACTTGTGAAGTTGAAAATGAGCCGATTTGAGGATAGTATTTACTTCCCTTTGAATTTGATGCAAATCGTCGACGGAATTAGCTCCTGTGAGAAGATCATCAACATAAAAATCCCTCAAAACGACCTTTGCTCCTAATGGGAACTCCTCACTAAACCTAACACCAAATTCTTTCAGACATCGAGTTGCGAGAAATGGGGCCGAAAAAGTTCCGTATGTGACGGTATTAAGCTGGAACCTTTTTAGATCCTCCTTTGGATCATCTCTTCATAGAATCAGCTGATACTTCCTGTCCTCAGGATCGATTTCAACTTGGCGACACATTTTGCTGATGTCAGCTGTTAAGACATATCTATGACACCTGAATCGAAGCACAATCACGGGCTTTTTTTCCTGAATCATTGGTCCTACCATCAAAATTATTAGAGGTCGTTTGAAACGATGCGTCAAAGACTTCCCTAAGTTTTGTGGCCGGAGAACGTACTGGTGTGGCATGTAATAGTCCGGCTGTGTAAAGTCAATTTTACTAGTCATTGACATGTAGCCCAAATCCTAATACTCCCGAATGAATTTCGCATATTCGACCTTCAAACCTGGATTCCTATTCAACCTTCGTTCGAGTGACAGAAAACGCTTTTTGGCTATTTCGAAAGAACTGCCAAGTTGACGTGGATTATCCTTGAATGGAAGCTTGGCCCTAAATCTTCCACTTTCAAGGATTCCAACATTTTTGACAAAATGCTGCTCGCAAATAATTTGTTCAGGAGTGTGAATAATTTCAATGGAAATCTCTTCCGTTCTCCAAAATCTTTCCACCAACTTCTATAAATCACGACATGTTTTGCTCAACGATTTCTTCAAGAGATTACACAACAGTCTACTTGCTCCGTTTGCACAATTAGCCCCTGAAACTATCCATCCGAGAAGAGTGTTTTACATAATTGGCGAGTTTGGGCCAATTTAATGTGCCCCTTCATCATCAAATCAAACAACAGATCTGCGCCCAGTAGCATAACTATTGTTTGAGGCTTATAAGGACTGAAAAGAATAAAATCTGTAAATTTTAATACGAGCTAAATTGCAATCCCATTTTGCACCCAAATTAGCCTGTATATTCTCTAGTTTCAGTTTGTTATTGATTTTGCGGTTTAAAATATTTATAAAATATGAGTCAAGAGGAACGTCATAAAAAGATCATCGACAAATGGCTCGAAAATACTTCGCGTCCAAACCATTTCATCGCAAAAAATTTAAACATAGCACGCAGTACAGTGCATTCTGTTATTAAACGATATTTGGAGACGTTGACAGTTAAGCGAAAACAGAAAAGTGGAGCTAAAAGTGGAGAACTGATACAAATTTGGACAGGAAAATAGTTGGTACCATCGTAAAAAACCGGACTATGCCATCCAGAGATGTTGCTCGGAAATATAATACCAACCAAACAATGGTACAAAGATCTAAAAAACGTAACGGTCTAAAAACACGAAAAAAATAAAAAATACCAAAAGTTACTGTAAAGCTAAAAAAAGTTATAAAACCACGAGCCCGAAAGCTATACGAGTTGATCGGCAACAAGAAAGCGTGCTTGGTTTTGGATGACGAAACTTCTGTCAAAGCCGACTTTACTACTCTTCCAGGTGCGCAGTTTTACAACTCGTATGAAGCTGAGATTCTTCCGCAATCAACAACACCGATTGGGATGGAAAAATTCGGGTCCAAATTGGCAGGCCATTTGCCAATGTGGGCACAGAAGCTCATCGTTTATTACAACGGGAAAAATTAACGGAGAAGTGTACATTAACGAGCGCCTAAAAAAACGGTGGTTTCCTTTCTTAAACAAACACGAGGGTTCAACATTATTTTGGCCAGATTTAGCTTCAGCTCACAATGCTCATGCGACGTTGAGCTTTCTTGTTGCTAAAAATGTCGACTTTGTCCCAAAAGACATGAATCCAGCGAACGTAAAAGATTTTAGTGCTAAATGGAAAAGAGCGTCCAAAAAGATCACAGATATAACTGTCATCAACCTTATGAAGGACATTCGAAAGAAGTTGAGGAAAGAATGGGAACCCAAATAATTTTTTTTGTTTTTTGTAATTGTGAATGAATTTAATAAAAACGAAGTTTTAAAGCAAATAAAAAAAATTTACTGAATTATGAAAATATTTTTTTTTTTACTTTGAAGTTTCCAAATTTTATTCGTTTCAGTCCTTAGGACAATGGATCCGCCAAGCTTACTTCCCTGTTAATAATCCAATCCTTTGTTTGCAATCGATGTTGAAGTTGGAAATCTGTTATTGAGCGAGCGACCCGACTCAATGTTTTTCCCGAAATTGTCAAAACTTGATTGCACTGTTTTTGCTTTTGTTTTTTTTATTTGCGAAATTGGGTATTAACTCACTTATGATTTCTTTGTCCTGTCACGGTCGCCATGAAAAAAATTAGAAAAGATGCCACTAAATAAAACGCGCTTTACTTCGTTATAATATTTTAATATTTCAAACTTTATTAAATGGAAGGTTGGTTCGTTCGAACGAGTATGAAAGTTGTTTTACTGTGTGTGAAATTAGGATTGGGATGCGTTTTATATGGGATCAACAGCAGGTGTCGTAGATATAATTCTGGGGAAATTCGTACTGTTGGGGAGATTGGTACTGTTTTTTAATGTGGTACAGTGAGTTAGTTGTTATTTGGCGCGAATAATGGCATTGAGTCAGCCGAAGAAAGCATCGCACGCTGCACGCAAGTAGCTCTGCGGTATTTTGGCCCATTCCCGGCGAAGTGCTTGTTTGAGGTGGTCCAAACTTTGGTATTTCTTAGTGCCAACCTTCGCCTTAAAAACACCCCAGACAGATAAATCCAACGGATTTGCATCCGGAGAATTTGCAATCCATTGTGTCGAAGAAATGAAGTGTGGAACATTGTTTTTTAACCAATCTTGGTTGACGCGCGCTTTGTGAGACGGTGCCGAGTCTTGTTGAAATGTCCACGGTCTCCGACCGAAATGATTGCTTGCCCAAGGCTTCAATACTGCCTCTAAGATAGTTTCACGGTATACGATCCAAAAATACGAGCGGAAAGCGACCATCGGCGGTTATGGCGGCCCAAACCATCACCATCGGTGCTGCCTGGTTTCTGGTGGAAGTCCGAAGGTGTAAATTTTCGAAGGACCTCTCGGGCAAGTAAACTCGGTTATCTTGTTTGTTAACATATTGCTCGGAAACAAATGGCGACTCATCGGAAAAACCAAATTCGGCAACTCACCACTTTCGTGCAAGCGAAATCGTTTAAAAGGCTTGTAAATAATAAAATTATCTGTCATGTGTCAAAATTTGAGTTCACTGTCATGAACGGTTTGGAAATTATAGCAGTCTGAAGTTGGTTGCAGTTCGAGTTAGCCAGGGTGTACAATTAGAAAAATTTTTGCATTACAATTCTATATGAAAGCAACTCTTACCATTTGTACAGCGTTTAAACTCTTCGATAAATCTTGATTATAATCATCATCCACCTGTACTGCTGTATTATCTTCTTTGACGGCTGCAACTTTGAGTTTTAGTTTTGGTGCACTTGGGCAGTTTTTGTACGTGTGTCCAGGATCTGCACATCTTAAACAGGACCCAGCCTGGAGCCTCTCCTTTGTACAATTTATTACAATATGGCCAAATGCCGAACAATTGTAACACCTCGTAGTTTGGATCCTTGGTATCGGATTTGAGCTCTCTATCGGGGCAGATTTGTTGAGCAGTGGTTTCACGATCCTGCGTTTTTCGTAACGTGGTAGGAGACTTTTAAATTCGAGCATGGTTTTCGCTGAATAATGAATCGAGGCATTTGGTGGGGTGTCTGCTAGTCCATCTATGATTAGTTCTATTAAATCCAATTCATAACGTCAGCGTGAGCTGCCAATTCCTGCATAGAGATCACATAATGCAAAAGGGATTCATCTGTGGCTTAGTTGACGATACACTTGATGTTTGCTCACTTTCTAGTCGAACTCCTTAATTAGAATATGCTTGAATGAGTTCCAATTGTCAACACGAACAGTACGAAGAAACATTTTAGCTGTGCCCTGCATAATTCACCGCGCAGAGAGATACTTGCATCGCTCATCACAGCCCAACCATTGAACTACGTCTTCAAAGTCTGAAACGCTGAAACAGCATTTTCGATGTCTGAAAAGTCAACCATCCTTCCCGTGGTTATTGTTGCTAACTCCGCCTCTGCCAATGCCTTTTTCAACTCCAGAATTTTCATAGGTCGCTCTAACCTGGCTAATTCTTTTTCCTCTTCAGCATCAACAATTTCTTCAGTAGGAACATAATTTACGTTTGGTGCTTTAGCACCACCAGAAGCCCCACTAACAGAAGGCAAACTTGCTTCGATGAAAGTAGCAGGCATTTCCTCAGAATCGGAAGTTTCTCTCACAGAAGAAGCAGAAGGTAAGTAATTTGAAGTTTCAGTGGAAGTTTCACTTGAAGGAGCTGTCTCGGGAAGTTTAACTGCTGGAAAATTTATCATATAATGATCGTGCGATAGACGCTGAATTTGTCACATCGATGCCGGCAGCTTACAAATCCTCGATCAACTGCGATTTCGTCAGAAGTTTTTTGCTCATGGCGTCGGATTTTTTTATTTACTTTTTTTTAATCTCGAATTATCTATTAAGCAATGGAACTTCACACGAATTTTAACCTGATTTCATGTGTGACCCCACACCTGATGTTTTAAACACTTTATTTTTCAGACAAATATTTTATCAAATTCAATTTTATTAAATTTTCCTTTACACGGGTTTTGTACTTCTTGCTTACCAATAGCTTTTTAAGAAGAAGAAAAAGAGACAAGTTACAATGAGTTGGTTAGTTCTTAGTTTGCCCATAGTGGCTTGTAGCATTAAGGCGATATCACAAAGTATACAACGAAACAATAATAATTAAATATTACAATATATATAACTGATCAGTTCAAACCTTTAAGTCCGTAAAAAAAAAACTGTTTAGTGTTCATAAACGGAATCTCGATCCGCTACAATAAAACAATAAAAATTCTTAATGTAAACGTTACAAATCCGCTTTCTTTTTGTGTTTTGTTTCATAGTTTATAATTTCTTTTATACAATTAGACCATATAATGAATCTTAGAAAATTCCGTTTGAGAAATTCCTCTTTTGAGACATTTCTTAAGTGCGGGTGATTTCACATCAGTGACCTCCTATTGACGTCATCGGAGATAGGGAGAATACAAGAATTTGTGTATAGAGCTTACGAAGAACATTCTGATTTTCCGCGATAGGTATCGTAGGTTACAACAAAGCTCTGCAAAGGGAAGTTTAAAAAGTGAAGGGAGAATAGTTAAGACTATAATAAATAAATCAATCATGCCTAAAAACCCTCTGTTTTAAGGGTTGGTGACTGAAAGGTGTCCGACAAAAATGCATTTAATAGCTATTTTTGTAATATAGGTAATTGCTTACAATCGTTTGATACCTCTGTTCGTCTATTTGTGGATGTGTTGGAACGTTGGAAAGTATAAGTTTCATTTTTATGCCCATAATATCTTTGGTATTTCAGACTTTGTTCTTACAAATATTTCATATTTTGTAATAGATGTTTTAGCCGATATATTTAATCGTTGTTTGTTTTAAGAAGGCTTTCTTGATGACCTTAAATGTGAAGATATTTTCCCATTGCTCAAAAAGGGCTCTCCTACGGAAGCCGGCAAACATAGGCCCTTCCAACTTTTTCCAGCATTTAATCCAATTTTTTGAAAAACTCATGAAGAACGGATTAGTGAGATTCTTAAATAAAACCAAGCTCTTCAATTCAGCTCAGTTTGGATTTTAAAGGAAATTCAATGGAAGATGCAATCTTACAAATCTGTTTTCCAATAATATCTAACCTTGATGGCAGAAAATCTACGGCTGGTTTATTTATTGATACACCCAACGTGTTCGATATGGTTAACCACATTTGATTATGAAGAAAAAACATGATCCCGTGGTTTTATGCTCAATTGGTGAAGGTTGTATATTGTAAATAGGTTGCAACTTAATTCTTCGCACCTTGATGGGGCAGGGAATGAAACTAAATTCTTTAATCTGTGTGCTACAGCAGTTTCACTTTATTATTAATATTATTACTTATATTGTTTGCAATTTAAAATAATAAACCGAGCAAATACTCGACTTGTAAACTAACGAAGACTTGTAATAAAAATGTTAAAGTGAACACAGATTATTTGAACATATGAATAAGTTATATCATGCAATAAATAGCATAATCAAAACGTCAGATATTGTAATTGTATAAATAGGAAAACATTCAGGAATAAAAAAAAAAACATTTTTTATAACAGTTGTTTTATTCCAACCCAGTAAACTGTATTTCAGACTGTAATTTCTCCACCACAGTTTTGAACAGTTTTCCTTTTAGTTAAAACCAAAATTTAACTTTTTTTTTACCGAATGAACGGCTTACGTTTTGGTGCTTCTGTGCCATAAAAGAAATGAATCGAAAATCAATTTGTGGTGTTAAATTCATAAAAACCCTTTAAAATTTTAAAATTAAATAATTAAATCAGTGCTTGACCCCTTAATATCAAAATATAAATAAGTACAAGTTGCTAGAAGAGGAAAGATAGCAAGGAATCAGAGGAATTAGAGCTGCAGAGGAAGAAATTAAGGGAGTGGAATTCAATAACAGCATTCTAAAGTAAAGCCTTTAAGGAGAGAAATCGAGAAAAGAAGTACAATATAATGATTTAGAAGATAAAAATCAAAGTGAGTACAATTTTCTCGTTACTTATATTCACATATATACAATAGTATTTTCTAAATAATTAAAGTAACAAATGGGTGTATCAAAGTTATTTGTAAAAACCTGCAACCAAATCTCAAAAGACTTTGAAAATTTTAAAAAGAATATTAACGCGTTCCAAGAAACCCACCTACCAGCCGGCCATACTCCGCACACCCCTAAGCAGTATGCACCATATTTTCATAATTTTCCAAGTAATAACACAGCCAAACAGGGAACCGGTATACTAATTCACGAATCTATTCCACACACACCCATAAACATCAACTCAAACATATCTGCTGTAGCAGTAGAGATTGAACTTAAAATTAAACTAACAATTGTGTCTATGTATATACATCCCTCTCAACCATTCACTGCTCCAGAAATTGAAAACCTTATCAACACATTTCAAACTCCGATTTTATTAACGGGAGACCTAAGCCCTTGGAGCCCGCTGTGGGGTTCCCTAGCTTGCAATTCCAGGGGCAAACAAGTTGAACTCTTCTTGGCAAGTTTCAACCTTGTTATCTTAAATGACGGGAGCCCAACCCATTTTTCCAAACACAATACACTTACACATCTGAACTTAACCCTTATTTCTACGCAGCTATACCCTAACACCTCTTAGGAAATTCTCCCAGACCTGCATGGCAGCGACCACTTCCCACTGATCACCACCGTTAGGCTCGGTAGGCAACCAAGAAATACGAAACCAACACCTAAATTCCAAACTGACAGAGCCAATTGGCCCTTATTTCAAAGCAAAATGAAGACATTTCTGACATGCAAATTCCCATCTATTAACATCAATAGAGAAACAGCTATAGTCACTAAATCAGTTCGGTATGCCGCAAATGCAGCAATTCCAAAAACGCATAATACCTCTGAAAACAAATATTTACCCTGGTGGAACAGCACGGTTAAGGGGAAAACACCTGGATTTGATCAGATTTCATATCCAATGTTAAAAAACTCACCACTAGCTTTTAAAAAGCGCATAGTCACATTGTTTAACCGCATTTTTGACACAGGTATTATCCCACAAGAATGGAAAATTGCAAGCGTAGTACCAATCCCTAAGCCAAAACAAAATAAATCACTGTTTGAAGTCAGAGGATATCGCCCAATTTCCCTATTACCTTGCATAAGTAAAACAATGGAAAAAATCGTTTCCAAAAGGTTACTTTGGTACATAGAAAAAGAAAACCTCATCGACATAAACCAGGTTGCTTTTAAGCACGGTCGGTGTACAACTGACCCACTTCTTCATATAGACGAATTTGTATCCTCCGCCCTTTCGTCGAAAAACCATGTCTCAATTTTGTCGGTTGACTTTGAAAAGGCCTTTGACCGAATCGGAATTCCTGTAATAATCAATCAACTCGTCCAGTGGAGAGTGGGGCCCAAAATGTTAAACTCTATTAGGGCATTCGTAATAAATAGAAAACTTCGAATCAAGGTGAATAATATCTACTCCAATACATATTGTTTCGAGAATGGTATCCCACAGGGATCACCGCTCTCAGTAATTTTATTCCTAACTGCATTCAACCATTTAAGCGATATAATGGCAAAGCATAACACAATTCGACATTCCCTATACGCGGATGACCTAATCGTATTTTCGTAATGCAAAGACCTGGGACAAGTTAACTCAACATTCTTAAACATACTCTCTGACATAAACGATTGGGGCAGATCCTCTGGAGCTAAGATTTCAATCGACAAAACCAAATTACTTCACATTTGTAAGAAATCTAGTTGCACAAAGTTGTTAAATCTTAATTTTAATAATCATAATGTACGTAACGTTGATTCACTAAACATTCTAAGAATCACTTTTGATTGTAAATTTAGCTTTAAGGAACATTGTATTAGTATTAAGAAGAGTCTAGTTACTAGGGTAAATATAATAAGATATCTAACATACAAAAACGGAACTTCACACACCAACACAATTATAAGAGTCATCAAGTCCATCATTTTGTCAAAGATTGACTACGGCCTAGTAATTTACGGCAAATGCAGCAGATCATCACTGCAAATAATACAACCTCAATACCACGCAGCTGTCGGAGCCGGACTAAGAGCTTTTAGAACTACACCAGTAAAAAACATGCTAACTGAAGCAGGTCTCCCGACGATTGTACAAAGAATGGAATATCTTACCGCATTTTTAATACCAAAGATAGTATCATCATCCAAATCGCCAATAACAACAGATGCCAAAAAAACACTAGCCCGAAAGAGACACCCTAAAGTTCCGTCGACTTTCTACAATGCGATCTACTTCGCCCGTCGCCTAGATATTCCTTTTGACCCACAAACTCGGCAGACAGCATTATACCCACCGTGGCTGCTCTCTAAATCCTCCATCATTATTGACCTTTGCAAAGTCGCCAAAACAGAGTTCAATAAAGACATTTTTAAATGTATGTTTAATGAACTACACTACTTCTTTAAAACAAGAAAATGGAAGTTTATTTTCACCGATGGATCGAAGACAGCACACTGTACATCTTTCGCAGCGGTGGACGAAAATGACCAAACCCTTATTAAAGGACTCCTACCAGAATTCTCTTCAGTTTTCTCAGCGGAAGCAACAGCCGTACTACAAGCTGCTAAACTAGCCACAGCCGAAAGAACAATCATATGTACAGATAGCCTTTCCACAATCAACTCCATAATGAACACCAACAATAAATCCACAGTCATTGAGGCAATCCAAAATGAGCTGATAAAAAATCCTTCCAAATTAAAAATAATGTGGGTACCCGGTCACATGGGAATTAAGGGTAATGAGGAGGCCGACAAAATTGCGAGGTCTGCGTCCAATGAGCCGCTCATTGTGTTCAATCCTAAAAACAGCAAAGATCTTCAAAAAGAAATAAGAATGCTATGGAGGAAAATAGAACTAGATGAATTTAAAACAGTATATCCACCATTACTCCACAATAAATCCAGAAGCAGAAAAAACTTTATACCCAGTAAACTGCACAAAAAACATGCTAATATGTTTCATTCGTCTTCGACTGGGCCACACATTTCTAACCCATAGCCACTTATTAGCAAAGCGTCAACCACCAAACTGCCACCTATGCGCCAACAGTACTGCCTTATCTATACAACACCTTATGAATTGTCAAAAAGTCAGGGACACATTAAAAATCATCAACTGCAACAGCTCCTTACTTGAACTCCTAAAATCCCCATCAGAAAGCAACATACGAGTAAAAAATGTTTTTACGCTATTACAAAACTTAAATATCAATAACTCTATTTAAAATGTAAAGCAGAATCACTCAAATCAATCAAAGATATTTCACGACCTAACTTTACTTATTATAATTATCTATCTAGCCGAAAGTCCTGGTAGATAGTGCTCGAATCCATGTATTATTAATGTAATTTATTTTACTTGATAATAAAGTTAATAATAATAATAATAATAGAAAGACCGTAAGCCCTACTCGCCGTACGAGAAATTACGGTAGCACGCGCCTTGATATATGAAAATTTCATTTATCGAATACTGAAAAACGATATGAGGTAACTTATAGTATTAAGGAGATTAAGAAGCATGTTTTGGACTTATTAAATTGTACATATGATGAGGCAAAAAAAGTGTATATTCTATACAAGGCACAACTTTTAGATGCAAGTTGGAGGTACTTTGCGAGGCACCCAACGAGAGATTCCGTTATCCGCTGGTCATTTGGTCATTTGAAAACGTACAATCAATCGACGAGGGATTGGACCAGCTACCTTTAAGAGATCCAGTTACCAAGCGAGGGATTCAAAAACCTGCCGTTGCCAGATCCAGTTACCAAACGAGAGATTAAACAAGCTGCCGTTGCCACATCCAGTTGCATAGCGAGAGATTCAACAAGCTGTAGTTACCAGATCCAGTTTTTAAGCATCTGTAGGAATAGATCGGTGTTATCAACGGGGGATTCCATAAATTTTCAAGTAAGTGGATTTTTCGTACTTTGTGTGTGATCAGATTATATAAGTTAATATATAAAGATGGAACGAATGGTGTTAGAGAGACTAAATCTACAGATGAAGAAAGTGCAAATTACCTAGATGGGCGGTTAGTTATGTTGGAAAAAACAATGGATTCAGCTACTAGTACGTAGTACATACCAAAAACTTTTATTGACAATAAAAGAGGAAGATTCTGAAACGTATGAAAAATTGAATTAGTGTTTGAAGAGATAAGAGAGTTATATTTAACATATCGTGGTGATTTACTAGATGCGTTAGAAAAAGACAAAGTCCCTCTAGATTCCAACTTACTGGAGGGTAACGACGGGTGCAAGGAGACATTAGCCAATAGGGTGGATGTCAGATTAACAAAAATTAATCTGCAAGTTTTCGACGCGCCATTCAAGACTACTAACGTCATCTCTTTAAACTACCAATTGATGACCGGACCAACCTTGCAACAAAATGTTACGGATATAATTCTGCGATGGAGGCAATACCGTTTTACCTTTACGGCGGACATCGAAACGATGTACCGCCAAATCTGGGTCAACGAAAGTGATTCTCTTTATCAGCTAGTACTCTGGCGCAAGGATCCAAACGAAGAAATGAAGGTTTACCGCCTCAACACAATTACTTTCGGAACGGCGTCGGCTCTGTATCTTGCAATAAGAACGTTGCGGCAACTAGCAGGTGAGTCTTGGCAGCAATACCCTCTGATAAGAGAGATAATCTGTGAAGAAATGTACGTCAATGATCTTATTTCCGGCGCAGACAACAAGGAAGAGTGCCGAGAAAAAATTAAGGATATAAGAGAATCACTTCAGGCAACTGGCTTCAAGCTATGTAAATGGACCTCGAACACAAAGGAGTTACTTCAAGGTATTCCGATTGAAGACTGTGAGTCCTCATTCTCGGTACCTTCTGGCGAATCGGACCAAATAAAAACCTTGGGTATTCAGTGGCTTCCAAGCACAGATGTCTTCTCGTTCCATTACATTCCTCCTTATAATCCGGTACCAACGAAAAGATTCATTTTATCAACGGTAGCTCAGTTATTCGATCCTTTAGATTGGATATCGCCATGTGTAGGAAAGGCAAAATGCTTCATGAAATTACTTCGTCCGTAACAGAGTGGGAGAAATTCATCGACTCACAAAGAAAGAGATATGGAGATACATACCAACGCAAGAAAATCCAGCAGATTTGTTGTCACGGGGCAGTTTCCCATCGGAACTACTCGGAACAAGCTGGTGGTGGAATGGTCCACCATTTTTGCAATCAACCTGGATAATCGACTTCCCAACACAACCAGCAACTAGAAGTTCACCACGGGAAGGCAGAAGAGAATATGATGAACCGGTTGCTTCATCGATATTCAAGGTTAGCCAGAGTGACTAGGATTATAGCGTACTATCTACGCTTCATGTATAATATACGGAATAGACAAAAACGAATGATTGAGACCCTCGACCCATGGGAATTAGGAGCGGCCGTAAAAACACTCATATATGACATCGCTTAGTCCATTTATTGACACCGTGGGCATCCTTAGAGTATGACAAACGGCATCCTATCATCTTAGATCCAAGTCACTATTTCACCACCCTCGTACTACGCGATGCACATGAAAAAACACTGCATGGAGGGATCCAGTTAATGATGATATGTATAAGGACCAAATACTGGATACTAAGGACGAAAAGAACCGTTAACAAATTCATCAACAACTGCGTTATATATCATCGATACCGATGTAAAACCGCCAAATAGGTAATGGGAATCCTGCCTGCACTAAGAGTCACCGCATCAAGACCATTCTATCACATAGGTGTAGACTACGCAGGCCAACTCATTCATCTGGAAGCCGCGGCGGACTTAACTACGCAAGCCTTCTTAGTGGCCTTCCGGGGATTCGCAGCTCGACGAGGAGTCTGTGGTCAGATCAACAGTGACTGCGGAACCAACTTCGTGGGCGCCGAAAGGGAACTATACCGTCTGATGGAAAAGGCAGGACACCAAGTGGAATTTCATTCCCCCGGCTTCACCGCACTTCGGAGGACTGTGGGAAGCCGGTGCGAAGAATGTCAAGCACCATTTTAAAAGGATATTCGGTGATGGGACAATTACCTTTGAGGAGCTCGTCACGCCTTTGTTTTAGATCGAAGCGTGTCTCAATTCGAGACCCCTCTGTCCCCTTTAGGAAAACCTAGACGATTTCCGCGCACTGACCCCAGCACACTTTCTAATCGGTGAAGAATTTGCACTATTCCAGAATCCGATCTGACCACAGACACGCAGGGATACGTTGATCACTGGAAGACCATCCAACGAATGTTGCAAACGTTTTGGAAGCAGTGGCACCAATATTACTTGTCGCGATTACAACAGCGACCTAAAAGGTTGAAGCCACAGCCACAACTAGACCTGTCGTTGATAAAGGATGAACGTCTTCCCTCATCAAAATGGAGTTTAGGCCGTATTGTGAAGACATACCCTGGAACAGACAACATCACAAGAGTCGTAAAACTAATAACAAAACAGGGAGAAATCAAAGGACCTATAACGAAATTTTGCCCTCTGCCAACTAATTCAAGGAAACCACTAACAAACAACTAGTAAGTGCACACCGGAACACTTAAAATTTAACATACATATAATTACAAACTACTCAAAAAAAAAAAAATAAAAATTAATTAAAACTACCAAAATCCAAAAAATAAAATTGGCAGCTTTCGAAAATGAATAGCAATTCGGGCGTTTATTCATTTTACAGAAGTACGAGTACCTACCAGCGTAACCAGACGTAACACAAACAAGGAGTGCGTCACTCATGCACAGTATCCACATATACCAATAGCTCGAATACACCAGCAATTCGATCTACAGTCCACAATACCCACATACCCACGTATAAAGTTCAAACCGAGTCCACAACCAGCCGACTCTAGCACTAGGTGAAGTCCACAACCATTTATCTCAAACCAGCGACAGTCACAACCATTCGTATGGCACACACGTATAAGCTAGAGTCTACAACTATTTGGACCACACACACACGTACGTTGACTAGAGTCAACAGCCCTGCTATATCACAGAAATTACATACACCCACTTGCAAATCAAATCCCATCAACATACTCGTACATCAGACCCAAATAATATGACTAATAAATATGTGCGACTCAATCAACTACCAAATAATCGTCTCTCACCTCGCCCCTGCTTCCAGTCCATGATTGCTCGCAATATTTACATAACCCCTCTGATCTGATTACCTCAATTGGACTTCCAGCCCATAAACCGAGTTTCATTGGGATCGCACAAACAGAGAGAGAGAATGAAACAGTGACGTCATCATGAGGAATCTGAGTGAAGAGCGTAGAAAATTTATCATTGTTTTTCCTCATCTCATGTTATTGTCCACCATGTTGCCTTTTTTATATTTCTAGTAATGCCTTATATTTCATTTCAAGTGAGCATCAATAAAAGCTATGGCAATGCATGCACAACCGACAATTTATCAAGAAGACAATATCATGGTGGGGACCCCCTTTCCCGGGGTGGGGAGAATGTTGGCTCTCATGTGGTCACCATCGACAAGATTGACAATATTGATATCAATACTCCACAGGGGAAATTTCATCACGATTATTGACAGCTTTGTGACATTTATAATCTTGTATTTAAGGTCAATAAACTTCACTTATTTTATAACGTCCAAATACGAAACAGTTCCTACTGCTAAATTATTGTAAATTAAATACCCTTATTTAAAATTTTCTCCTGTTTCGCGAGAAGTTGCACGCGAACAAATGAGAAGACGGCTGCTTGGCAACCAAGGCTTTTCTCCTACAATATTTATTCCACCGTGGAGAATATTCCAACGTTACCAAAAACTTGCTGAAATGACCAGATTTAGGCAAAAAAAATCGGATATTTTACATCGAATGTGTCTTTCAATAATTAGGATCTGCTTCCAACACGAATGATTCTGTCTATGTCTATGAAAGGATTAAGTGGGAAAATCTTTGAAGACCGAGATATTGGGTTTTCCTTAAGTAACCAAACAAATTCAATATTAAATTGTATTCTCTGCAAAGTCTATATTTAACATTTTTCCGCTATTTCTAGTTCACACGAAATTTAGCAATTGCCCTTCTCAAGTATGCAGTAATTCGCAAAAGTTTTTTCATGCGTTTACTTTTCACATTCGAACAGAGGTGAATGCTTCAAATGCAGTAAATAAAACTGAAGATCCTTCAGCAAATTGGTTTTTGGTGGCATATTCCGATTCCGGTCCCTTCCTCCAATCTGAAATTGACTCTAATTTCTTCACATATATCCCTCTAGTTAGCAAATCTGCTGGGTTTAGTTTACCTGCTCAATGTCTACATTCAGCTCGCTCCGTTAGCTTTAGGGCTTCTTTTCCGCTGTTAAAAATATATAAGTTCCATTCTCTTATTCAATGCAGCGCAATTTAAGAATCGGTCCAAAAAGAACAATCTTCGAACGGCATGGCTAATTTCTGTACATAAAATTTTAATGTAGCTGAAATTTTATCAGCAGTAAATTCAAGTTTGGTATAGTTCTTCACCCTTCGTTTCTTTTAAGGGCGCTAATCGGGCTTCAGCACATACAAAATTTATACTAACCTTTCCTACAGTATTCTCTTGAAGCTTGCATCCGCAAATATATGAGCTTTTAGAGACTTCAACTCATCGCTAACCGCTATCCAACGAGGTAAGGAAAAATTGCCTATTATTTCCAAACCTTGAAAAGAACTGCTCCATTCCTTAGTTGAATCTGCATTGAGAAATTCATTCCAGCATAATCGCTAAAGTTTTTGGAAGAAGTATTGTATTTTAAGCGAAGGACGCAAGGGAACGTAAATACGTTCTCATAAATACGTAAAATGTTTCTCTTCGTGGACACGAACGTTTCCTTTAAAATGCCTGCTTTCATGTTGAATGATAGTTTTTCGCTAAGCATATTCCATTTGAGGCCTAATACCATCTGAACTATATTGGTATTTTCAATACCTAAACCGCCGTGTTGTAGGATCATGCTCGCCCATTTTTTTTCATTCATATACACCCGCTTCATAATTTCAATTGGCTCATGATGAAATCTATTCGCATGACCTTGATAATAAGGGTAATATCATCCATGTGAAATGATTTCTTAAGTACAAACCAAAGAAGCTTTTTAATGTTACGGTCCTCATCTCCAACCCGATTTGAAAAAACGCTTTCTCTATTTTAGGCTGCCTAAATTGCAACAACATTCGAATACTTCTGGAAGCAAATTTTAATAGATCCGGTCTACAACGAAACATTCAAGGATAACATCTCCTCAGCGTGTGATGAAGCATCGAAAACGATGCGCAGCCTTGTTGTGGATTTTTTGGGCTGTAAACAGGACGTTGATGCATATATTACAATATAATTTACGACTAACCTCAGTTGGTACAGAAACAGACAATGCAAATCCCGCAGCATAGATGGTACTCGAAAAGTTTGAAATGTTTCCACGAGAACTTCTTAGTAAGCCACTCTAATCTTGAAAAAGCATTTCTCCGGTTTGTGGCTACAACTGTATTCGAAATTTTCCGAGGTAAAACTATTTCGTACATATCCGACGTTTTCCGTATACATTTTATTTTTAGTTCTTCAACGAAAGATTCCGTTTCTAACTTCTTCCTTGGAATCCCTAAAATTTCTGGGCCCCTCATGTTTTCCTAGGCAAAATTACAAAATATAATCGACGAGGCAACTTCCGAAAAATTTTCCTTTTCTTTGATCGATCGTACATGGACCATGTATAGCTCAACCAATAATTATAGAAACGGCCGATAAATTTGAATAAATTTTACAATTCCCTCACGGGTGGGAGGGAATTCCAATAATTATCTACTCCAACAAAAAGCCTTAACTCGGTTTCTTGATTATATTACTGTACGACGTCACATCCTGGCAAATTTCAGGCACCGCTGGAATATCGACCAATTTCCCCCCGAATCTAGCAATTTATACAATATTCTATGGGATGTGTTGTTTCAGGTCGCTGAATGGGGTAATCGATAAATTAATAGTACCGACGATCGTTAGATCTAGTTTCTTTTCGGTTGCCTCTTTTATGTACGACCGTTGACTTCCTCCGCCTGTTATTACGTGCACAAATAATTTAATGTTAGCATACGGGGAAATCAATTTTTGCCCGGATGAAAACAGACTTATAACACTGTTTGCGGAGTTTCCGCTATCGCTCGGTGGTAGCTTATTCGTAGGCATAACGGCACTATAATTTTTGTCACTCACAACTGAAGCATTACTTCGACCGCAAATTTTACATAAGGTTCTTATGCGACAAAACTTAGCACTGTGTCGTCTCTGTGTGCACCGATAACATCTTCCATAATCCTTCAATTATTTTTTATTTTCTTCAATCATTCGCTCATAGTTGCACTTTTTTGTTGAGTGGTCGGACGATTTGCAAAAGAACAATTTACGGGGTTGGAACTGTGGGTAGTAATCAGACGAGCTGCTATTGCCGATTGTTGGTATTTACTCGTATTTATAAATGTGTTTTTTTGTATTGCTTCCTCCATTGATCCTACTTCTACATAGTTTTAAAAATTGCAAAATATTTTTTAATTGCTCATCCTCGAAAGCAAGAGTTGAAGCGCTATTCGAGCTCTCTAAGCTATCGTTTTATTCCTTCACACAATCTTTCGTCGCGTCCTTTTGTGTGCCATGATATTATGTTTTTAGCTCTTTTGGCTTGCATCTTAGCAGAACGGATTTGAACATTATGTAGTAGTGTAAAGAAGGGAATTATTGAATTATACAGTTATCTCAACCCGGCGTATCGGTTTTATAATGGAGGATCAGAGGATCGACTCCTGTAAGAAACCAATTGTTCATGCGGAAACCCTAGCTCAAATTGTAAATTACTTCTACTACTTCATGATACAGTCCATTCGCGCTCTCATACGACTCGCACGTGCTATCTTAAAATACCTTCATTTCGTTCAGTATTAATTCCTATGTCTTGAACTACATTTTTCTTTCATTAACAATAAAGTGAATTAAATTCAAAATAAGGATTATTTGTTTGTACATGTATTTATATATTACGTATATATATATAATGTATATATATTATATATGTATATATTATGTATTAGATGTAAGTAGGTTAAGTAAATTAAGATTTATTCTTAGGTAGTTTGTAAGTTTTAGTTTTAAGTTTTATAATAAGTTAAAAAAAATATAAGTCATGATACTAAGTTTTTCTTAAAAAATGTTTTCTTAGTTTTAATTAATTATAATAAATAGACATAGTATAAACATGTAATGTAAGATACGTCGAAAGACATAATTTAAGTATTAGGTTTAACTTAGAGTGCCCACATGGGGCCAGTAAGTTAGAATAAGATTATTTTAAGTTAATTAAGCTAATTTTTAAGCGTTTTTTTTGTATAGCATTTAAGTGTAAAATAGGTGATATATATAAAAATGCATATAAACTGAAAAAAACTGAAACTGAAGGATTATTTGTTCTATTATCATTTCGAGTTCTTATCTTGTAGAGAAACACCCAGCGGTTCCTTGATGCTCGCACACCGATCGCGCCATCATAACAGGAATTTTACGGCATTAATCCAGCAATGAATTTCTCAGCATCTCCCGTTAAAACGGACTGCAAATAATTCAATTTTTCAATACTTGATAAGAAAGTATTCTCATGCACAGCCATCCGGCAATTTTCGCAATAGGGAATCCATTCCTTATAGTCCCCTTAAAACCCTTTCACTTAATTCCAGCTTTTTTAATTTTTCTAATTGCAGCCGAATGCATTGCGATTTCGAGGAAGTGGTTGCCTATTATATTAGCACATGAACCAATACGGATTTGTATCCTTTGCAGACGTACCTGAAGGCGTAAAATGACGCCAATCGCAGTATCCTCATATTCAGCAACCTTCTCTGAATTTTTATTCGCCACATTTTTGTCTTGCGTTTCATTAATAGCGTAAAGATTTTGATGAATACTAGTAAAGCGAGTCAAAAACGAGAATAAATAAATTTCTTCAGCTTATCTTCATCTCACAAGTTTGAAGCAAACGTATACCTGGATTTCAAATATACAATTTTGTTTAAATGGAAGTGTACGAGTATGTCTGGTTTTTCCTACTGTAGTAGGTTATATTGCAGCTATAAATAGTTTTTAGAGTGTGTGTACCATTTTAAATACCTAGGGATAACATGTGGTTCTAAAATGTGTTTTATACATCATATCGATACATTACGGAAGTATTTCCGATGAACAGTTAAACATTTTTTTATCTGCGTAATGTATGCAGATATTATTTAATTAATGCGGAGTTTTTCGTTCTAAGATTAAGTATGGAATGGACAGCATGCTGGGGCGACGTGTATCACAATCATATACGGCCCTTTCTTATCATGAAGAAAACCCTGTAAGCATTCTAGTTATTCTCTTTTCTACTACCTACAAATTTTTCCAGTTTGTCATTTGTACAGTTTTAAGTTTTACTATTTGTGTATTCGAATCTTCCGAGTTTGAATTTATCTAATTATTTGAATTTGAATTGAATGTACCATTTTAGTGGCATTCAATTCTACTTTTTTATATAGATGACCTATTTTTCCTTATTTTTAAAATTTTTATGAATTACTGAAGTATTTGTTTGCATATCTTAAAACCAAAGGAAAGCCCGCTATCAACCAAATATTCACATTATGGCAGATCTTGAAAAGGCCCGTTAATTTCAGATTGATACTCTCCATCTATGGTATTTACCGACTCCGAAATAGCATATGAAAAGATTGGTAATGAATTAACCGAGACCTTCAATATCAAGACAGGTTCTTGACAAGGCCAAGCGCCGTCATGTAACTTTTTTTTTTACATCGCCCTGTAAAGGGCCCAGTTAAGTCCGCACAATTATTTTCGTATACGGGTCACGTTGATGTGATAGGTAGAATGCCGCGAGCCGTCGATGACATTTGTGTGAGTATTGGGGCGGAAGCGGCTTAAATGGGTCTGATGAACACAGGAGAGTACATGTTGTCATTAGAAAAGCACGCACAATACTGACGGCTTGGCCAGAACATCACCATCAGCTGTTATAACTTCGAGGTAATTGAGGACTGCCTTTACTTTAGGTCGGCAGTTATAAGCAGCAACGACATTAGCACAGAAATTAGACGCTGAAAAACTCTTGCGAATCGCTCCTTCTTTGGCCTCAGGAGCCTATCGAGTAACAAAGCCTTTTCTTGTGCCTTGTCATCTCGGCTTGGACTTTGTCTAAAGCGCATGTGGGAGCTCTTGGCCGTTTTGAAAGGAAAATACTGCACGTGATTTTTGGTCCGTTGGTATTGACGGGGAAAAGAGCAGGAGATTCAAACAAAATGTGCGGTCTGTAGAGCGATATCAGTCTAGTCAGGCGTCTACGGTTCCAATGTCTTCTATATGTACTTTTTAAATAACTTAACACTCAAGTTGATATTACTACACTTAAAGTACCTGAGAACGTGTTAAGTTTTATGGAAAATGGGATGGAGAGAGATAGAAAGATTTTTGGACTTAGTGGTTATTTTGCTCCGTGGGTGGCATCCAACATTTAAGGGGGTGACTAAAGTATTAGTGTAATTGGAGTTGTTGTTGTATTCTAAGCAACACTCATCGTGAGTTTAGTTGCCTGAAAAAGAGAGTGTCTTTCGGGCGCGGCTGGTATTGGTACCCGAACCGTTTGAGTTGGAAACTAATACACTACCACTTCTGCCACGGTCATTCACATCTATAACGGCTGGGCCATATTGAGAATGAACATCACAGCTCCCACTTACATAGTCCACAAATGAAGCCCGAGGGCACAGTAGAGGACAACCGCAACCGGTAGTGTAGCGGTTGTTTTGCCGTTTTAGATGGCCAGATCGCAGTTCTTGTATTATGATTAGCAGTGGTATTTGCTGGTGATTCATTAGAACACCTCGAAGAATTGCAGATACGTCAACAGCCCTTCAAGCAGACCCACTTGAAGATAAAAAAGTCCTGGTTAACTGAATGACAATTTTCTGAATTAATTTTATTTTATTTCAAGTATTTATAACATACTATACACAAAAATTGCTTAGCTGTAGATTTACAAATAAAAGAGAAACGGAAACATAATTGATGAATACACAAATTGAACCGTGCGTGTGCAATGTACATGGGTCGGGTTACATTGTATTTAAAACAAAATGGGCTGATAAGTAAAATCGTATTGAACTAGAGACAAATTTGAGTGTGGCAAACAAGTGAGTGTATAATTTGAAATATTAGTTTACTAATTATTAATATTTATTTAGTAATTTGGTTTCTTAAAACTAAACATCCTAACCCGCTCTGGTGATTTTTGAATTCCCCAGAGTTATACGTTTGTTAGACATTGATGGTGTAGAATGTGCTGTTCTGGGTTATGGTGCAGGTTTTGTTGACCCACGCTTGCAGATGTCTGAGCGCGACTGCTAGGAGTAAGTCAGGAGAACTCAGGATCGTTCCGGGATTTTGTGCTGATAAATCTGATTTGGGAGTTCCAGCTGTTGAGAGTTAATCTGTTTAATTAGTTTTTGTAGTTCCATTCGATAAATACTGATATTTTTTTTTTTTATTTTTTTTTATTCAGCCCACGATTTTAACTTCAACAGATTAATGACGCTAACGAACTTTTAAAAATATTTCTTGGCATAGAGAAATCTAATTCTGGGCTGTATAAGTTAGAAATTCTACAACACCAAGAAATAGGCTCACGTTGACCATGTACCATAATGTACTATGAGTACCCTCAAAAAGTAGTAATCTGAGACTTAGAACTCTTGAAGTAGCATATAAATTCAAGTAACCAAATAAATTCTCACTATCGATTGTTGCACATAAAATATCTCTTACTAACATGACACTGTACATTTTTCTTCTCGTTTCAAGTGACTGCATTCCAAGTAAAAGACATTTGAAACGATAAGAATAACGCCTAAACGATAAAGCAAATCTTAAACACTTTTTATGGGTATTTTCGATGCGAGTAAGATTTGATGGCTGCCAGAGGAGGCAATGATTTCTTTCGAAAAATAGTCTCCGATTATCACTAATTGCTTTCTGCCACGTAAATAAGTTTTAAGCCATTGCAGCAACGGGCAATAAAAACCATATGCCTCCAGATTTTCTATAAGACTTATCAGGTTCACTCTAATAAATGCTTTGACAAAGTCTGTGTATACAGACGTTAGTAAATTTCACTAAATTCGAAACAGTTGATATACCCTTCCTTTGATAGTAAGAGTAGGTTTTTCTTTGATAAGGCTATCTAAAAGTTTTGGAATGATTGATAGTTTAGTAATTGGTCTTTAGTTAGAAGCATGATGCCTGCAGCCAGATTTAAAAACTGGATCTATCGTTGTCCAAATATCGACAAAGATATACATATTTAAACCTAAATATTTGAAGTTCGAATTAAATGTAATAAAAATAAGTTAAACATAGAAATGTCAACACGTAATTTACAAAATAAACAAAACATGTACCTACAACAAAATATACTCGTATGTCACGACACATATGTCAATTATAAAAACGACATTTTGAATCAGCAGTTAATAAAGATTTTCTGTTCTAAGTTTTATAATGAAAGCCATAGTCGTTTGTATTTAAAAGTTCCTTTTTTGGAAAAGCAACATTTGGTCCATCCGAACCATCTTACGATATGAAGGAAAATGCGAATTCAATTTAAATTGTTTTTATTTTTCAATATAATCTCCCCTAACATCAATGCATTTGTTACATCTTGAGACAAGCTTTTTTAAACACTCAAAAAAATAAATTTCATCTTTCTCTGCAAAATACCCATTTATTGCCGACTTGAGTTCTTCATCATCCGAAAATCTTTTTCCACGAAGACATTTTTTCAAATCCGGAAACAGGAAATAATCACTAGGAGCAAGGTCTGGGCTATAGGGTGGGTGTTGGATTTTTTCGAAACCACAATCTCGCGCAGCAGCCTTGGAAACTCGCGCCATGTGAACAGGAGCGTTGTCATGAAGAAGCAACACACCCGCTGCGAGTTTACCCCGTCTTTTCTTTTTAATTTCCTCCCGCACATTATGCAAAGTGGAAGCGTAGGATGTGGCGTTGATGGTTTCACCTTTTTTTTTGTACTCAATGAGCAAGATTCCCTTTGAGTCCCAAAAAACTGTGGCCATGAGCTTTCGGGCAGACGGAGTGACTTTGAACTTCTTCGGGGGGTCTGTTCCTTTTTTATGCCACTGCATGGACTCTTGTTTGCTTTCAGGGCCATAGTGGTGGACCCATGTTTCGTCCCCAGTAACAATTCGATCTATACCGTCCGCGTTGTCACTACACATCTCCAAAAGCTCTCTACAGCATGCGATTCTCACTTTTTATCTGAGGCGCTGTGAGCATTCGTGGCACCACCCTTGCACTGACCTTTGAAAGGTTAAGATGGTCATGAAGAATGGTGTGAATGGTACCAATTGAAAGCTTGGTGATCTCTGCCATCATTTTCACCTTTATTCGGGCATCCTCAAGAACAAGTTTTTCGACTTCTTTGATGCTTTCTCCCGTACAAGCAGTAGCCGGGGCGCCGGAGCGGGGGTCGTCTTTAATGCTCTCTTCCTCTCTTGAACTCACTTGACCACTTTTGCACAGTTGATAATGAAGGTGCGGAACCCTGGTAAACAGCCACCATCTCTTCATGAATAGTTTTCTGACTTTTTCCTTGCTTAGTGAGAAATTTAATTACAGCGCGATGCTCAATTTTCACCATCATCGTCTCAGTTGCCATTATGATTCTGTTTAACTAGAGATAAAACGCGAATTAATAATCACATTTATATGAAATTTTACATGAATGCACTAAAGTAATAGTATTCCTTGATAAATAAGTCAATTTATATATACAACCACAGTTTCACCCCGATACCGAGAATATGTTGAACGTCCATCGTAAAATACAAATCAAGACGTACCTGTACATTTGTCAAGATAAGAAACGCAGAAGTTCTACATATAGATATACTCGTACATAAATATTTATGAACGACATTATCAACACCTAAGTTTTATATTAATAATACCTAAATTATCAATATCAAAATCAACACAAGTAAAAACTATACATACGAAGAGGAAGAAATACATCAACCCATCAATCAACTGCGACCAGAAGTGCAAACCTGGAAGAAATTCAAAGGAAATCATCAGTCCGAAATTCAAGTGAGTCTTTTCCATTATAATTACTTACTCTGTACACAATGATTTACATATACATATATACAGTTAGTCAAAAAATTATTCACACCCCCATAAAGAATTACAAAATATTCAATATCTTTAAGAAAACAAATTCAATTTATTTGAAAAAAATATATTTGTTTAGTAATTCAATAACAATTTTGATTTAAGTAAAAGTTATAAAGAAAAAATTATAATACAATACTAAAAATAAAAAATAAAATTAGAAAGACCTCCCTTTCTTACGCCAAAAAAATATTCACACCCCATACATTAAATTCGCCTGGTAATTATTTTTATTTTTAGTTTATTTTAAGCCGGTTTCGAGTCTAAAAGTATTAAAAATGGTCAAAGGAAAGGAAATTTGCCGTGATATTCGGCAAAAAATTGTGGATTTTCATAAGAAGGGATTGGGATATAAAAAAATAAGCAAACATCATCAAATTAATAAAAATACTAAAGCATCTATTGTGAAGAAGTATAAAGAAACTGGAAAAATTAAAAATCTCGGTGGCAGGGGGCGTAAAAGAAAAACAACGACCAAAATTGATGAAGTTATTTTAAGAGAGGTCTAGTAAGATCGACGAATATCAGCAAACAAAATCGCAGTTGACATTGAAATTGGATTTAACGTTAAAGTTACAAATCAAACCATTAGAAACCGCATAAATGCGGCAGGGTACAAAAGAAAAGTTGCAATTAGGAAGCCATTCATTTCCAAAAAGAATGGACAACGAAGACTTGAATGGGCTAAAGAAAAGGTGCTTTGGTTTCTTTAGGACTGGAAAAAAGTTATTTGGTCGGATGAAAGCAAAGTTTCACTTTTTGGTTCTGACGGTATAACACGCGTTTGGAGGAAGGAAGGAGAGCGTTTTAAAAAAGAATATTTACGACCCACTGTTAAACATGGTGGAGGTAAGAATCTTCTCGCATTTATTATGGTACTTTATTCCAAAATTTTACTTAGGAAACCAAATGATTTGGGGTGGCATGTCTTGGGGCGGCTGTGGAAATCTAAATTTCATCCAAGAAATTATGAGAAAGGAAGATTATCTCCAGATTTTGCAAGACAATTTGCTTTCAAGCGCTAATTTGTTGGAAATTGATGACGACTTTGTATTCCAGCAAGACGGAGATCCAAAGCATACGGCCAAAATCGTTTCCAAATGGTTTTCCGACAACAATATTAATGTATTGGATTGACCTCCTCAGTCACCAGACCTCAACCCGATTGAGCACTTATGGGCTATTGTGAAAAAACGGGTTGCAAAGTCTAGGCCTTCAAACATCGCCAATTTAAAAACTGTGATTGAAAATGAATGGAAAAACATAGCGCCGAATATTACAAATAAGTTGGTTGAATCTATGCCGAAAAGGTGTCGTGCTGTAATACAGGCCAAAGGCGGGCACACTAAATATTAGATGTGGGGTGTGAATATTTTTTTGTCGTAGAAAAGTGAGGTCTTTCTAATTTAATTTTTTATTTTTAGTATTATATTTTTTTCCTTATTACTAATTTTGAAATCAAAATTGTTATTGAATTAGTAATTAAAATATATTTTGTTCAAAAAAATTGAATATTGGTTTCTTCACGATATTGAATAATATGTAATTTTTTGTGGGGGGTGTTAATAATTTTCTGACTAACTGTATATATAGGGTCCGCCATCTAACGTTTTTTTTTTCTGCTTCTTTCGTGAATGGTAACACTTAGCTCATGTCTGATTTGACACATAATTAGTTTTATCCTTCCGCTGAACGAATATGGTTGTGTATACGCTTCGCTAAGTGGGCCTGCGATCGACTTAGAGAAGATGCCGATTTTGCCAAAGAAATCATCTTTTCAGATGAAGCTCATTTTGATCTTGTCGGGTAAGTAAACAAGCAAAATTGTCGCATTTGGGGCACAGAAAACCCGCACGCATACATTGAAAAGCCGATACACCCAAAACGAGTCACTGTTTGGTGCGGATTTTGGTCCAGAGGCATAATTGGGCCATTTTTCTTCGAAAATGAGCAAGGAATAGCCGTTACAGTCAATGGCGATCGTTATCGGGCCATGTTGAACGAATTTTTGTTCACAAAAATTGAAGAGGAGGATATTGGCAACATTTGGTTTCAACAGGACGGCGCTACGTGCCACACAGCCGAAGCTACACTCGATGTTTTGCGCCCTGTTTTTGAAGATCGCACTATCAGTCGCAGAGCTGATGTCGTTTGGCCACCCCGGAGCTGCGATTTGACACCGTTGGACTATTATTTGTGGGGTGCCGTAAAAGATAAGTGTTACGCCGACAAGCCAGAGACAATTGACGCTTTAAGGGACAATATTCGTGAAGCCATTGGTGAAATACAGCTGCACACAATCGATAATGTGCTTAAAAATTGGACCGATCGTGTAGGCTACTGCATTGAAGAGGAGGAATTGGACGCTTTACTGGATGAGGATCCGTGTCAGATTCAAGAAGAACTTGCTGCATCATTGGGCGTCATGCAACAAGCCGTTTCCCTGCGCTTAAAAGCACTGGGATTCATTCAAAAAGTTGGAAACTGGGTACCGTACGAATTGAAGCCAAGAGACGTCGAACGGCGATTTTGCATGTCCGAAATGTTACCGCAGCGGTATAAAAATAAATCATTTTTGCATCGTATTGTCACTGGTGATGAGAAACGGATTTATTATGATAATCCTAAACGCAGAAAATCGTATACAAAGCCCGGCGAGCCCGCCCAATCGACGCCGAAACGAAATATTCACGTGAATAAGGTCATGCTCTGCATATGGTGGGATCAAAAGGGTGTCGTATACTACGAACTGCTTCCGAGTGGTGAAACCATCAAAGGACCATTATATCGAACCCAACTAATTCGTGTGAAGCGGGCATTCAAAGAAAGACGGCCAGAATATGAGACCAGGCATGAGTCCGTCATTTTTCATCACGACAACGCTCGGCCACATGTTGCGGTTTCGGTGAAAAACTATTTGGAAAATAGTGGATGGGAAATTCTGCCTCACCCGCCTTACAGTCCAGACTTGGCACCATCTGACTACCACTTGGTTCGTTCGATGCAGAACGCTCTTACGGGAATACGCTTCAGCTCAGTAGAGGAAATCAAAAATTGGCTCGATACGTTCTTGGGCTCGAAAGACGAAAAACTTTTTTGGTCCGGAATTCATAAATTGCCAGAAAGATGGGGGAAAGTTGTAGCTTCCGATGGACGATACTTTGAATAAAGCACTGTAACTATGTTTTCCTAATAAAACTTCAAATTTTGGAAAAAAACGCTGGAAATTTACTTGTAGACCCAATACATATATATACATATTATTAGTGGTTTTGTGTAATAATTTTCCACATCTCGCATAAGTTTTCAAATCATGGCCTTCGGAAAATTACAAATTAACGTCCTTGAACGTATCAAAAAGGACTATGAGAATTTTGAGAAGGCAGACAGTACGCGTTTGAAAAGGACGAATTATATTCAAACTTGATATTAGACGAGCAAATGGTTCAGGCAAAAAAATACCACGAACATATCATGGTAGATGATGGCAAAATTGATTCTGAACAGATTTGTGTATTAGTGCAGACATTTGATAAAGTTCGCGAATTGTTTGCGGATTACAAAGCAGATTTGTTAGATGCATTAGACAAAATTCCAGTTATTAAAGCTGCTACAAACGGTTCAAGCGCATCTCAGTTAACGGCAGATACCAAGAAAAGAGGCTACAACGAGCTGCGATTACCGGTCATCAATATTCCAACCTTTTCTGAAAGTTATGAAACTTGGAGGTCGTTTCACGACATGTTTGTGGCATTAATTCATAACAACCAATCGTTAGGCGATGTCTAGAAGCTTCATTATTTGAAGTCGTCTTCGGTTAGCGGTGAAGCAGATCGTTTCTTACAGAACTTGGCTATCGATCAAAGCGATTATGGTCCAGCGTGGAAGATCTTGACAGAGCGCTACGATCATAAGGAGGGTTTATTTAATACTCAGCTGAAACTTTTATTTAATCAACATACAATGACCCCTCATTCATCGGCTAACATCAAAAGAATCCTGGATACTTCGCAAGAAATAATTCATGCATTGAAGAATTTAGGCCTGCCAGTAGATAGTTGGTATGTTATTTTAATTTTTATTATTTTGCAAAAGCTTTCGAATAATACACAGCAGTTATGGGAAGAAAAGCTAGGTTCGAGCAAGGAATTACCATCATTCAAGTAGTTTGTCGAATTTTTAGAGTGTCGATTTCCTACATTAGAAGCAGTAGATCCCAAAGGTTCCAGTAGCAAATCCGGAACAGATTTGTGTATTAGTGCAGACATTTGATAAAGTTCGCGAATTGTTTGCGGATTACAAAGCAGATTTGTTAGATGCATTAGACAAAATTCCAGTTATTAAAGCTGCTACAAACGGTTCAAGCGCATCTCAGTTAACGGCAGATACCAAGAAAAGAGGCTACAACGAGCTGCGATTACCGGTCATCAATATTCCAACCTTTTCTGAAAGTTATGAAACTTGGAGGTCGTTTCACGACATGTTTGTGGCATTAATTCATAACAACCAATCGTTAGGCGATGTCTAGAAGCTTCATTATTTGAAGTCGTCTTCGGTTAGCGGTGAAGCAGATCGTTTCTTACAGAACTTGGCTATCGATCAAAGCGATTATGGTCCAGCGTGGAAGATCTTGACAGAGCGCTACGATCATAAGGAGGGTTTATTTAATACTCAGCTGAAACTTTTATTTAATCAACATACAATGACCCCTCATTCATCGGCTAACATCAAAAGAATCCTGGATACTTCGCAAGAAATAATTCATGCATTGAAGAATTTAGGCCTGCCAGTAGATAGTTGGTATGTTATTTTAATTTTTATTATTTTGCAAAAGCTTTCGAATAATACACAGCAGTTATGGGAAGAAAAGCTAGGTTCGAGCAAGGAATTACCATCATTCAAGTAGTTTGTCGAATTTTTAGAGTGTCGATTTCCTACATTAGAAGCAGTAGATCCCAAAGGTTCCAGTAGCAAATCCGAGCAGCGTAGATCAGGAACGAGTAATGTTTTTTATAGCCAGGAGGAGTCAAGAAGACAGGTCAGCTGTAGCGTGTGTCAAAGGGGTCAGCATTCCCTTAGCAATTGTGATAGGTTTTTGCACATGGATGTGGAGCGCCGGAGGCAAACTGTACGTAGGGTGAAATTGTGCGAAAACTGCTTGGCGTACAGCCATTTCAAACAAAGATGTCCCAGCGCGAAATGCTGTCATTTCTGTAAGCAGCGTCACCATTCTCTGCTACTCGAAAATACGCTCATCACAGGGAGAGCTACACACGGTGTACTTTCAACTACACAATTTGCTCTTCATTCATCTACCTCCAGCCTCACAAATAACCATCAGCCATACCAGACTTCCACCGTTAGTTCAAATGCCTCGGAGTTCCAACCACACACATCAAACAACACACATCTCAACAGGTATCATGTCAACACGAACACCAAAGTTTTGTTAGCTACAGCGTTGTTGAGTGTTAAGTCTTCAGGTGGAGGTAGTAACGTTTTGAGAGCTTTAGTAGATCCGGGGTCTGAGGCTTCGTTCATGCATTGACTGTAGTAGTATTGGAGGATCCAACATTCAATATACCGTCAAAGGTATACATGTTATTAGGTGGTTACATTTACAGCGACATCCTTCTCAGTGACATCACCAAGGTTGCGAGGAAATCCAGTTCGGTCACTCAAAAACCCACCTAGGTTGGATTTTATTAGGAAATACACCAAGTAGCGTTCAATTGAGCAGTTTTTCGTGCCAACTAGACTCCACCATTGACACACCTCTCCGAAAATTTTGGGAGATCGAAGAATAACCATTTCCAAGGATTGAAGTTGAGGAAGAAAAGGAATGTGAAGCATATTTTATAAAAAATACCATAAGATTACCTGGTGGTAGGTATCAGGTTTGTCTACCGTTTAATGGTGGCAAGCATCCCACTATGGGACCAACACGTCACGGTGCTTTAAAACGATTTTTGCAGTTGGAGAGGAGACTCCATTGTAACCCAACACGGGTAAAGAAGTAATAAAATACCATGCAGGAATATCTGACACTCGGTCATATGTCTCCGGTAAATGAGTCAGATTACGATCTTCCAACACCACATCATTATTTTATTCCTCACTACGCCGTCATCAAGGAGTCCAGCACCACAACCAAGCTGCGGACGGTCTTTGATACGACATTTAAAACCATCGGTGGGGCATCACTCAACGACCACTTGATGATAGCACCTAACATGCAGAAGAATGTAATTCATATCATAATGAGACGGCAGTTATATAAATACGCGTTTACAGGAGACATCGGAAAAATGTGCCGTCAAATCCAAGTCAGCAGCCAGGACTCCAATTATCAACACATACCCTGAAGGGAACAGCCGTAGGCAGGAACAAAGATGTTTCGCCTACGAACAGTGACGTTTGGTACAGCCTCGGCACCTTACCTCCCTATTAGAGTTTTCCAGAAGGTGGCAGACGACGCGGCCCACAGTTTTCCGTCAGCAGCATAAGTTTTGAAGGAGGAAACCTACGTCGCCGACGTCATCACCTGTGCAGACTGGATCAAGGAAGCGCATGAAAAGACCCTCCACAGGAGTAACCAAAGGATGATAGCGCAGATATATACGTCAGAGGTTCTGGATATTTCGGCTCAAGACCACTGTCAAAAACTTTATTTTCAAATGCAACATTTATTATAGATTTAGAGCGAAGCCACTAGAACAGCTGATAGGCGGTTTTCCAACTGCCAGAATGACGATATCCAGACCTTTCACATACGCTGGCGTAGACTATACCGGACCGGAGGAGGTGAAAACGTGGAAACGTCCGCAAAACTTCACTAAAATTCAACACAACACTAAAACTACATGGGATCTAGCACAAGAATTCGAACAAAAAACCCACAGAACCGGCACTCTAAAAATAACAACATACAGAATAACGATCATACCAAATCAAGCGGAACCGTGATTGTTTCGCCAAATGGCCCCTCCTCGAACGTACTCATACCGCTAGTATCGCAGGATCTCGAGGAGACAATCACGTCCGCAGAGACTTCGCAAAAGTCCAATAAATCATTTAAAATGATTACTAATATTCCGGATAAAACAACAACACAACACAAAACACAGCAGCAGAAATAACCATTTTAGTAAAAATTATGTAATTTAAAATAAAGACCGACAAATTAAAATGCATATAACATTCATAAAAGGGGCAATAATTAGAGGAATGTAATCAACGGCAACACTACTCACTGGTAAAATTACAGTCCACTCAAACACAAATTCCACCTAATTTCATTGGAAACTCATCCATCGCATTCGTCATACGTCCCATTCATCAATAGTACAATACAAACAGCACAACTCGGCTCGATCAAACCACTCAGCAGATATATATGCACACATACTCATCCACACATACAGTCCCCTCACTCAATCAATTGTAAAATTCAAACCCCCAAACACAAATTCCCATTCATGCACAGAACTACATTCAGATCAACACAAACGCAAATTCCCATTCATGCACAGAACTACAGAGCTACATCTAGATCCACACGCACATACATTCACTCACCCACTTCAAACGAAAACAAATAAAACACTTTTAAAATATCCAAAAATAAAGGAGATATTAGACGTCAAAGACATTAAACTTACCTGAAATCACAGCAAGAGATCCTCAGAAATAAAAACAGAGAAAAAAAAAATACGAAATTAACACGCACTTCACTTCACTTCTACAAAAAATAAACCACCAATTACGGAAGTTGTAGTATGGTGATGGTGTAGGAGATAGGCGGTAGAATCTGCATTACTCCAATGTTGTTTTCTATTGTTTGTAATGTCCTCTCGTTCACCTCCATAAGTGTTCATTGTAAATTGTTTTAATCCTATTTCCCTTTTTTTACATGAACAAATTTATCCGCATTATCGAAAGTTGTGAGAAAAGCAGAAGAAGGCAGCATCCAGGGACATTTACGATTGCGAACGCTGTTCACGGGGAGAATGTTCGAATATCGACAAAAATATACATACATATTTAGATATAAATATTTGAAGTTCTAATTAAATGTAATAAAAATAAGTTAAATATAGAAATGTTAAAACGTAATTTACAAAACAAACAAAACATATACTAAAACAAAACATATGTCACGACACAAATGTTAAAGTTAACACGCGTAAGCAGTCACCTATCTGACGGAAATACGAGAAGGCTCAAGTATCCAGTCAGACGCATCGTATGCATTTTTCACTTGCATGCGCGAACTTGCATGAGCTTTCCCGTAGGAACCAAGGCCATTGAAGTCAATTGTATCGAGGTTAGATTTTAAGTGTGTCTCATTGTTGAGTAGTTCCAACGAGCACCTGGTTGAATAAACAATACTTATAACGTAAAATTCGTGTTTCATTTTAATCCAAGTTGCGCGGCTTGTTCGTGCGGATATAATTTTTTTGGAAAACTCCTCACGAAGGACTTTTACTGGCGCCCGAGCAGGGACAGCCCAAAAACTCGTGTGCGAATCCTAAATAAGTAAAATTAGTGAAACCCAAATCACTTAAAATTACAAAAAATCATTCCTGTTAAATCTGATAAGTGAATTGAATGACACACAAATCACTTAAAATTCCAAAAAATTATTCCTCTTAAATCTGATAAGTGAAGTGAACGAACCCCAAAGTACCTTCAATTCCAAAAAAGTTATCCTACAAAAAGAAAGTAGAAACCAGTAAGTGAAGTGAACAAGTAAAATAAAAAATTTTTTAAAAAACTCGAAGTTACAAATAGTTAAGGAAAAAATAAGGAGAATCAACCATCCTATTTTAAAAGAAAGAAGAAGAAGACCAACTAAGGATTCAAGCGATGAGGGGCTGTCCTATATTACTAGGATTCTAGTAAGATAATTTTAAGGAAATAATTGCAAGACAAAATATGCCAAATTAATTATATATCTGTTAAGACTAACATAGTCTCTTAAACCAAGAAAAAAAAGAAGAAACTCAAGTAGAGTTTATTAAACATAGCTCAAAACTATGCCTAGGGGCTAACTCTCAGGAAAAAAAGGGCCGGCTTACTTAAGAGTTAATTAATTTTAATCACTAGTGGGGAAGAACCTCATACCCTAGTAGGTCGCTGCGACTTTTTACGCATTAACGACTAAAGAGGATCCATCCGAACTAAAGTAGCTACCCCGATAGTTAATGGAGAGCGCTTAGCAGGCATCTAGGGAACTTTAACCCAACGTCATTCTTTTGACAAAACGATTTAATATACCTTTAAAAAATTAATTAATCAAAAAAAATAATAAAAAAATAAAAAATAATAAAAAAATAAAAAATAATAAAAAAATAAAAAATAAAAATTTTAATATTTAGAAAAAGCTATTTGCCACTTCTGTTGTTATTTTACTGTCGTGTTTTCTTATATCTAAATTTGTTCATTTTCCGTGCTCTCGAATACTTCCAGAGAGGATGAGATTAAGACATCCGTCACTCAGCTCACGGGAGCACGGGGGTTGCTGTGGTGTAGTGGTACTAGCTATCGCTTCTCTGTCCTTTTGGTTAGCGAAACTAAGCTTACCAAAAGACACAAAATGCGGCACAGAAAATACAAAATAGTACGGAGAAACCGACCCAACTCCATTCAAGGAGGTGGCGTTGCGATTTTCGTAAGAAAAGGTATACGTTTTAAAAGAGTATACAGTCGTGTAGTACGTAGGTTCCAAGTGCTGGAAGCATGCATCGTGTATATTCCCCTCCGTAGTGGAAAGCGGCTATATATGGTGTCTGTCTATGCACCTAAGGCTACTCAATCCACCTTATTCATCTCAGAGCTCGAGACACTTTTTCGATTCCTGAGGCTGGAATTGGAAGATAACTATTTTATTATCGGCGGAGATTTCAACGCCAAACATAGTGATTGGGGAAATAATACTATAAATACTAGAGGGAACCTACTATTGAATTGGTGGGGTCAACACAGCATAATGTATCGACTCGGGCTTAAGGCGACGGATAGTCCGTCGTTTCCCAGACACGGGTCCTATATGGATCTTCTGCTGTTCGACTCACGAATACAACTGACATGCACTAACCAACAAACTACAAACTGTCTACGCAATTTCGTGTATGACAGTGACCATTGCGGTCTCAGCACCGAAATAACTGTTCCGAACGAAATTGCGGAATTGGATGAGTTTGTGCAAAGGCATTCCTACAATTATAGTAGGGTGCGTTGGACACACTTCACCAGACTGACTAGAGCACTCTCCTCGAATTCGCTCTACCCACCGTCCAACAGAAATCTATCAAACGAGGAGATTGATAGACATCTAAGACTAATGGACGAGACATTCAAACGAACAATGGCCAAAATGATACCTCGGTATCAACACACTGACGACGAAGACTTATTCCGCAATGCAACTATTGACGCACTGCACCGACAAAAGAGTAGGCTGCTCTCAAGACTAAAAACTTTGTACATACAGTTTACTGACAGACATAACCCTGAGATCATGACACTGAAGTCGTCGATTAAAAACCTCCAAACATTCATAAAGGAATATTACAGAAACTCTGTAAGTTTGTATTGGAACAATAAAGTTCGGGCTGTAAACACCAGCAACCCGAATATGTTCCCGCAAATAAATAAAATATTTCGGAGAAATAATCAAAACGACCTTTCGTGTCTAAGAATCGCCCGAACGACGAACAACGAACAAATACTTGTAGCAGCTGGAATAAATCCAAATGAGGCTGTTGATGATGACAACTTCTTTGTGATCGAGGATCCGCAGGAGCAGGTAGAGGCTATAGGAGCGACTTTCCATGAAGTGTACAAGGCGAATGTTATCATTGGCCCGAACCACGACCTGGAGAATCGAGTCCTTGTGCACAATTTCTACCTTCGAAATGAAATAGAGAATTGGCGATTCGAGAGCTCGGGCTTCACACAGTTTAGTGACGAGAATATGTCAAATAACGTCATCACCAACGACAGGGTACTACCCCCTTTCATTTCGAAGGAGGAGCTCCAAACGATCTACGAATCACTTAGAATCAGTGGGAACCGATGAAATACCGAACATTGTGCTTCGACATCTCCCACTAGAAGCGGTGAACATTTATACCACCCTGTTCAATAATGCAATGAATAATGCGCATTATCCAACGCATTGGAAAACTGCGGTGGTACATCCCATACCTAAAAAGTAAGGTTTTCGAGAAGGTGATCAATAGAGTCCTGACTAAGTGGGTTGAGGACAAACATATAGTTCCAGATAATCAATTCGGTTTCAAGGCGGGGCATGACATCATTCATGCTGTGTCGAAACTGGTTTCTGATATCCAATGGAACAAAGGCAAGAACCAGTGCACTGGTGCCTGCCTGATTGACTTGGAGAAGGCCTTCGATTCCGTATGGATAGAAGGACTCTTTTTCAAGCTGGACAGGTTGGGCATTAGTAAACCCCTGCTGTATATTCTTTTTGATATGCTCTTCAGTAGATAGTTCATCGTGAAGAATGGCGATGTGACTTCTGCTGGAACATTTAACATTAAAAACGGTCTGCAACAAGGTGCGGTAAATTCGCCGATCCTATTCAACATTTACACAAGTGATCTGATAGGTTTACTTCACCATGCCATAGCGTACGCAGACGACTTAATCGCGTACAGATCAGGTCCAAAGATTGAGGTCATTAACATACTTTTGCAACGTGACTTCGATAAAATTAAACGATATTGCGATGACTGGAAGTTGAAAATCAACTTTCAGAAATCGGAAACCATTCTGTTTAGGACGCCTTCGTCTGGGGCCTCAAGGGATACCAAAAAGAATTGGCAAAAGTTTTCTATCGTCGGACAACATGGACAGCCACTTGATTGTCGAAATGTAGTCAGATACCTAGGGATCTGGCTAGATCAATATCAGTATTTTAACAAACATATAGATGTTGCTCTGGCCAGAGCCAAAGGTGCTTTTGCCCCTACAAAGAGACTGTTTGATAACAGCCAACTCGATGCGGGGGTGAAGGTAATCCGTTACATGGGCCTTATCAGGCCCATGCTTGTATTTGGGTGTCCCGTGTGGTTCAAGGTGAGAGCAAGTTTATTGGAAAAGATTCGGGTGTTTGAGAGAGCTTGTCTTAGGACTTGTCTTCGCTTATACAGAACACCAGAGTCTGAGTACATAAAATTCTATCCTAATGAGATCTTATACAACAGGGCAAACCTAATACGAGTGGACAATTTCGTCATTAAGTTGATTCGAAGGCACATTGCAAGAGCAATGACCTCATCGAACAACCTGATCTCAGGGGCTTACTACCCCAATTATATGTATCACGAAAGAGTTCGCTTTGACGGCTTTATTCCTCCAGAAGCGTTCCTCTATCTGGATAGCAAAGGACTGATCCAGGACAGATTGGCGGTGCCGCTAATCTTCTACGTCGCACATGGCAGTGCGGAGCGTCTCCGGTTCAGTAGGGCGGTAGGAAGCCGTGATAGGAGGGATGATGCTCAGCAGCACCAGCAATTTTGGTGGCTTGATGAAGGCGAGGATGTTTCGTCGTCGAACTCCTCCAGTGATACGTAGCTTCATGTGAAGCAGAGTGGCCCAGCCTAATTTTTGTTTTTTTTTGTAGCCATGACCGGCTTATATAGTTTTAGGTAGGTTTAAGTTAGATTTTAAGAAAAAAAAAAAAAATATATAAAAGCAAAAAAAAAATAAAAAATGATAAAAATATATATATATATATATATATATATATATATATATATGTGTATATGCATGTATGTATATATGAAGTGTGTATGTATTCTGTATTGTATATATGTGTGTATGAACATATTATATGTAAGTAGGTTAAGTAGATTAAGTAGATTAAGATTTATTGTTTAGGTAGTCTGTAAATTTAATTAAAAAAAAAATGTCCATATACTAAGTTTTTGCTTAAAATTAATTTTTCTTAGTTTTAGTTGTAATGTTAAATATAAATTTAAATATAGACTGTAAGATCCGTCGAAAGACTTATTTTAAGTGTTAGGTTTAACTTAGAATGCCCGCATGGGGCCAGTATGTTAGAATAAGACTATTTGTAAGTTATTCCAGCTAATTTTTAAGCATTTTTCTGTCTAGCATGTAAGAGTAAATTAAGTAAAATAAATAAAAATGCATTTAAATTGAAAAAAACTGAACTGAGCTATCGCTTCTCACTCGGAAGGTCAAGGTTCGCATCCTAGCCACAGCAAGTTTTCATTTGTGTAATTGGAACTCAGTCAGAAAAATCTGCGTGTGAAAGCATAACACTGACATGTAGATTTGGCTGTTGTAGGGTTTTTCAAGCACAAAAACAACCGTTAAAATTCACAACCTCACATTCCGAGAGAAGAAAAAATCTCTCCGTCCTATTCGGACTCCCAGCCCTGGAGAGTCAATGTCGAAACCAAACACACCTGAGTTTCAAGCCACTACATCACAAACTTTCCTTTCTCCTCCTTCTATCTTTTCGCCCGCGCCCTGGCAACAGTATAACCCCTTAGGCGCGCGTAAATTATAAAAAAAAAAAAATAAGTTCCGTAACAGAACGGCTTAGGGCAATAGAGGGCCGCATTAGCAGAATATAACAATTCAATCCACGAGAGTCCATTAAACACGTTAACGAACGCTTAGCGGTTATCGGGAATCGACTCCAGGTTGTGGAGCAGGGAGACAGCTCCGCTCCACTTGCGGAAGTCGCGGTGGGCCAACATGCGAACAAGACTTAAAGGATATTTCTAAGCTCCCTAATTCGGTGAAGGAATTACAAGTCTTTGATGGCAACCCAGTCCAATATGTCTCCTTGGTCTACAGCGTAGAGACAATTCTGAAGGACTATGAAATAGTTGGTAATAAGCCAATCTACCGTGCGATTCTACAACATATACGTCAAAAAATAAGAGGCAGGGCGGATTCTGCTCTTGTCTCATACAATATATTCGATAACGAGTGGAACGAGATTAAAAAAATTCTCTCGCTCCATTACGCCGACAAGAGGGATATCCGTACCCTTGAGCACCAACTCAATCAGTTCACACAGGGTGGCTCAAGAGTTGACGATTTCTATGCCACCGTGAATCATCAATTCTCCTTGATAATCAATAAGATCAGGGCTGAAACTTCTCTACCGAAACCATGAATGCTCTGATGGAAACATATAGAAACCGTGCCCTCGACGTGTTTGTTCGTGGGCTTAATGGAGATCTTTCAAGACTCCTTATCATTCAGAAGCCAAGAACCTTGCCTGAGGCATATTCAGCATGCTTAGAGATGCAAAACCTGAACTTCAGAAACAATTCTCTACATGTCAGGGCATTCAATACAATTTCTTCCCCTGTGAACTACGATTTTAGAGGTAACTCAGGATCTCATCACAATTCTGTAAACCCTAACAAGTCATATCCTTCAAGAGATAATCCTGCTCATCATATCATTCGGGGAGGTCAAATTCTCAGCAACAGCATCAACCCCAAAGGCCAACAGGGCTAAAGCCTCCAGTAAAAATGGAAGTGGACAATTCCACCCAATCTAGGAAGGATAACTATATGAATTTGCCAAAATCGGCTAAGAGGGAATCGAAATCCGATAACTACCCTCGAAAACAACAGCGGCTAAATCACGTAGTGTCCACAGGTCCGGAAAACACCACGGGTGAAGAAAACCCAGAAATAGAATCCACTAAACTCCCCAATGAAGAGCCTAGGAGAGAAAATTTTATGGAAGGGGCCTTTTTTCCAGCGTACCATATATAGTATATGTAACGCGAGACGGGGACGTCCTAAAATTCCTAAAATTCATCAAACACAATTTAGTTCCGTGTCCCGATCCCGTAAGAATCCCATTTCATGTAAGATAAGATAAGATAAGATAATTTATTTATTTATTCCATTTCAAATTTACATTATTATACAATTAAATATTCATTCAATATTTAAAATAAAATAATTTTAAAGGTACGAGTACATTCACAGGTATTAAGATAATTTTCTAGAATTTTAACCATGAATTTTGCAGTAAATATACTTTATGAACGTATTGAAATGGAATCTTTTGAACACTAAGTGGTACTTGGATTACCAGTGGTAAGTGTATTATTTATTGAATATATTAATTAATTTCATGAAAGCCGCGATAAGAGAAAAAAGAAATTTTTGTTACATGCAATGAAAGGTAAACAGTAAGAAAAAAAAGGCAAAAATTTGGGGGCAAAAAGATGAATACGTACGAATTGTAATGAAACACATATAAAGATTAAGAAATACGAGTAAGCATTAGTTCTTCTACGCTTAACCTGGAAAATAGCCAGGTTCTTAGGTTCATAAGGAATCTAACTTTGCTTTGGACAAGATTGAATATGAAAGGTGCTATAATGGTTGCAAATCTTCTGTAGTTCTCTTTGTTCACTCTTGGCACTGTGACTGCAGACGGTTGCCTAAAAGTATATGTTAAGGTACCACCTCTTCTGCGGTTCAAGTAACCGCCTCGCAAATAAAACATTCTCAACACTTTATATACAAATAGGTGCCTGAGTGACAATATATTAAGAGATTGGACAATGGAAATGATGGCTCTCATTTGGATTTAAACATCATAACACGAACTACCTTCTTTTGGGCGGTGATAACAGGTTGTAGGTTTTTAGCATAGGCATTGCCCCAGCACGAAATTCCATATTCTAAACGAGAGTTGACAAGCGCATAGTAAATAGTGGTCAGTAGATTTGATGGCACTAATTTACGTAGGTGAAAAATCTTGCTCATAGCTATATTTAAACATTTTTTAATATCGGCAATATGGGCTTTCCAATTCAGTTTGCTGTCAATGGTCACACCGAGATACTTAAATTCTGAGACAGATTCTATATAGTTGTATGCAAGTATTTCCGCAGTTATCATTGTTGCAGTTAGAATCGTGGAGACAAACTCCTTCGATGATCAACTGATTGCAAAGAGAAAATGACATTACTTTGGATTTGCTGCTTAAAACCATTTGGTGGAGCGTAAACCAGTCCTTTAGTATGGAGAGGTCAGTAATCATTTCTGTTTTTATGGTGTCCGCACTAGTAGTGACGTAGGAGAGAACCAAATCATCAGCAAATGCTCTAATATTTCCCTTTAGTGTTAATTTAAAAATCGAGTTTATATAAATAATAAAGAGGAAGGGCCCAAGGACCGGTCCTTGGGGAACGCCAAGCCCGGGGCTATCTAAAGACGAGCTTAGAGTAGCGTTTACACGCACAAGCTGTTTACGGTTTTGAAGGTATGAGACGAAACATTTATTAATATTGCTTCTGAATCCAATTCTATGAAGAATTTTTATTAAGAGCTGATGATTGACTAGATCAAAGGCTTTTATTAAATCAAGAAAAAGAGCAGCAGTTTTTTTTACTCTTGTCGAGTCCATCGTGAATATCTTCTAAGAATGACAATATGGCATCTTCAGTAGACTTGCCTTTGACAAATCCAAATTGATTCTTGTACAAGATTTTAAATTTATTGAGGAACTTAAGCATTCTATTTGTAATTATTTTCTCCAAGATTTTTGAAAAAACCGACAACAATGAGGTCTATAGTTATTTGTATCACATTTGTCTCCCTTTTTGTGTATTGGAACTATTATAGAGGTCTTAAGACACTCCGGGAATATACCACTTTTAAAACTGAGATTAGTTAAATAAGTTAACGGCTTAATGATGTGATCACTCATTTTTTTTACGACTAAGCTGCTAATACCATCAATCCCACATGAATTTCTCAAGTTGGATACAATAAGAGATACTTCATTTTCAGATACAGTACTGAAAAAGAATGTTGAAAGGACTTCGTTGTCTAGAAGATATTCCGAAGCGCTTATTGCATTAATATTGCAAGAATTTGGTTTGGAATTTTCGGCAATATTTCTGAAGAACGAGTTTAAATTGTCTGCCATGTCTGAATCATTTGTAGTGGTCGTACTATCAGAAAATCTTAGACATCTTACGGCTTTATCAACATTATTTTTACCAAGCAGATCATTAACAATGTTTCATTGCTGTTTTGGATTACATCTGCATTCGTTAAACTTATGTTTATAGTAGGATTCTTTTTGTATATTTATGTACTGCAGTATATCTTTCCGCATCCTTTGATAAACTTTTTTTATTTGAAGACATATGCATTTTATTTTTAATTTTAATATAATTAATTTTCTTTAATTTTTTCGCAAAGTTGGTCAGTCATCCATGGCTTAATTTTTTGTGGTCTACGTTTAGGATTTGAACACCGACTCAGAGCCATATAGTTAGAAAGAATCTTTACAAACAAGCTAAAAGACTCTGAAGAACAACTATTGTTATAGACACTATGCCATGTTTCCTGTGACAAATATTCCTTCAACTTACGAAAATCAACACCCACTTTTACCGATCTTGGTTCATCATCATTGTTTAATGATTTCCCCAAGAGATTGACGAACGATACACCTGTAGCATAGTGATCGGTTATATCCCACGTCAATACACGTTTTGCAACTCTTGTTGGCTCATTCAGGAGAGATTCAAAACCCAAGGAACACAAAAGGAGTATATAATTATCACAACTAGAAGGAAAGTTCAATATGTCAATATTAATATCACCAACAAAGCAAATATTGTGACTGTTCATCCCACTAAGAAGGTCTTCAATTTCTTTTAGAAAAATATTCCTGTGGACAAACTGCAGCCGATACATGCATATAATGTCCAAGGAAATATCATCAATTTGAAGTTTTATGATTAGAGAATCTGCACTAGTTAGATCAGGCGTAGAGAATTTCGCGACCGTTAAATTGTCTTTGACAAAAGCTACTACACCACCGCGCCGGCTGTATACTTTTCATTGCATTTGCCGTATGGAATATAGCCCTCAATCGAGAAATTGCTTAATTCATGTTTAAAAATCCAAATTTCACTTAACACTATTACATGTGGTAAAACTGGAAAACAATTTTACAAATATGAGCAAAAGCTATCAAAATTAGTTCTCATACTTCTAATATTCATGTGGAAAATGGTTAAATCCTTTAAGGATGCTCGAAAGATTGTATTAATTATTGTTTCATTACTTAAACTAATATTACTGGGATCAATTAATTGGTTGTTGCGTGACATAATAGTAACAAGAATAAAAAATATTAAGTCTTAATCATAAATGATTAAGATCATCAAGACACTTAATATATTTGATCTCCATACCAGGTTTCCGTCTCATCATAATTTTACCAAATCGTACCCAAAGAAATTCATAGTTGTAATTATTTTTTGCCTTTTTTGCTTCCCTCAGCAATGCTTTAGATTCGCCTGATAACCAGCTGTTTATGAAAATGTTACCTTTACATGAAGAAAAGATATTCTTCGCATCGATCGGTGACTTCTTGGCATGCGAAGCGGCTAGAATTTGATCTTTGAGCCGATTGCCACGTAGTTGTACCACCACAGTGCCAGTAGGTTTCCCTTTGCTCCTCTTTCTGTAACATGTATCAACATCGTCATCTGCTATCTGCACACCTACACCTTGGTTGACAATTTGGATAACCGTATCATGCACATTTTCTTTCTCCAAAAAGGGCACCTCTCGCAGTTCGATGTAGTTTCTGTGTATCATATACTCAGTATTTCTAAGTTTCTCTCCAGTCTTCTTGAGTTGAAGTTTTAGCTGCTCGTTTTCTTTTTTTATTTCAGCTAACAATTGCGTCGACTCTTCCAAGGTCACAAGCTGCACTTGCATGGATTGTATGGTTTGCACGAATGTCACGAGAGTTGCACTCAATTCTATTACTTGGAGGTAAATGGCCTCAACAGTAACATTGTTGTGGTCACTCCCGCTGCTGGTAGCACACATTGAAGAAGACATTGATAATCTACGCGGATCATTTCTTTTTTGTTTAATACAAATTTGACAACTCCACGGTTTGTTTGATTTTGTTATTAAATCTACATCAGCAGGTTGTAATTTTGCACAATTAGCATGCATAAGACAGTTGCAGTCACTGCAGATAATCTTGCAGGAGTCTCTCACTATTTTTACACTACAGATTTTACAACTCATCGTCTATGACTTAACTCTTCGGCGGCTAAACACGAACATGTCAACAGTCCTGCCGGAAATATCCTAGTTAGAAACAAAATCTGTGGAAGGTTCTTCCATTATTTAGGCTGTGATCTCGAGATAACATTTTTCATTCTCCCAAATCTGAAATCGTTTTATGGTATAATAGGTGACGATACTCTGAAGCAACTGAAGGCTGTAATAGACAGAGAAAAACATATGCTTACCATTGATTCGAATAAAATCATTCCTCTCAAAAACAGGACTTCTGTTGAATTAATTAGTCAAATGCTTGCCATAGGCGAAAATGTTTCCATGTCGGGAAGATCAAGTTTAGGATACCTTTATATTGTATGAAGTTCAAAAGTCTTTTTGGTCCAGTGGGGAATGAGAAGGTGAAAACCAACGTCCGAGGTGAAATTCGTACAAACACCGACGAGCCAATCCATTCCAAAAGTTACCCTTATCCCGCTTGTATGAGGGAAGAAGTTGAGAGACAACTAAGTGAACTCCTATCGGAGAACATCATTCGTCCATCTAACAGCCCATATAATTCACCTATATGGGTTGTTCCGAAGAAGCCAAAGCCAAACGGAGAAAAGCAGTACAGAATGGTCATCGATTAAAAGCGTCTATACGCCGTAACAGTTCCGGATACGTATCCTATCCCCGATATTAACAGCACGCTTGCCAGTTTAGGTGATGCTCGATCCTTTACCACGCTTGATTTAATCTCAGGGTTTCATCAGATCCTCATGAAAGACAAGGACATTCCGAAAACAGCCTTTTCAACGGTGAATGGGAAGTATGAATATTTAGGACTTCCGTTCGGCCTCAAGAATGCTCCAGCAATCTTTCAGCGCATGATAGATGATGTGCTTAAGGAGTTAATAGGTAAGATCTGCTATGTCTATATAGATGACATAATCGTCTTTACCAAAATCAGTGAAGCCGGGTTGAAAATCAATCTGGGAAAAACTTACTTCTTGTCTACCTGCGTCGAATTTCTTGTCTACCTTGTTACTCCCGATGACATCCTTCCAGATCCAAAAAAGGTTAGGGCTATCGAAAAAATCCTTCCATCGTACTATAGGAAATTTATCCGTGATTATGCCAAATTAGCCAAACCGTTGACGAATATAACTGGAGGAGAATTTCCACAAGTTCGAGCTAACCAATCAAAAAATGTTCCAATATCTCTCAATGAAGATGCAGTTAAGGCTTTCGAAACCTTAAAGGAGCTACTCACTTCTGCAGAAGTGCTTACGTTTCCGAACTTCGAGAAAAGCTTTAATTTGACCACGGATGCTTCAAATTTTGCGATCAGAGCAGTGCTGTCTCAAAGTGAGCATGGTAAGGAGAGGTCCGTCGCATACATATCTCGTTCTCTGAATCGAATAGAGGAAAATTACGCGACGAACGAGAAAGAGATGCTTGCAGTAGTCTGGGCTCTGGATAATTTGAGAAATTATCTGTATGGAGCAAAAAAGATTAAGATTTACACAGACCACCAGCCTCTTACATTCGCACTGAGTAATAGAAATCACAATGCAAAACTCAAACGCTTGTAAGCAAGGATTGAAGAGTATAACTACGAATTGATTTACACACCAGGTAAATCGAATTTCATGGCTGATGCTCTCTCACGCCTGAAGACAGAAGTTAACCATCTGCCTGCTCTACCTAGTGGAGCCGCAACAGCTGGCGACACAAGCACTGAAACTCTCGGAATCAGCCACAGATACTGCAGGTGAAGGACGAGCCTCAGGGGCAGACTCATTGACTGGTACGGCAGAAGAAGGACTTTGTGAGCTCTCTAACATCGATATAGATTCTTGCACCGCGCACAGTGCTGATCAGGATAATTCCGGCCTAATACCACATGTAGAAGCTCCAATTAATGTTTTTAGAAACCAGCTTATTTTCAGAATTGGCATCGATTTTTGTGCTCACGAAGAACGGCATCAGGGCTATCATCGCCATTATATTTCCGCAAGAACATTTTGTCAGGCTAATCTCATAGAAATGCTAAGAGCAAACCCTCGAACAATTTTATATTCCACATATGATATCTAGAGTAAAAAAAATTAACTTCGTCATGCGAAATCTGTAATACCAGCAAGTATGATCGACACCCCATAACTCCCACTTTACAGGATACACCCATTCCCAAGTATCCATGCGAAATTCTTCATATGGATATCATGGAACTTCAAAACGAGAAATTTTTAACCATAGTTGACAAGTTTTCTAAGTTTTCTAAATTTTTCCACATTAAAGATAAATCTGGCATTTACATTAGATCAAAATTGATTAAAATTTTACATTACTTTACAGTCTCACAAATGTTAGTCACGGACAATGAAAGAGGCTTTCTCAGCCCAATCGTCTTAAACTTTATTAAAACTCTAGGAATCAAATTATACCTAACTCCAACCCACAGAAGCGAGGTAAATGGACAAATAGAAAGGGTACATTCCACTATACTGGAAATTTATCGGTGCCTTAAAACCGAGTATCCAGATTTAAAGGTCAAGGAACTTGTCTACGTAGCCATAGATCGCTATAACAACACTATACATTCGGTCATCAAACGAAAACCAACTGACATATTCTTTAATAGGTCCCAGAGAGTCAATTATCAAAATCTTTTAAACATCCGCTCAAGAATCAATAAAGATCTCAGGGGCATTATTAAGCGAAATATGGAGGCCAGAAATGTAAGGTTAAATTTAAAGAGAGGTAAATCCAGGGAGTATCGCGAGGAGGACGTGATTTACACTGCAATTAAAAGAATCAAAGAAAAAACAAGCCGTTGTTTAAAAAAGAAATTGTGGCAAAGAATAATCGGGTTACAGTAACAACAGATAGCGGTAGGAAAATTCACAAAGCTCACAATGTCCAAAAAAAGAATTAAAGGGTTTGAGACTCAAAAAAAAAAAGAAAAAAGGGGAATGTTTCCATATATCATAAAAAATTGTAAATTTTATAACAATTTCTGCACTTGTGTTCAGTTCAAACCACCTTCCTGTTTACTGTGATATTAGTTTTAGAGCCAGTTTAAAAAACGTGCAATATTTAGATTTTAAGAAGGCCAACTGGGTACACTTTAGACAACACCTTAACTCAAATCTAGAAAATTACATAGTTAATCCACTAGAGTGTGTAAGCCGCGAACAAATCGACAATTACCTACAAATATCTTGGGAAGTGTAAGGGCATCAGTTCCCCTAAGAAATCTTAACAGAAGATCGATTTTACTCCCGCACTATATCCTCAACTTTATAAAAGTTCTAAATGGTTTAAGAAGGCAATGGCAACGTTATCGTAACGAAATCATTTATTACCAAATGAAATTTTTAAATAGATTGATCTCAGATCAAATAAAAAATTTTCGAAACCAGGCATGGAACGAAAGGCTTGGTCTCCTCTATAAAGGATCTCCTCTATAAAGGGTTCAAGCCTTTCTGGAGCATTGCCAAAATTCTAAAAAAGAAAAATAAACAAATTCCATTTTTAGAATATGCGGGTCAAATCTGCTTTACCCCTGAAAGTAAATCTGAACTCTTGGCCGATACTTTCTTAATTAACCACAGCGCACCAGTAGCACTCACTTCACCATTAGACGCAACAGTTGAAGACGCAATAAATGAATTCAACAGAAGTAGTGTGAGCACTCCCATTGATAAACTAATCACATATGAGGATCTTGAATTTTGTATAGCTGATTTGCATAGTAATAAATCGCCAGAACTCGATAAGATAAATAATCAAATACTTAAGCAACTACCCAAAAATGGTTTTAAATATTTAACATACATCTTTAATGCTTGCTTAAGTTTACAATACTTTCCTGATGATTGGAAAGTCGCCAAAATTATTCCAATCTTAAAAGTAGGAAAAAGCCCAAATAATGCTAAAAGCTATAGACCAATAAGCCTTCTTAGTAGTTGCAGTAAACTACTTGAAAAAGTAATAAAAACAAAAATACAAAATTTTCCCTTCATACATGATATTTTACCATTGGAACAATTTGGTTTCAGGAAAAATCACAGCACCTCTCATCAAGTGCTTAGAATTTGTAACCATATTAAAAGCAATTTATCTTCTAAGCAATCCACAGGGCTGGTGCTTCTTGATATCGAGAAAGCCTTCGATTCAGTGTGGCACGATGGGCTAATATATAAATTAATTAGATTAAGGTGTTCCCCATATCTAATCAAACTAATCCAAAGTTTCCTAACAAATAGGTGTTTTACGGTATACACAAATAATGTTTTTTCTTCAAGAAGAACGATACCAGCAGGCGTCCCCCAAGGATCAGTACTGGCTCCTATATTATATAATATTTTTACAGCTGATTTCCCTGACTTGCCCGCATGTAAATATGCTATGTATGCCGATGACATAGCAGTTTTTTCCTCACATGGATTAGGGGGGGTCATAGAGATAAATTTGCAAAGAGCACTAGGTATTATATTTGAGTACTACAAGCATTGGAAGGTCAAAATTAATGCTGACAAAACTCAATCTATTTTTTTTTACGAGAAAAAGAAAGAATTGTTTTTTACCTAGCAAAAATCTAGTGCTTGGTAATACAGAAATCAATTGGGTCGATACAGTTAAGTATCTTGGGGTTATCTTAGATAAAACATTAACGTTTAAAATGCATACTGCTAACATAACTAATAAAATAAACATTGCCACCAAAATGTTATACCCTCTGATAAATCGGAAATCATTACTTAGTAACGAAAACAAAATTATCATATTTAAAGTGGTATTTCAAGCTTTGATTTTATACGCGTCACCTGTGTGGGGTAATTGTGCTCAGATGCATATAAAGAAACTACAAATTGCACAAAATAAAGTTCTGAAAATGATGCTAAATCTTCCATGGTTTTATTCAACCCTCGAACTTCATGAAAAAGCCAGAGTGCTTCCTGTTGCAAGAAAAGTTGAAATTGTCAATAAAAAATTCTTTCAAAAATGCCTTTTCTTCCGAAAACCCTTTAATTAAGTCATTATCGATATGAAACTCTATTGTCAATTTTTTTTTTTCGTTACTTGTTTTTCAAATACATGTTTGCATAACTATTTATCTATTATTTGTTTATTTATTTACCTATTTATCTATTTATTTATTTTGTATTTTGTTAATTTGTTATTTATTTATTAATTTATTTATTTTGTATTTTATTATTTATTTATTTATTGAACTACTTATTTATTTATTTATTTATTTATTATTTACTTATTTATTTATTTATTTATTTAATTGTTCATTTATTTTTATACATATGCATATGTTCTAATTTGCAGATATGTTGCAATTAATGTTAACTTATATTTCCTTTTCATTTTCTCCCTATGACATTACCCAATAAGTCCTAAATCAGTATAAGCTACTTAAGTTGTAATCTCTTTTTATATGAAGGTTTTTGTTAATTGTTTTCCTTCAAATCAACAAACTTTTGTTTTCAACTATCACAAATTTATTATTAAACACCTTTTTCCAGTAGTAAGATATAAATATCATATCTCTGTTCAAGCTGTGCTATATACTATACACAAAATGTAAATCAAAAAATGTTCTTTACCAATTCAATAAATATCTACGAGTATCTATCTATCTATCTGCACTTGTATATACTATATGTAACACACATATGTAACTAGAGTTAAGCTTTTATATTTGTAATATGATCTTACCTTTAAATAAAATAACAAATTTGTATTACAGTTTAGGTTTGTTGGTTCCCTCGGAGGCCTTGCATATTTTTTCATATAAATCGCCAATCGTGACGGTTGGAGAAGGTGACGCCTGGATGACGAATGGATACTTCAGGCTTATCTATGTTATTGACTTCAAACTTTACGACGGACTTGTACAACAAACTGAACAACTTGTTACGAAGCATGTATGGGATGAAGAAACCCGACTGGTCTTAAACTATCACCTAAACCAGACCAAGGATCGCTTAAGAGAACTCCGTGATCCACGGGCAAGAAGAGCTAGATCCATAAATTGGATTGGGACTGCCTGGAAATGGCTGGCGGGTTCCCCTGATGCAACTGACTGGGACAAACTCTTACAAACAAAGAACAATGACCATCAGTACAAAATTAACGAGAAGTTGTTTGACGCAACGCATAAGGTTATGAACAAGGTTAACAAAATGATCGACCGCTACAATAACGCCTTACAGAAGGGAGAATCTGAGAAACTTAGACATGACTTACTTGACAAAATACTTATACTAAAAGAGGGAGTAAATGAAATTATTAGGGCCTGCCAAATGGCTAAGACAGGGATAGTGAATAGCAACATATTAGACTCTGAAGAAGTTAACACTATAATAAACGAGCTAGAAATCCTTCTTTACCAAAACGTCGTAGAAGCTGTAGAATACGGGCGACCCTCCGTTTTTACGAACGGAACTTTATTGCTGTACGTCCTATCAATTCCGAAGGTCGGACCCAAAATTTTTCATCTAGTGAACGCTCGCGCTGCAATTAATGACGGAAAACAACTTGACTTAAACTTTACGAAACTACTCATAAACTACGACGAAACGTTCGGACTAGAGGGTGATTGCCTTCATATTGGAAATACTTCCGTATGTGAGGAAAGGGTGGTAAAAAAAATTACCAGAAGATACTTGTCTACCAAGGATCCTCAAGGGTGGTACAGCAGCTTGCGACTTTAGGAAGAATAATGCAGAGATCATTGAATTGATCGGAGAAAACACTATCTTTATTACTAACTTTAAGGGCTCTCTTTTAGATAGGAACTGCTCAATTCCTTTAGAAGGCATTTACTTGATCCAACTGGACAACGAGGCAATCAGCATCAAGGATCGAACATACTCTAGTACAATTTCTAAGAGTCTACAAGCACTCCCTCCTGTCTTGGTCAACGTAACTGTTGAACTCCCTTGGTTCAACAACCCGATGGAAACCTAAACTGCTCAACATGTTCATGTGTAGATCTGCGGGACGCAGAATAATAGTATTACTTGATAAATAAGTCAATTTATATATGCAACCACAGCTTCACCCCGATACCCCGAATATCTTGAACGCCCCTCGTATTTGCCGATACATCTTTTGAATGTCGGCCTTTATTACAAACTTCGACAATCTGCAACGCAATACGATTGTGAATAGCTCGTCTTGTATGGAAAACTACTCGTAGCTTGTGGTGCCATTATCCGGCTCAAACAGGCTATGATTCGGTAAGAAGTAGTGTGGTGTTTCAACAGAGTTATAGTCAATTTCTTCCATATGGCCTAGCTTGATATATTCGTTCATAAACTCAGTGACTTATTCAGTATTATACTAGATTGAGTGAAAAGTGACCTCCTTGATCGCCAGAATGCGCTGCTACTGCAAAAAAAGATTATGATGCCTTGAAGTCCTTTCATATTTAGGCAGACATGCCAAATTTTAGTGCGATACTGTCTTTAGTTTTGTTTTGACAGCTGATTGTTGTTGACGTGTTTGGCATCATGTTGAGTATGGACAAAAACGATTTTCGTTCTCTCATAAAACATTATTTTTTAAGAGGCAAAACGGAGAAGGAAACAAAAGAAAAGTTGGACGAACATTATGCGGCTAATGCTCCGTCAGATTACACCTTCAAATATTGGTTTCGAGAGTTTCGTGGTGGCCACAACTCCACTACCGATCAAGTCTGCAGCGGCAGGCTCTCCGATGCGGTTGCAGAGGACAATGTCAAAAAAATACATGAAATGGTGTTGGCTCACCGGAAAGTGAAGGTGCGCCAGCTAGCAGATACCACAAAGATTAGAGCGCACTCGCCATATTTTGGGCAATATTCTGCATATGAAAAAGTTATCCTGCCGCTGGGTGCCGCGAATTCTCACTCTTGACAAAAAACACGAACGCGAGAGCACTTCGAAAGAGTGTTTGTACTTGCTGATTTGGAATTGGGCGGACTATTGGCGTCGATTGGTAACTGGATTTGGATTCCTCGGACTATTATCTCTTCCCAAACCTCAAAAGATGGCTCATCAATAAAAAATTCAGCTCACGCGAGGAAATCATCGACTCCACGGAGGAGTATTTTGCAGACCTTCCGGAAAATTACTTTTCGGACGGGATCAAGAAGTTGGAAAATTGCTGGAATATATGTGTATCAAACAAAAAGAGGACTATATTGAATAATATGAAAAAACATTAACAAAAAAAGAATGTTTAATTCCCAAGTAGGTCACTTTTCACTCCATCTAGTACGTTAATTTACGTTCTAAAGCATAGAACTGGTTTAATGCAGGGTCCATGAAGGCACTCAACTTGTCAGGGTCGTTGGAAAATGGTAGACTTACAATGAGCTCCTCGCATTTTTGTGTTTTGAATTGGAAGTAGGCAGCTCCTCGGTTTCCCAAAATTTCCCGATCGTCCGTTCCAGGGGCTCGTCGGCTTGAAGACAGTCTTCGCTGGTATAGACATCCATCCAAGTAAAGTATTTTGTGCAGTTCTTTTCACAGCCTGATTTGTCCAATGCAAAGAATTTGATGGAAATATTCCGCTCTAATTAGTAGATTAATGAGATTTGGTAAGTTGAATTGTGAAGTCGCTAATTTTATGTTACTTGGCAACTTCTAAGTGGATACGTCGAACAGATGTGTTGGTTGTGGAGACACTATCGATGGAAGTACGATCGGTTCTATTCTTGTGGAGAAGCTTGTTAAATTAGAGAGTAGATCATTGGGTTGAAACTAGAGTATTATCTCTAGTTTCAGGATCATTCGTTCTATAATTACGTTGATCCGTGAGCCGGAGAACAGAATCGTATGGCAGTTAAGGGTTGTTCCATTGTTCTTAACTAACTTTATTACAACTGTACTTAGGAATACATAATCCTTCTTCTTATTGTTGCTGACTACTGCTAGTGAAGAATTGTCGTAAAGAATAGTTCTACCACTGATTGCCTGTGGTACTGGGTCCGCATTATTCGCAGTGAGTAGTGGTTGATGATGTAGGTTTCGCTCGACCGATGTTTTCTGCATCATGGAGGTGTACTAATGTGTTCTGTTTTTCAGTACATTTCGTGAATCCTCGGAGTAGCAATCAGCAGCGAAGTGTTCGGCCTTAAGGCAATTGATGCACAGCTGTGTCGTTTTAGATGATTTAATCGATCTGATGGTGTGAGCCGCAGAAAGTCACTACACGAAAATAGCTGATGGGCTGCCTTTCCTCTTGGCAAGGTCCTCTTTCTCGTGTTGTCTTCTACTCTCGTGTTCATAGAGCACAGCGCTGTTATTGAAATCGAGTCTCTAAGAACCTTAGGAACCTTTCCATTGATTGTAGTTCCCTTGGTTTGTTTAACGATTTCTCATATAATATGTGGATAGTTTTATCGAGTTTCTTCATGTGTGCATCCCAGTTATCGATTACAATTCATAAGCTCTCCAGACCATGTAGACACTCTTGAGTTGTGTCATGTAATGACTTCAATATAGCAGCAGAGGTTGCTTCTGAAGTATGAGATAGTTGCGATAATAATCGGTTTATGAGAGCGGAGATCAGCAGCCTTATGCTGTTGTAATGGCTTTTCAGTTATTTCAGTTGTCGTCTAACAGAGCAACATGTCTAATAACTCGTTCTGCTTCTTCAGTCAAATTCCATTTCAAGTAGCCTTCATAAAATTTTCACATCATGATCTTTGGTAAGTTCATTTTGCAGTTGGTAGATTCATAGGAGTGCTGTGGTGCAGGTTCGTTAGTTAATATTTTTGCCAAAAGAACAAGTGCTTGATGCATCTCACCTTCGAGTTGAGTGTATTGCTCGATGCCATATTCGGTGCCCTGAATGTCATTTGCAGTTTCTCAAATTGAATTGTGGATGTCTTTAATTTGTGCCAAATATCCACATATGGTTTGTTGTTGAAGGTTGAACTACCTCGGTTGTCCACGTTCTCGTGTATTTTATAAAACTATGTAGTGATGACATTATTGACTGTTGTCTTCTCATTCACATAGTCGTTACCTTAGCTTGAGTGTGTAGCTGGGGGTTGTTGCTGTCGTTCTGACCCATCTGCCTCTTCTACCTGTTCGATTGGAATCTTTTGACGTGGTAGCCGTGGCTCAAGTGGTAGTGGACTGGCTTCCAAATCGGAAGGTTCGGTGTTCGAATCCCAGCCTCGCCCGAAAGACATCCATTCATCCATTTTTTTCAGTTAACGAAAATCAAGTAAGACAAGTAGTTGTCTAGAAATCAACATCAAGCCAAATTCCACTAAAAATTTAGTCTTCCCATTAAATGTTGGATGCCACCCATGGAACGAAATAACCACTGAGTCAAAACATCTTTCTTTCTCTCTCTATCCCGTTTTCCAAAAAACTTAACACATGCTAAGGCATTATAAGTGTATTCATACTCACTTGAGTGTTAAGTTCCTTAAAAAAAAAAAAACTCGTAGTAGCCCTTTCTATTTGTTGCTTGAGCCTCTCAATATGTACCCTTAGCTGTACTATGTTTACACCTGCTCCACGTCGTAGTATTTTTTTGTGTAATATGGGTACGCTAATTGGCCTGCGAACCTCTCCCTGATCTTTCTCGATCAACCATCCTTTTTGCAATTTGTTATTATCTGCTGTATTTGGGTTCTAGTGACTCTTGAAGTTCAGCCTTCTTGTCCATAATGACTGCTGATAAATATTAATGTTAAAGCTCGTAATTCAAGTGGTACACCTGAATAAGGTCGGGGTCAACAAAATGTAGCTGTTGTTTTACCGTCTTAGATGGCCAGATGACAGTTCTTGTATTGTACTATTTGCTAATGATTCACTAGAATATCTCTAAAAATTGCAGACGCTTCAGCAGCCCTTTAGGTGGACTCACTTACAGTCAAAAAAAAATTCCTGATTAACTGAATGACAATATTTGAGTTAATTTTATTTTAATTCAAGTAGATTTACAAATGCAAGAAACGAAAACATAATTGAGGAATATACAAATTGAACCTTGCGTGTGCAATATGCTGGTAGGTAAAATCGTACGCGGTAGTTTCTTTCAGGTCTTGCGAGTACCTTGCTGTAATATGCAACCACTTTCACCTGAGCATCATGAAATTGAGAGATAACAGCCCCGACCTCAACATTGCTACCGTCTGCGTCCACGATGAACATTCTTCCGGGTATGGGATATCCTAAGATGGGGCATTGCGTAGTTCCCGCTAGTGTTCTTGAAATGCTTCTTCACACTCTTCACACCATCTAAACTGTCGGCCTTTTTCCGTGAGTTGATTTTTTTTTTCTTTTTTTAAAGAACTTAGCACTCAAGTGGGAATGACTGCACTTATGATGCCAAAGCATGTTTTAAGTTTTTCGGAAAATGGGACAGAAAGAGAAAGAAATATGTTCGGGCTGAGCTGTTATTTCGCTCCGTGGCTAGCATCCAACATTTAATGAGGAGACTAACTTTTTAGTATAAATTGATTTGATGATGTATTTAGGCAAAACCACAAGATTTTAGTTGCCTGAAAAAACGACTTTCGGCCACGGCTGGTATTGAAACCGTCCGATTGAGAAGCCAGTATACTACCACTAGAGCCACGGCCTTTGCAATACCAGCAAAACCCTTTACGAATCTTCTGAATACATTAATACATGGCAAATCACAGGAATCTTCTTAGATGGTGATCATCATTAGGGACAGGCCAACAGAATCCATCGTTACTCCTTCCGATGATAACGAACCAGATGGAGTAAGGCACACTTTTCTTGGTTCAGCTGAAAATGACCGCTTTTCAGTCTCTCAAACTCTTCAGTTAGATTTTCGGGATAACGTCGTCCAGATACACTAGACAGAGTTTTTCCAGTGACCCCTTACAATTTACGTTGCATTAGTCGCTCGAAGGTGGCTATTGCCTTGCACAGTCCGAAGAGCATCACCGTAAACTGCCAAAGACCGCTCTTCAACTCAAGTGTTAGAAACCATTTCGCTGCAGGAAGCGTATACAAGCGTGTCATCTGTCCCTCTTGGTGACATCGTTGAGACGTCGGCAGTCCACACAAAACCAAGTGCTGCCGTCTTCCTTTTTCACCACTGGGGATGCACACGGACGCTGCGATTCTTCAATCAGCCCCTCAACTCTCATCTTTGACACCGTTTCGGCAGCTTCTATTTGCTTTGTCAATGGAAGACCCCGTGCAGGTTGACAAATTGGTCGGGCGTCGCAGCTCTTGATTCAGTCCTTGCTTTTCATACTCTGGACTCTTGCGAGCAGTGTTGCATGACTCGTTTATGTTGTGATTGATATGGACTAAATAGGTGCAAATACTTCCACTATCTTTCACCCGCGCTCACTCAAATCCCTTGATCGTGCGCTAATTATAAAAAAAAAATTCATCCCTTCTTCCAACAGTTTAATTCAAAGCGTCACGGAATTCAGCCGTATTCTTAATTTGCCGTATAATTTTTAGCTCTTATATCGATGTTGTATGTGCCTGCTTACATAAAAGCAACACAGTTTTTATTAAACAGTTTTCGGAAAGACTGCTGTTCTTCAGTGATAAATGCATTAACATCTCTCTCACGCGGGCTCCTTGCTATTAACTGCCTCAGTGACTCCAATGAACATAACCGAAACTCCCTCGTTACAATGGTAACGGACAAACTTTCAATCTTCGAACCCAGTGTAAGATGTGTGGAAAACTTTGGTCGGAGTATCAATAAAAAAATTGCCCGCTCAATTGAATTGGATACTGCTAAATTCAGAATTGAAGAAACATCCAAGCACCACATCGTTAAAGTGTTGAGAGAAAATATATATCGGTTCCGCAACCCATCGCACCTATTATGGTTCCAGCATGCTCCAAAACGTCAACTCAAACTTCTCCGTTTTTGATTTCAACCTAAGCACTTCTAGTCTCAACTTAGATCTCCTCCAATATTCCCTTGGTTCCTAACTCTTGATCATTGCTAGTTTTCAAGTCTTAGTTTTTAAGTTGCATTAGTGCGGGGGGGGGGGGCTGCGCAACCCCCACCAAAATTAAAACTATATTAAATTCACCTTCATGTTGAATGTCTTTGGATTAGTATCCTTACAGGAACCATGTTCTTGCTTGGTTTCACTAAGGTCTTCCCCACCCTCCTATTTTCTGGCTGCATCAAATACAATCGGTGGCTGCCAGGATCATCTTCCACTTTTGCACATACAATTGCTTTCGGCGAAGGCTTTGGAAAATGATTTCGGCTTATGAAGACTTTTAAGACCGAAGTGTTGGCGTTTCCGTATACCATTAGTATCTCCATGCTTCAGTATTTCAGGGTTTGTGCCTCAAGCCGACTACTAGTCTATATTCTGTCATGAAGTCTGTACTCATGATGCATTCGTCACATAACTCAGCCACCACGTGAGAGAAGCCTATTCCGGCGAGGTGAATTTTTATGTGGGCTTTACCATACACCTTAGCTGTTGTTCCCATAGCTGCAAGCTGTAACTGCTGGACTTATGCAAACATGACTTCTACACAAGATCCATCCTGATAATTGCGTCCGTGATACCCCTGTCTACCATGTTGTCGGCATTCATTTTTACTTACCGCTGAATACTTTGGCGGCGGGACTCGGATGATAGTCCTAGGGCCGCCGACTCCTGGTACCAACTTCTGCACCTCGTGCATTTCCCGACCGATGGCTTCAGGAAGGTTGACCTTGGTAACCGTTTCTGCCGGTTTCTTCCTCTATTTTCCTTTTTACCTCGTACCGGTTATTTACTTATTGCCCTATTTTATCGCAATTCCAGTAGCGCATTCTACGTCTCTCCAGGGGAGTATCTCGTTCCTCGGCATTGAGTCTTTCGTAGGTGCATTAATAGAAGCTACCTTCCTGACAAAATGTGTTCCATTGGAAGCCTGATTGGCTGCTACCATCGCCAGAGCGAAGGCAAGTGCTTCAGCAAGGTATCTTTTCCCGGTCGTCCTTACTGCTGACTGTAGCTAGGAGTCTCCGCACCCCTAATGAATGCGGCCTTTGCCATTTCGTTGATTATTTTCGTTGTAAACATCCTGCAGGTGGCTATCCCCAAACGGTTTCTCGATATCCTTTACTAAAGTCATATAGTCTTTATGCTTTTCAATGTCAATTCTTTGCAATAGTTCTGCAATGCCATTATTAGAGCAAAGCACTTCTCCTCATTGTCCCAGTTGTTCGCACAGGCAGCGATTTCAAACTACTTCTTATATGTAGACTATGAGGTCTTGCCAACTTAACTCTTTTTTCTTTAGACCATCTAAAGAACATTCTCGCAGTTTCTGTTTTCGCACTGTCCATTTGTTCGAATTATTGATCGATTTCTTCGACTTTTCTCTGTGGAACGTTCTCTTATTCTTACAGATTATTCTTTTGTCTATCTATTTTTCATAATTCAGGCTGTTCTTTTGCTCGGCTAGATTTGTTTTCTGTTCGTCCAATTTTTGTTCCAAACTGTTCTTTTGTTCACCGAATTTTTGTTCAATACCCTTCTCTATTCATCTAGATTATTAATTTGCTCGTCCACTTTTTGTTCGCGGCTATTCTTTTGTTCATTCATTTTCCACAAGAGGGGTTGCATCATCGCGGGCTGCAAGGGTCAGCTGCAATACTTTTCGGCCAATTATAGCTTTAAAACAAATAAAGAGACACTATTGTTTTTTATACCATTTCGGACACCTATATAAAATATTTTTCTGGTTTCATACGATAGAACTTATTTCTTTAACAAAATCGTTCAATCCCTCTTATTTATCTTATCTTACTTTACTTTATCCTTTACTTAAACCCTATTTATATTCCCTGCCATCTTTCGAGAACATTCTATACTAGCCAACTGTCCATACTACTTTCGATTTTGCTAGAATATTCGCTACGATATTAGTTGTCAAACTAATTTCATTGTTTCACAATTGGATGAGTCTGCTGCTTTTCAAATATAGGTCTCGCTATTCATATTTAAACAGCTATCACAACGTGTTGTAACATATCGTTTTAATTAAATGGATAAATTTGTTTGTTCAATAATTTCAGAACCTTCAGATTGGTATTAAGCAAAAAAAAAATTATTAACATGCTTTCTGCAAGGGTATATTACCATATGTCGAATCATGTTGGAATATCACTTCATATTTCGGCGCAACTGTAAAGTTTTGTACATACATACATACATAGTTTTTTTAAGACTAAAATAAAGTGAACAAAAATCAATTATTTTCAGTGCGTTACGGCTTTGTTAGAAAGAACGAATATTTGCATTAGTTACGGGGTACGATTTCATTCATAGGGAGGTCTTAACTAGCTTCGCGGTAGCGCATCCTATCAACCCAATTTTCCTAGATATCGGCTCTATCTCATGAATGGTGCTGGTGATATTTGCATTAAGGGTTTGAATCGCTTCTAGCATAACATCAGCCATAAAAGGACCACGATAGAAAGTCTAACGGGGTCAAATCACAGCCCCAAGGCGGAAAATTGACATCACCAAGGCGGCTGATGACAGGATTACTGAAGTTAGCGCGCAAAAGATCGGTAGTTGGATGGGCCGTGTAGCATGGCGCGATATCGTGCATAAACCAAAGTCCAAGTCCATGTATGCAATATCAGCCCACAGAAATTCGGTAATCACGGCTCTGTAGCTCTTACCGTTGACCGAAACGACGTTTCCGCATTTTCGAAATAAAATAGGAGCTTTCTGCACAAACTGCGTATAGCAGGCGGGTTGGGTGCTTAATTTCAGCCAAACTACAATACTTTTCAATAAATGAACTGTTTGGGCAATACAACACTCACTTTTGAAATCAGTTTGCAATATTTTCCAACGTTGTTCAAGCGTAACGCGATCCATTCGTTCTGCGTAGGTATGATACTGACTGACAGTTAAGATTTCTAGCGGGAAAGAGCTGTCTGCGTCAAAATAACATATGATTAGAAAAGAAACTTCTATTTGGACCACCCTTATAGACACGGTCACAAAAAACTGCGTTATGCGTATCTTCGACCATCCACCCCCTTTTTTTTTGTGAAACTATCATATAAACTGATTATAATATATGCATGCAAGATATGTGTATAGCTACTGAATTATTAATTATGAACTCTTAATACGGCTTAGATCTTAACATCTGGTATGTATTCCACTATTTTTTTTACATAGTTTCGTATGTATGTATACATATTTGTATTTTCTAATTTTTAACAAATATATTTTACCATACCAAAAATGAAAGAAGTAAATATTTATACCCATTCTGGAAAACCTATTTACCTTCTTGTTTATGGTTTGAGGTTTTATTCAGCAATTAAGGTTTATTGAATATTCATACTCGTATGGCTGTATCTTATCAATGTGTAATTGGTTTTGGTAATAAAAATTTGGGGTAGATATCGTTTTTAGATAGTGGGGGTTTTAATGTAAAAAAAGCAAATGCAGTTTTAGTATTTTTAGTCGTGTGAGTGATAAACATGAGTTTGTGCGCGTTATCTTCATCAAAAAATGTCAATTCATTCATAATTTGAATGTTTAATATTAAAATAGTTTGAATTCAGATTGGATATGATTCGGTGTAGTTTGTACAGTTATAATTGTTCATAAAATATGTAGTTCGTTAATATGTGATTTAAATTTGATTGCGCAAGTTCTATTATTGTACGAAATGACTTCACATAATAAATGAATGCTTATTATAATAATAGAATCTCAATTTAATAAATAAAAAGATAAATTTTAAAAATCGCATGTGCTAAGTGGTGAAATTAATTAAATATTTAAAGTTTAAGATATATATTTTTATTTTCATGTTGCCTTCAATGTAATTTAACATTACATGTTTCAGATCACACTTTTGTATGTGCATCCTTTTCTGAATGCAAACTATTAAAACACTACATATAAGTTATGTTAAACGATCCTAATTAATAATAATAATGATATCGAATACACAAGTATGAGATCAAAATAAAAATAAAACTTTTAAAATCATTTTAAATAGATCGAAATAGATATTTATTATTTCGTATAGAATATATTACATCTTTGATTGCATATTTTACATAACTTGAAATTGGGTGCATTGTTACCTTTAAGAGAATGTACATAAATCATTAAAAAAATAAAAGCGGCAATACCTCTACTTAAAGAATAACAAAAATATGAAAAAAATTAATAATATGTAGATATAAAACAAAATAAATAGTTATATATGGTACTATAAGTTAATTCCGACTAGATAATAAATTAATAAATAGATAAATTCATTCATAACTAATTCAACAAATATATATGCAAAAAAAAGTAGTGCTTAAAAAATGAGACCGTTAACAAGAGGATTATCGGTAAATGGTCAGCGATTATTAAACTTCTCAGTGAGGTTTTGAATGCGTTCAGATATGAATTCAATACCAGGCGTCTTTTGTGTAATTTTGATGTGGAAAAATTCTAAGGTGAACTAAACTAAGGTATGATCAGTAACTTATTTTGGGGTATTAGTAGTCGTTTTATAAGACATTTTGTTGCGTTAACATAAACTGGGCACCCGTGTGTAAAAGTCGTCTGTAAGCTTATGTAATATTATTTTGTTAACATTAGATAAAACTGATCTTCTATTTATGAATACACAATTTTTATCGTGCTTTTGGGACCAATTTAGGCCTACAAATTTACAAAAAATAAAAAAGCTTTTCCAATCATATTCCAAGCTACAGTTTCTGTGTAATGACGAATCACAATAACAACCTGCCGCAAGTTATCAGAAGTAATCCCATCCATATATCACTTATAGCTCATAACAAAACCGATTTTGCTATGGCGCTAAAATTGACAATAAAAAAGCAAATCAAAGAATACAAGGAACTGCAAAGTTTTATCATACAGGAGAATGGAAAATTAAACTGAATATAATTGAAACTGAACTTTACCACAACATGACTTATGTACATCAATCAGCAAATATGTGACTTTTCCCACGGAATCAATGCTTTCTAAGGAAAAGAAAATTAACGTACATAACTCGATCAACGTATTTATGAACTTGAACGAGAACAAGAATCTAATATCTGCCGAAGATGGAGAATAATCGGTCAACTGCTCACCAACATGATCTGCAGAATATTTCCCGCGCCAGACCAAAAAGAGCTGTTGATAGGAACTATCGAAAATGATGAAAACAGTACCATTTTAATTAAATTTAACAGAACTGCACCAGTGAATAATTAAAAAGAAAGGCATTTGTTTACATGATGTTGGCATGCCGTCTGACAGCCGAATTTAAATAAACAGCGACGATTTTGTATCCGTATCGGAAACTTGGCTACAAGAAAATACTAAAGATATCGTGTATAACATAATAGCTATCGGTTGTGTAGTACCCACATCTCTGCATATGAACATTTCCACCAAAAGGTCTACCGAGACCAAAAAATTAAAAGTTTTTGAAAGCACATTTTTTTATCATATTTTTATAGGGAAACAACCGAATTTAACTATTGTAAACAAATTTTACATTAATTCATAAGCCATTTCTTGATACTCGAAATCATAGTCGCGCAATCCCAGCTTTTCTCATTTATATTTCTATTACACGCTATGTTTTGATTAAAGTTCTTGAAGAGAGATACTCGTATAATGCAATGACTTTTGTTCTTTAAAACTTTTCTACGGACTACAAAGAGTCAAAAAGAAGTGCAAAAGAAACTACGCGTTTACAAATAACTGTAAGTTGTTGATTTTACTTTTACTGCTTATTTCAGTGTCCCGTGCTACATTGAAAAATAAGATTTGTTATCAGTGCGTAGAAAGTAATTTCAGAAGGCTAATTAAACACTAAGTGCAAACAGAGATTTTTTATATAGTTAAAATAAAAAAAAAATTGTTGAAAAATAAAAAGATAAGATGGTACTTGTATAAAATTTGTCACGTGTGACATCGTAAGTGTGAAGTTTAAAAATTTGAAAATTTTTTTTTCTTACATACTCGTACTTATAAATTAATTAAATTTAGATAAGCAAAAACGGTGGAGAGAGAAATAAAGAGAATTGCAAACGGTGGAGAGAAAAGTGAAAGGAAGATGAAATAAAATTATAAAACAATAAATTAAAAAACAAGGAAAGAATGCGGAATGCTAGGCAAAAGTAGAAAGCGTAGGCTGAAGGAAAAAATGAAATGATTGATGAGAAAAGGCGGCGTGAGAGCATACGTAAGAGACGAAGACGGGAGAAGCTCGCAGAAATGCGAAATGCAAAACAAACACAAAACGTTCCTTACAAATGCAAGCAAACGTTGGGAGAAGCTGTAAAAAAAGTGGATGATGCATTGCCAAAAAACATGCAAAAAAAAATTAAAAATACTTGAAGTTTTGTTTAAAAAATTTAAGCAGTCTTTACAAACAAGACAGAAGAAGAACAATTCCAGCAATACACTGCCAGAAAGTATAGTTAACACCATCAGCAAGTTTTGTATGAACAATGGCGTTAGTGTGCCAGCTTCGGGAAGGAAGGACACAATTTTGTTTGATTAATTGCTAAACGGTGTATGATAGTGACAGTGTCTGAAACATATGAGCTGTATAAAAAAGATTATCCAAACGAAGCAAAACGCAGATCTACTTTTTTTTAGGATGCGGCCACGCCATGAGCAATTAATAAGTAAAATGCCACACAATATGTGCGTTTGCATATACCATGCCAATATCGGTTATTTGTTGGAAAGCGGTGCGAAAATTATGCCTTCATTTCCCACCAATTTTGAAAGCTTTCTTAAATCTGTTTGCTGCAATATTCATAATGAAAATTGCATGACACGTAATTCTAAGAAATATACTGGCAGTATTGGCGCAAAATAGACAATCATATAGCTCTTGCCAATACCGTTGCAACTTTTTCTGACCTAATACTTGATTTGGAAAGAAAATTAACCTCATTCAAAACTAATTTTTTTGTGAAAAGAGCTCAGCAAAAGTATTTGAGGAAACCAAACACAATTTGGTGCCTACTGAATTAGCTCTTCAAATACATTTTGTCGAAAATTATAGGCTGACAAACCAAAATGAGATCCAAAGAGCTCATTTTAGCTATCGACAGGTATCAATTTTTACTTGTGTAAAATTATTTGCAGGACCTACGAAGCCGTTTGCTCTCATAAGTGATAACCTAACGCATAACAAACACGACGTCTTTATTTTTTTGATTAATTTCTTAATTGAAATAAGGAAATCTTATGGATGTTTTTCAAAAATATTTATTTCTTCTGATGAGAGCTGCTCTCAATTTAAAAACAAATTTATGTTAACAAGCTCAGATAATAATTACGATGTTCCTTAATAGAATAGAATGCAAGCTCACAGGGAAAGGGAGTCGGAGTCGGAGCAGTTATCAAAAGGAAAGTCTGGTAGATAACGAAATCCAAAACGTTATTATTCCCGATGCATTTCCATTTTATCAATGTGCACAAAATAACGTAAATGGGGTTAAAATGTACTTTATGCCATCTGATCAGATCGAAAAGCATTCTTTGTTAAACAATTTCAGTTGCACTTCTTTTGTTGCAATAGACAAGAAGTAAGAGCAGGTAGGACCGCCTGGTCGGAAAAAAGAATTGTGATTGATAATTCTGATAATATTTTCATTAAAATTTATTTTTGTTATTTTATTTAATACCACATTTAATTCATACTATATATTTCTGATAAGTTTGTTGTTTGCTGTGCAAATAAATACATTGAATACTTCTGTTGATTTAAAAACATTTTTAATAAGTTCGTTTATATATAATTTCACAAAGCGGACAACAGAAACAACATCAATATCATGATGGAAAAAAGTGTCCCGAGCGGCAGTGATTAAAATTAAATAACAATTTTTTATCCCGTGCTAATGCCTTGATTTTTTGCAATTATCTTGAAAGCGAAAAAATTGCATAAAAACAACATTAGCACTAATTATAGGACTAATTAAGAGTTATATGTTACATCTATTGTCAAAATAAAAATCCGTTTTATTTTGACTTTTTTTCCATTTCAAATGTGTTCTACGTTCACGTTCGACATAATGGAAATGCCCATATGTCTTTAAATCACTCGAAAACACTAACATTGATTACTACTCTGTTGAATTAGCAAACGGTTAAAGTAAAAGCTTGCTTGGTGTTATTTATAAACCAAAGTAATATATACTCGTATATCGATCTATCAAGTCAATTTTTAATTCTTGAACACCTTTGAACAACTTTTATCCCTTTGCAGCGAGGTGGTGCTTTGCGGGGATTTTAGCTGTAATCTTATCTGTGAAGATACATCAAGATCCATCCGTGAAAGAATGCTTGATAATTTTCATTTCATATTTCATTTTTGCGATCTAACTCCAACAAGTATAGCAACTTCTTTTGTATTTAGAGTCTTCAAAAGCTTTAATATAACTGACTTCGAGAGTGATATCCTACTAATCGATCAGCAACAGGTTTACCTCATGTATTCTTTAAATTTTTTGCGAGAAGCCGTCAGTAGTTTATTTAATAGACACGTCCCAATTAAGGAAATAATTTGCTCTAATAGCAGTCTCTCTTGGTTCATCTATCCCACAAAAATATGAAGCTATAAAATTTAGAAAACTTACTTATAAACGACGAAAGCGATTACCTCAGGACTTGATCACCTTTTGAAGATTAGAAACAAAGCTCGGATAAAAATAAGAAAAGCTAAATGAAGGTTTTACGCCAAACCCCTAGCCTCAAACTTATCTTCAAGAAATCTGGGAAAGCGGCCCCTTAAATTATGACCTATTTATAAGAAAAACAACCGCCTGTGGACGTAGATCCGAATGAACTGGAGCCCCAGATTACGAAAGTACAAACAGAGTTTGTATTTCATTATATTTTCAATATATGTAATTGTATTAGCAAGTATCTTTCCGCAGATATGGAATATTGCAAAGATCATTCCTATTTTGAAAAATTCTAATATTTAGCACGACTGATCAGACGCAATTTAGACCAATTTCAATACTTCTATTTCTGTCAAAAGTTTTGGAAAAAGTTCTACATAAGCAAGTACCTATTTTCATTAAAAACAACACACCCTCATTTTCAGTTCATTTTAGAGAAAAACATTGCTGGGGCTATCTAAAGTGTTCTATGTACAAAGATCTGGTGATTTTACTTGGGTTTTCCAAAGCATTTGATATAATTGCCCACAAAGCATTATTATCAAAATAGAGACAAGTTGGAGACTAGGGTTATAAATTACAACATTATGAATGATCAAGAATCAGACTGAAGAACTAAACAATGATTTTAAGACTATACATAGTTGCATGGTCAAGAACAATCCAAAAAAATCAAAATACATAGTTATCTACAAAAATAAAGTTGACCTTAGTTATTTTCTTCGAATATGTTATATATATCGTATGATAGTCTTAGATTAGATTAGATTAGATTTAAATTTAGTCCTCATAAAATTCATACATTTTAATTCGAATGCAAAATTTCATTAACTCAGTGGGCGAAATATTAGTGACATTTTATATTTTAAGACCTAATATTCAATCATTAAAGCAGTGAGTGCTGTTACTCTAAAGTAAATATTTTAGCTAATATGTTATATTTATATAACTAATATCAAAATGGAAAGAAAAAAATAAAAGGAGATAACACAAATCATAACAGCTCAGTAATTACACAATGTATACTCGTACATACGAATAAGCACTAAAAAAGTCTTTTATTACAACAAAATCTTCTGCGGAAAGAGATTCTATTTTTACAAAGCCCAAATCTTAAACCCAATTTTTTACTCGTTTTGTGAACGCATTGGAAAGTGTTAGTGATCTGATTGAGTGTGGAAGTTAATTAAAAAAAACGGCATGATACAATAGTATAAGCTATATAACAAAAAGCTGTGGCACGAAAATAAGGTATGGAAATATTACCACGTAAATTGTAACTGTCAATTAATCCAAAATTTAGGTTTCCTGACCTGATAAGAAACGTCCTCAATGCTTTCAAACAATACAAATGACGTACTGGCATACTGACATCCCACGAAACAATATATAACTGTAATGTTAACGGTTTTTTCGGCAAATTCAATTCCATGTAGTAGTGTGGAATGAAAAATTCTGTGATACATTATTTTCGAAAGCTTTGTTGAGCAAATACCTCCGAGGTAAAAATGTGTTTAAGTATGGATCGAAAGTATTGCTTCAAAGATTACGTATGGTTAAAAAAACACATTCAAGTATCAATGATAAATTCAAGCTACTTAAGTTCATCTGTTTTTTCAATTTGAAGACATGTGTTACTGCAGACTATACCGCTGCAAAAATAATAACTGCTGTACCCAGGGCAGCATGATAGTTTGAACCTTTCACAACCGGGTAAGTGAAATGAAATTTCCGTTGTGAAATCAACTTTGAAAACATAATTTTTGCTTTGGAACTTACAATTAAGTTGCCTTCAGCAAACCAGGTTCTCAGTAAACTCAGATACCAGATTCTATCAGAAACTAGTTTATACCAGAAGACAGTCTGAGCCATTAGCACAGGCCACATCGTTTGCAAATGCAATAAGTATGCCTATAAAATTTAAGCTAAAAAGTGAATTGATGTAAATTAAAAGTAGTACAGGCCCTAAAACATGGACTTAGGCATACGTAATTTAAGATCGAGATACTTAATTTTACTTCTGATATCAACTATCTTCCACCTTTGGGGTCTATTTCAAAGGTAAGATTTAAATCAGCGAGACATAAAGCTCCGAAAACCAGCTTTGTAAATTGTATTCATCAAAATATCGTGGTTGATTATATCGAAGGCATTAGCTATGCCAATAAATAAGCCAACTGTCACAATTACTAACCAGATTAGCGAACATTTGCGAACAAAAGCATAAGAGGGCATCTTCAGTGAAACTTAATTTTACTTAAAAATCCCATAAATCAATTCTTTGCAATTTTTCCAAAAAGTTTGCTTATTACTGAAAGAAGGGAAAAATGACCATATAATCAACTGAACACCTTTTTAAAAGTGGTATAATATCCGCACATTTAAGTCCTTCAGAAAAGACTGCAGAAAACATGCTCAAGTTAAAGATACATATGTGCTAGAATATCAACTATGGGGCAAGCGATTTTTTTAAGCAGAAGGTTCGATATATGATCGTATCCATAAGTATGTGTGTTATTTAAGGAACCAATTACTTTTAAATCTTCAAAACCGGTTACCGGCTCAGAAGAAAAACAGTTTCTTTGTACAAAATCGAACCTGTTACTAATTGGAGTACGTATTGTGTGTACAAAGTTGATAATATAGTCGGAACTATATTCTATAATATGGGGAACGTTCGGCTGTACAAAGTGGCGCAAAAGTTGTCAAAATCTTTTTTTATGAATAAAAATTTTTATTTCTACTTTTGGATTATGTTTATTTGAGGTCTTAAATTTTTTCTCATTAATTCGAGCAAATGATATCGGCTAAGTGCCCACTGCCAAAATTGATGACCATTCGGGCCCGATTTGTGGCATTTTCCATCCCTCTTGCCAGAAGTTCCGACAACAGGTCGTCGCATTCTTGACGGATATTCTCTTTGATAGCTTCACGAGTCTGATGCTTGTTGACATAGACTTTAAAAAACCCCACCGAAAGAAGTATGGAATGGCTAAATCAGGAGATCTTGCCGGCCAGTGCAAATCGTTAAAACGAGAGATTAAGCGACCACGAAGTACACCCTTTAGAATTTCGATTGTGGCTCGCGCAGTATGCGCCATTGCTCCATCCTGTTCGAACCACATATTCTCCAGTCCCAATTCATCCAAATGAGGAAGGAGAAAGTCATTGAGTATGACTCTATAATGCTAGCGGTCCAAAGTAGTCGATTGGCTAGCGGCGTTTTCGAAAAAATAAGACTCGATGATACCTAAAGCGTAAACAGCACACCATGCAGTAACTTTGAAGGGGTGTAATGGCTCTTCGTGGGTTATACGAGGATCTTTGGTGCCTCAGAAGCGATAATTTAGTTTCTTCATATATTCTCAGAGATGGAAATGGGCCTCGTCGCTCATGATAATTTTCGATGGAAAGTTGCTTCCTTCGTGTTCGAGATTTAGGATTCCGCGTTCTTTAGAAGTTTAGCGATTCATGTTTTATTGAGATGTATTTTGTATCTGTTTACTTCATAAATGGGAAAGTAGAATTAACATTTGCCACCATTCGCAAAAATTATAGCATATTCCAATAGAGTGACGACTCTTGCGCCACGTTTCAGATTATCAGCTATCGTTGCAAATTAGTTATTAAATGCATCAGCAGTGATGCGATTTTCAGAAACTTCACAACCATTGACACGCAACTTGATGGTTTTTTTTCGGAAAGGAAAATTTACTCAGAATGCTATCTGTCATTCACCTCTCAAATTACCCCTTGTCATATAGAGTTTATTTTTCTAGTAAATATCTCGCAACTTTTAATTTGATTTTGTAATTCTTGGAAAGATCTATAATTTTGACAGTATTAACCAGAAGTCCAGTGTTAGAGATATCAGTTCTTCTCAAATCGAAAACACATTTCTCACACGATTTGAGTAAAGGGTTTATGAAACTTCCATAGATATGGTCCAAATATTTTCCAGATGCAGCTCTAGTTGATTCATTAATGAAATAGAAAAAACCATGTGGAGATAATAAATCTCCGCAATTTGCCAACGTTTCACTTTTTTCGAAATTAAGTGTTAATGTTAACATCACCTAATATTACCAAATATCTAGATTTTCCACTCTCTAAGGGATATGAAAGTTCTTCATTAAATATCGAAATATTGTATAAATAAATTCAGTAGACACAAATTAGGATCAACACATATGTATTAATTACAAAAGAGATTCGTAATGTGAGAGTGATGTTCAGCACTAAGGAAATTTTTATTCGATACAACAAAATTTTGACTGATTGCACTGTCTTTCATAAGGCATAGTTTACGTTACTTTTTGCAAAAAAACGTATAACCGGGCCGCCATTAGTTGTTAAGTTGAAATTTACATATATACCCAAATCTCAGATAAAAAAACAAGATCAGGACAGCATTCAAAATAGTCAATTTGACAGACAAGAGATTCAAAATTCTCTCTCAAAATTCTAATATTCTCAGTAACAGTTCGTCTTGACAATAAAACTTGTAGTAATTCACGACATGACTTACAAAAGTTTCGAAATGGAAATTATCACTTTCGTAGAGTGAAAAAAATACACTATAATAGCGCAATATCATCGAAAGATTTAATTACGATAATTTTTCCACGTTTAACCAATACTTTCTCGAAAGTATTTGATTTTCTTTGTACCATAAATATTTGTACCCGTTCTTCTTTTAGCCCCTTTCGCCTGCATATACAGAGCCCGTGTGTACTCAGTTGATGTCAACGTCACTGCCCTTGTAGTTGCTGATGCTGCTATTGCGACTAATTGTGTGCGGAGTTCGGTTTTGATCGCCGTGATGAGCGCACGCAATTCTTTGTATGCAAAAATTTAACAAATGAAAATAATAATAATTACAACCTAGTTTTTTTATAAACTGCCGGACACAAACATTACGCCCAATCAAATCTTTTATAGTTGAGATAGTGACTCTTTAATAATCAATAAAAAAAAAACAGTGAATAACGGTGCTTTAATAAACAATTGCGCTCCAGAAATAAGTGTACATTTGTGTATTAACACTTCTGACATAGTAACAGGACGGTACACAGTCATGTCTAATGCCTCAAAAGATAAATGCGATAAAACATCTATCACCAAAAATGTAGATGGCGTTCAAAACAGAAACAATAACTCGATTGACACCCGCACAGCCTTTACCCTTTTACTACAATATTATCGGAGTTAAGTTCTTCAACATTTCACCTGATAGCAAGAAATCGAAAAAGAGCATGAACACCAATTTCATTGATGGGCAAACCGTCAGTTCGCAAAAAGGTAAACAAAAAACTAACGACAAATCGAGTCAAGCTGTTAGCAATAAATTGTTCTGTCCACCTATATTTATTTCTGGTACAAATTGTAGCTGAATAAACAATGTATTAAATCTGGCAGCACCTGAATGTAAAGCTAAAAATCTTTATTATAAATTTGTAAATTTAGGTTATAAGAAAACTGAAGTATATGTAGATAACGCAAATGTTCAAAAATTAATAATTGAAAAAATTCGTGAAACAGATGTTGGAGCTTTCTCTTTCTCTCCTAAAGAAAATAAGCGGGCATCTATCTTATTGAAGGGTCTCGACGGTGATACAACCGTGGAAGATTTAAGGCAGGCATTAAATAACGCTGCTCCAAATGTCAAAATTGGCAAAATTCTTCCATTTGCTACACTAAATTCCATTGAGTCTAATACGAAATTCAATATTTTTGTTAGCCAGTGAGGACTTGATGAATCCTCGGAAGGTCAAGGTTCGAATCCTAGCCACAGTAAGTTTTCATTTGTGTAATTGGAACTCAGTCAGAAAAATCTGCTTGTGAAGGCATAACACTGACATGTAGATTTGGCTGTTGTAGGGTTTTCAAGCACAAAACAACCGTTAAAATTCACAACCTCACATTCCGAGAGAAGAAAAATCTCTCCGTCCTATTCGGACTCCCACCCCTGGAGAGTCAATATCGAAACCAAAAACACCTGAGTTTCAAACCACTACATCACAAACTTTCCTTTCTCCTCCTCCTATCTTTCCGCCCGAGCCCTATCAATAGTATAAGGGTATTCATAACCCCTTAGGCGCGCGTAAATTATAAAAAAAAAAGAAAAAAAAAGACTTAACGCACATACGGCATTTCCTACACAAGACAGTTTATTGGGATAAAACCATAACAAAACAATTGTAAGATGCTACAGGTGTCAAAGGTTTGGCCACACAGGCGAATGTTGTGCTTACACAAGCCGTTGCGTATTATGTGGTGAGACTCATGATTCAAATGTATGTATTAATTCTAATAGGAGTCTCAAGGAGAAGAATAACGAAATTCCAATACTGATATGTGCCAATTGCGATTCGGTACGGCATGCTGCTAATAACAAAAACTGTCCCCTTCTTATTAAGTATAAGGAGATGCGCCAAATGCAGTCCCAAAAAGCTAAATACCTAGCAAGTAAACATAGAATGCGAGTAAGGGATACTATAAATACATTTACTAATGACAAACTTTTGTACGCAGATATATCAAGGTACCATAGCAATAATTTAAACTCAAAAACTCAGCTGAATATTATCAACACTCATCTCCCAAAAGCTCAGCCGGTTGAAAAAAATTATCAATTAAATACCATAAAAACTTAATGAATCAAGAAATTTATTCAATGTTCCTTTTACGGATCTGATATAATTACAAGCTAAAGAAGAAAAGATGTTGGCATATCTCGATTTTGTTGCTTCTATTGTAATATGATCCAATCCACTACACTTAAAATTATTTATATGAATTTTAATTCCATAAGATCACATGCAAGAAGACTTATAACATCATGCGGAATGACGATGGGAGAGGAACGGCTATCATTACCGAAGAGTAATTTAAGTAATTGTTCGGTTTGTTTATGTGTTTTAAATTGGCGAATGGGAAAACAACAAAAAGAATACTCTTTGGAAGTGTTTACATACAATCATCAGCTGGTCAAAATCTTACCTGTGAATTACTCGTAAATAGGCTACATAGTATTACAAACACTTTTGATGATGTAATACTTCGAGGCGACTTTAATGGGAGATACGACTATCAATGATATTGGGAGACTAGTGAACAATTGATTTATAATGGGACAATTATTCGGCTTAATTTATTATCCCCTCGCAGTCCGACGTTCCCTAGATCCTCTCCCGTTCTGGACTTCTTCTTAATATCTGCTATCTAAAAATCTCGAAATAGTGTAAGCTGTAAATCCTTTTCCACACCTTCTTACCATTTCGGAATAGAGATGTCGTTATTCAAATTTAACATAATCCCCATACTTGTACCACCCTAATCTTAGGAACACAAATTGGGATACATTTAGAACCCAACTCCACTTTAGTTTATCATAGTTAAATATTCCTATTGAAAGAAATATTTCTAACCCTGAAATAGATAAAGTAATAAACGACTTAAATGATGAAATTATCTTACGTATTAAAAGCAACTCAGCTAATTTTAATTTAAAGATTAAAGATACAGCCATTTCTCTGTGCAAACTAATAACCTTATGAAAATTCGATCAATTTGGTTTAGAAAACTTAATTTATCACCGTCATTATAATAGGGTAAATCGGGAATATGTGGAAGTCAATTATATTATAAAATGCTTAAGTAAGATAATAACTGAAATAGTGAAAATAGACATCGAAAAAGCTTTCAGGGATCGTTTGCCAAAAATAATACCTTCCCCGCAAGCCTTTAAGGCAATCCATCGGGTAACTGGAAGGAAATGTTTTAGAACTGCTATGGTTAAAAATGTCCTTTATTATCAACGATTTTAAAACCTCTCAAGAAAACTCACACCTGACATCCTTCTCCCCCGGTGGTTACCCAGTTATCCCCTCTATTCATCTCACCAAATAGAACAAACCTATATATAATTAATGTCAATAACAAAAAATTACATGGTCCAGATCACTAGATGTTACAATTTCGGCCATATACACCCTGTTTTTCCAAGTATCATAAGATCTGTGGGTTTTTCTGCAAACTCATTGGCGATTTTTTTTTATTATTGTTACTTTAATAAGAAAAAATAGTAAAACGTTAAGTTAATTAGGCATTTTCTGGAGAAAAGTAACCTCAAAGTCGAAAATTAGCATGGGCAATTCAAATGGAACAGGTTTAGAAATTGGATATCTAAAGACTCAAACAAGATATGAACTTTATTTAAATGCCATTATAAACGCTGGTATTTCTTCTAAAATTCTAAAGTCCTTCACGAAGTTTTTACCATTAGTACTAACAGAGCAATTTCCGTTAACATGGGTCAGGGTACACCAAAGTAAGCCTTTTCTTAAATCCTCGATAAATGTTGTCTACATTGGAGATAGACCCTCACTGTACAACGATTTTTTTCTTAGCATATGCCCAGGAATCATTTCCCAAATTATCGTCATCGAATAAGGGGACACCCTCTATAACCACTGCATAGACAATGGTTATTTTCCTACAGTCTGGATAAAGTCAAGGATTTTACCTATAGCCAAAAATCAAAGGACCAGCGACCTAAAGGGATTACGTTCTATTTCATTGCTTTCCAATGCGGGAAAATTATTTGAGCGAGTTTTAGCGGAAGCCGAAGGCAACTTTTGCGAGGATATGAACCTCAATCCAAATACTCTGTTTAGTTTTAGAAAGGGACATTCCTATCACTCGAATTACTGCCAGCTGCATCTGCATATCTATCGGTTTAGCAGTATCCGACAAAACTTTCTGTCCTTTCGGGTGTTCCCCAAGGATCTGTACTTGAACCTAAGCTATTCAATATATTCCTTCAAAATTTTCCTTTTAACGATCCGATTGCGAACGAGCCAGGAGCTATTTTGTATGCTGACAACACCATTATCCTAGCTAGTGATGTAAGACCTCATGTTGCTCTAAATAAAATTAGAAACTAGATATCAGCTTTAGTTTCCTATCTTAGTTTAAGTATTGATAAATACAGGAAAATGTGAACCGACTTGCTTCAGAAATGCTTACGGAAAAGGACATCGGTTAGCCGTGAAAGACAGTAAAACACTTTCCTACGTATTCTTGACAGTCAGATACCCCCTAAAACAGAGACGAAGTATTGTACTTGGGCATTCATCTACACAATAGATTTGAATTTAACAAACACGCAAGAAAAGCTTTAAGCAAGGCAAAGGCAGCTACGTCCATACTGAAGCAGTTGGTTTCATCTAAACATCTGTCACAAAATACTTAACTGCTACGATATAAAACCGTAATTAGATAGCAAATGAACTTGAAACTTTTGAAAGACAAATCCTAAGATATTGCAGTGGTAAATTTCGAAGATCAAATAAAAACTTGTTTTCAAGCAAGATTTCGTACAATTTGACTCAAGTAGCACCACTTATGGCTTACATGACCTTTAACTTTCAGAAAAGACTGCAAAGCGCGTCTTCTCACCCTAATCCCCTCATCAAAGCATTACGGAATGGTAATGTAAATGAAAGTGTATACGATGTCTATTAACTATCCCCCTTCAATCGGAGGGAAAAAAGGTCGCGCTTCATATTCGAATTAAAGCCTAATACAAAATTAGGATTACCTTTTTATGAGAAAGCTCCTCTGCCCGACTTGAGAGGTTAAATAACTAAAAGTGAATTGCATTTTGAAAGAGCTGGTACTACTATTATTTGACTTGTTCCTATATACCACGCTATATAATCGAATTTATTCAGCATATAAAGCTTATACATCCTTTTTTCCACATAGATTTAAGTTAAATTAGTATGTATTTAGTTCTAGTTATTAATTTTAAGCTGGCCTTTCCAGCCAAACTGTAAAAATATGCGGGAAGCAAACATAATATAATAATGTTCTCCAGAGAAAAAAGAAGAATAAAAATTTTTATAGTTGAAATTTATATTTTAGATAAAACATATCTAATGCATATTTAAAATAAATTTCTAAACCAGAGTACTTTAATTAAGTTGGCTTGTTGAAAAAAACAAAAAAAAAATCAATGTAATCCCCATTTTTGCCTTCTTTCTCATTGACCAGATAATGTTATGCAGATTATTGATTTCCTGGAAGTGGTTGTACTTTTTTCTTTGCTATGCGTTTTCATTACATATCAATTTTGTATCTTGTCGAAAGGATAAAGCATTTTGGAATATACTCTGTGCTTCAAACTTAGGTCTATTATAATTGACACCAGATACTCCGCAAATATCAGTGCACTTCCTTAGATGATAACGATGATGTTAAGATGAAAGGTCCTCATTTCAAAACATCCGAGCCTGTAGTCGGCGAAGTTCGGTTTCGTATATAGTATTTGGTTGAATAATCGTTCCCTTTTTGTTTTTTGATGGGCATTTGCATATTTTGACAGCAGCACAGATTATTAAGGCTAAAGTTATTACAGTTATTAAATGCAGTGTGAACTCCCCTGGGTATTCCTCTATAGCGATCATTAACTTGTACAAATTCTGAATATTTGAAAATTTATAATCCGAGTCAGAAGTTAATATTTTCAGTACTTCTAACTGTACACCTGGATGGGCTTGAATTACAAGTTTAATTTCCCGATCATGATTATCATATATTTTATTACCTTAATTAGTAGTACTGTGATTAAATTATATGAGATTTGGACGGATAACATGCCGTCCATTCCATAAATATTCTCCATCAATTATTATATTCCCATGATCTAATACTTAATATTACATTGTGCCTTTTTGTTTTCAAACAAAAGAATAGTACAATTGTCGAAAGAATCTTCTTTACAAATATTGTATTTGACCCTACATAATTTTCATATTTGGAAATTTTTATGAAATTTCCTTCACATTGCAAAGCGTTGTTCATCTAATTGAACTTTGCCGTATGCTAAAGGTGGTAAATTGTATAATTTGCTACGTTTATTAATTATAGGATATTTATAGATAGTGATAACAACATTTTTGTACATAAAAACGTTATACTAAGATATTCATCATAGGTATGTTGAAATCTTCTGTGGTTGTAATTTCTTGAACATCTTTAAGATTTACAGTACCTGAATAAAAGTTTCCTGTTTTAGCAAAATTAATAGTATTAGTAATTGCTTCCAATTCCTTATGAACTTCTGCAATAATTATTTCTTCAGTAACGGATTTTGGATCTAATGTCTCTAGTATTTTTTCAAACTGTGTGCTAATCTTACGTTGCTGATTGAGTCCTTTCTTGATTTCTATGAAGTCGTTGTGGCAAGGAATACCAGTGACAAACTTGAGAATTGAACCTAAGAAATTCAGTGAGGGTCGAAGTCTATGGTTGGAAGGTATTAACTGTGTCTTAATCGTCTTGATTTTATTGATTAAATTGTTTTTCCTTTGTTTTCCCCAGTGCTGTATTTAGATTTCGTGATATTCTCGTATAGGACTGGGATAATTGAGAGGTTTGCTATGTGGTGAAGATACGTTGTGTTCTTGGAAAGATAAAACGCATCAGTCTCTCTTAATACTTACTGCTTGTCTTTAAGATCTGTAATTAAGTCAGAAAGGATGCGGCAAAAAATAAAAATATATTAATTAATCCTGCTGTGGATCGCATTGTGTGGCTTGTTTGTGGATACCGTCTTTGTGAATAATTTTCCCTTTCTCTGTAAGCATCCTGTCCACGCGATCTTCGTTGACTTTATGTTTTTGTTATAGCATTTGGCAATTTTATTTCTGCGATCTGTTTTGAGTAGACGGTATCACTAGGCTTATAAGTGGCGGTTTTTCGTCCTTTGTTGTGGTATTGGAACAACTTCTCCTGCTTATTCTGAAGAATTTCTTTAATCTCGGAATACTTTTCGCGATTAAAAAAACTTCCTCGGGTTTCAGTCATGTAGACGAGTGGATCGTTGGATTGTATTGTCAAATGGCGTTGAAAAACTTTTCACCAGAGCTGTATTATTTTCACTAGCTAAACTTGTACTGATTTCTATCATACCACTCTGCAACCGTTCTACTTGAGCGTTAGTTGTCGATTTCATGGTGTAGCAGTCCACCATTGTGCAAATTTTTCGGAGATAATAGTACTTCGAACATTTGTTTGTAGTGCTTATATACATGTGAGAAAAGAAGCAGACAAAGAACGAACGAAGGACTACGACAGAGAGCGGCGATGCAACCGACTTACACATACATGCACATGCACAATGACAAGAACAGACAAGAACGAAAGTAAATTCCTTAACCAGTCTGCAAACTCAATTGAGCAAAGTCGGCGGGTTATTCGCTTACGTGGTTGTCATAGTACAAAACATTAATTTTAATCGTATTTTATTAATAAACCTGAATTCTTAATATCTAAGCGGCGTGTTTTATTGCTACCAGTAGGATCGAGAGCCAGATCCTACGATTGGGAGCTCAACCGGATTTGAACCGCGTTGGAAGTTGAAAATAATTCAATCAAAAACGGATCGAACCCGTAAGTTCATCTGAGTGCACTAACAGTGAAATAAAAAAAAAAAAAAACATAATAATAACCCGAACAAAGAAACTTGTGTGTGCTGTTGCTGTATAAAGGGCTTCAACCTAAAGCGGTGCTAGTGCGGTGTGGTTAAGAGAGTGCAATTTTAAGAGAGTGTAATTCACCCACACGAAGACCACCGTGGTTGCTTGCTCCAACGAGTGAACCATCGAGTGAACGAAGATAAGCAGAGTCGAGGCGAATTTAACTGCTGGTGCAGTGGTGTTGGGGTGTCGCTGTGCGGATCTGAAGAGAACTGTTTTATATAATTGATTTTATCCCGATTTGTAATAAAGGTAAGAGAATACAAAAAAAAGCAGACACAACAAAAACACCAAACGAATAAAATAGCATAAGTGCTACAACAACAAAAGTCTAAGTCACCAGCAACAACAACAAGAGCAGTCACAAAAACGGCAACAGCTAAAACAGCAGCAGCCACAAAAACGGCAACACCAAAAACAGCAGCAGCAGCAGCAACAAAAACAACAACAACAACAGCAGCAGCAGCAGCAGGAGCAGCAGAAGAAGAAGGAGTAGGTGCCTCCTATCAACACCTATAAATTGGAGGTAAATGCTACCAAGGACCTATGTAGGCTGGTCATTGATAATAATTTTAATATTAAGAGATTGGGGAATGATCGCCATCCTATCCACTGTAATAAAGTGGAGGGCTACGCGAAAGTGAAAGAGCTCCTAAAGGAAACGACGACGGAGCACTACTCATTCACACCGAAGTGTGAAAAGCGGCAATCGATGCTGCTAAAGGGGTTGGAAAAGTCTTCTGATCCTGAGGAGATTCTGACACTGCTCAAAGAGAAGGAGTGCGGAGGACTCAAGTTTGTAGGAGTAAAGCCATTTACCACAGCTACAGCCAGGCGGGAGAAACGGAGTCTGCCCCTCTTCCTGGTGCAGCTCAGTCCCCGAAAGCCCTCTGGATAGTCTAAGGAGTATCAATGTCCTAGGCTACCAGGTGGTTCACTGGGAAAGATTAAAAAGGAGCGAAGGCGTTATACAATGCGTTCGCTGCCAGAGGTTCGGGCAAGCCGCGTCGAACTGCCAAAAAAAATCAAAACTGGCTCAGCAGCAGAAGGTGGAGGTCAAACGTTCACCTGTTAGGTTTCAAAAACCGAGAACAACGGAAGCTGCACCTAACATGCTGGCCATCTTGCTCGCAATCCAAGGGCAGATGGCTCAGCTGCAAAAGCAGGTGCAAGAACAGGCCAAGCGGGCGGACCAGATCTACGGGCTGCTGCCGGGCCTAACGCAACACATGTCGTAATGGGTACGCACATGTTGGAGCAAACTTTGAAGGTCCTTGCGGTGAACGTTAATTCACTGATTAGGATCGAACGAAGAGCCGCGATGTTTAAATTGCTACAAGACCAAACTCCTGATGTGCTTTTCGCTAGTGAAACCAAGCTAACCGATAAGCACAAACTGGAGTACAATAATTACATTGTTAGAAGAAGAAACCGGCCCCGATCCAAACGTGGAGGCAGTGTCGCGATCTTCATTAAACAAGGTATAAAATTTCACAGAGTGTACAAGGAAGTGTTGCGTAGGTTCCGGGTGTTGGAGGCAGTCGTCATTTACATCCCGCTCCGCAGTGGAAAGCGACTCTACTTGGTCTCTGTTTATGCACCTGATGCTTCACAATCCACTTTATTCATTACAGAGCTCGATACCCTTTTTCGTCTTCTGAGGCTGGAATCGGGGGAGAATTATTTCATAGTCAGCGGGGATTTCAACGCTAAACACAGACATTGGGGAAATAATGTGCCAAATACTAGGGGGAACCTACTACTCGATTGGTGGGGTCAGCACGATGTCATGCATAGACTCGGTCTTAAAGCGACGAATAACCCGTCGTTTCCCAGAGGCGGGCCCTATTTGGATCTACTGCTATACGACAAACGCATACGACTGACAGGTATGAATTTACAAACGCTAAACTGTCGGCGCACATTCGTGTATGACAGCGACCATTGCGGTTTTAGCACCGAAATTACAGTTCCCAACGAAATTGTGGAGTTGGAGGAGTTTGTCCAAAGAAATTCTTACAATTGCTTCACCGCAACGTTGACAAGAGCACTCGCGTCGAATACGCTCCATCCACCGGCCAATAGGAATTTGTTGAACGAGGAGATCGACAAGTACCTAAAACAAATGGACGAGACAATTAAACAAACTATGGACGCTACAATACCGCGGTATCGATGTACGACTAACGAAGACCTGTTCCGCAATCCCACTATTGACGCACTGCACCGACAGAAAAGTAGACTTTTGACAAGACTCAAAAACTTGAACAGTCAGTTAACTGACAGACAAGACCCGGAGATTAAGACACTGAAGTCGTCGATTAAAAATCTTCAAACTTTAGTAAAAGAGAATTACAGAATTTCTGTAAGTTCGTATTGAAACAACAGGGGCTGTAAACACCAGCAACCCGAATATGTTCCCGCAAATAAACAAACTATTTCGGAGAAAAAATCAAAACGACCTTCAGTATCTTAAAATAACCCGGACAACAGACAACGAACTGTTATTGACAATAACAGGTATTGATCCAAATGAGGCCGCTGATGATGACGACTTCTTTGTGATCGAGGACCCTCAGGAGAAGGTTGAGGCCATAGGGGCGACTTTCCAGAAAATATACAAGGCCACTTATACCATTGGCCCTAATTATGACCTGGACTGTCTCGTCTTGGATATAAGTATATAATTGTGTATAATATCTATGTGTGTGTATTGTGTATGTAGGTTAGGTAGACTAAGGTTTATTTTAAGTTAGATATTAAGTTTTTATAAAAAACTAAGTCCATATGCTAAGTTTTTGTTAACAATTTTTTTTCTTAGCCTTAAGTATACAAAATATATATCTCAACAAAATGTAAATAAAATCGAAAGACATAGATATAAGGATTTAGAGTAGCTTAGAGTGCCTGTATGGGCCAGTAAGTTAATATAAGATTGTTAAGTAATTTTAAGCTAGCATCTAAAAATTTTTTGTTAGTATGTAAGAGGTTAATGATTAATATAATAAAATGCATTTAAAACTAACTAACTAACTAACTGCCCCCTTCGGGTTAGGGGTTAGAATATTAAGGCATGCCTGTCGTAAGAGGCGACTAAAATCTACTGGGCCGGATTAAGGTGTTAAGCGACCCGTGCCAGAATCGACCAGGTTGGGGGCGCAGTATAAAAATAGCTCAATCTCTAACGGAGCATCCGGATACTTGGCGACCTACGGATCAGACAGCCTTATCTGTCTAATGCGGATCTCTGGACAGACGGACTACCCTTTCTCCGCTACTCGTGGGAACTAAAATGAGTTCAAATAATCTCCAAAATAATACAAATATAAACCAGAACCCCTTTAAAAAATGCTCAAGGGTCACGAGATCTCCAGCACGCGGATCGCTAGGAAAATCATGCGAAAGCAAAGACCAAGCACAGTCGGTAGCTCAGGGCAATAGCATTACACCGAATAAGCTACAAAATCTCGAACGCGAAAATTCTGATCTCCGCGCCAGACTCCAAAATATGGAATTGCTCTGTGCCGAACTAAAAAAAGCAACTAGATGCCATTAAGCCGCAATCTAAATCTGAGTCTGAGTCTGAGTCTGTTTCGCTACTTGACCGCCCAGAAAACTCGACTTGAACCGCTTGACCGCCAATAAACGTTTTTGGAATCTCGGACTACAACAAGTTGCACATAATCCTGAAATCACTGTGCTCAACCGATTATACTCGTAAAGTAAGGTCTCGTAATAATGATACATGGACTATTAATGTCCTTAGTCCAGACAACTACCGTACGCTTTCGCAAAAATTAAATGCCGAGAAGATTCAATGGCATACGTATGAAAATAAAACGGAAAGACCCATACGCGTTGTAGCTAGAGGATTGCATCCCTCTTGCCTTAAAGAAAACATCGTGAATGACCTTAAAAATAAAGACTTTAAGATAATCGATGCAGTTAATATACTTGCGCAAAAACAGCGCAATGTTGAAAGCGAGAGGACGACCCCAAGACGCGGTCTTCCTCTCTTCAGGCTAACTTTCGACAAAACCGAAAGCCTAGAAAGAATTTATTCCATAAATTCAATTTTGGGACTTGTTGTCAAAATTGAACCTCCGCGGAAAAACTCTAAGCTGATTCCCCAATATACACGTTGCCAGGGATTCAGCCATACTCAGGCCTACTGCCAGAAGGAACCTCGCTGTGTAAAATGCGCTGGCAAACATCTGACTCGAGAGTGCAATGCCGCGAAAGAGTCCCCAGCGATATGCATTAACTGCAAGGGAAAACATCCAGCTAATTATCGAGGCTGCGAAGTCGCGAAGGAGTTGCAAAAGCTACGAGATCAATCAAAAACGAAGCCTTTGAAAAACGCAGGGACAGATAGAATGAGAAATAACAACAGCGGTCCTACTCCAAAGCCTTTAAAGAAGGTAATGGTGACAAACACTAAAATCACTAACAACAACGTCAAAAATAACAATGCGCAAGTGGAAAGTGGAAAAACTTACGCACAAATATCGGCGCGAGTAAATAAGACTAACTGTACATCACCGGATCCTGCCTCAAATGTGTTCTCAGTAATTCTCGAGAGACTAGAAGAACAGACTAAAATAAATAAGATAATAGTCGAACGGCTTCTTAAGTTCGAAGCCAATTTCTGCAACTAATTATGGCAAGGAAGCTCAATATACTTGCGTGGAATGCCAATGGGCTACAGAAAAGGCTTGATGAACTAAAAATTTTCAAGCAGGAAGAAATAATTGACATATGTTTAATTTCTGAAACTCACCTGGCGAAAGAATCGCGCGTGAAATTAAAAGGTTACCGCGACTACCACGCTCATCATCCATCGGGAAGCGCAAGAGGCGGGTCATCCCTATGCATAAAAGACTGCATTGAACATACTCTGGAAGCAATAATTGAACTTGACAAATTTCAAATGACCGTGGTGTGCGTTAAAAATAAAAATTATTCTTTTAATATATTCTCAATCTATTGCCAATCGCGCTGCAAAATAGAAAAACACGAATTTATTGACCTATTCAACTCTCTTGGACCAATCTTCATTATCGATGGCGACTTTACCGCGAAGCACACCTTTTGGGGCTCAAGATGTATCTCTCAAAAAGGCAAAACTCTTTACAGGGCTAGTATGGAATGTGGTTGCTATTTTTACTCAACAGGCAGGTCGACATACTGGCCCTCGGATGTCGCCAAAACACCCGATCTAATAGACTTCTTTATCGGAAAATGAGTAAACGCTAGTTACGTCAAAGTTGAAGAGGTCTTCGATCTTTCCTCCGATCATTCTCCAGTTATCCTCTCACTATGCGAATCCTTGTTTAAGAAACAAAGACCACCCAGATTAACTAACAGCAAAACTCAGTGGGAAGATTTCCGAATAGACGTTGTAGACAATACTGAGTTGAAAGTAGCACTTAGAACGCCGTATCAACTTGAAAAACAAGTTGAACGTTTTGTTGAAGTCATACAGCAAGCGGCCTGGAATACTCCCCGCGAATCGAACAAAGTTCCCAAAGTCGGCATAAGATATCCACCGGAAATCAGGGAAATGATAAGGAAGAAACGAAGAGCTCGGAAAAAGTGGGATGAAACCCGGACACCACAAGATAAAACGTCCTTCAATAGGCTCTGCATCTTGTTGAAGAAAAAAAAATTTTTAAACTAACTGAGTCATTACCAGTTCAACGGCGTGTCGATAATCAACAACCTGCATCATCGGGTAATCGAGATTCGTGGCCGGAAGCAAGAACGAATTTAGCGATTGGGTCTAACAGAATTTTTAAAGACATTACGGTTAAGGGTGTTACTATAACTGCACTTGTTGATACCGGAAGCGATTTGTGTTTGCTGCGTAACGACTGTTTGGTTTTGATAGATTCCGTTGAGCTTGGGAAAGAAAAAAGAAACCTTTTGGGGATTGGCCAAAACAGGGTCACAACATTGGGCAACGTTCGGTTGTAGGCGGAAGCTGATGGCATTATCCTGCCAGTAAACTTCGACGTGGTAAAAGAGAGGGATATGGGTAACTCGGCGCTAATAGGCAACGATATCCTGGAGCTATTTAACTTGTCGATAGTCGACCAAAGTGTAGAACTGAAACTTAAAGAGAGTTCTCTCGAATCGGAAGTAGAGTCTGAGGTTCTGGGTTGTAATGAAGGGGAACGTGGATTGGAATCTAACGTGATGCGGAAGGATGCCAGGGGCTTAAACGGGAAATTGAACCAAAGACTGGACGAAAAGGAACCAATGGATTTGGGATCTGAAGTGTTCGAGTTGGCGGAGACGTTTCTTCAAATTTGTTCAGCTGCGGAGGAGGGCATGTTTGCCTGAGACTTAGAACTCAGTCATCTGGACGTCGACAAACGAAAGGTACTGATGCGCATCATCGAGGAGTATGCTCCTGTAGGTACGGTACCATCACCCGTCGCAGTGAAACTGGTCTTAAAGGACGACATACCTGTCTTCCAGAGATCAAAAAGAATGGCTTACCCCGACCAGGTTCTTGTGCAAACGCAAGTGAAGGCATGGCTGGAGGAAAGGATAATACAGCCAAGTAAATCCGAGTACGCGGCACCCATCGTGCTTGTAACGAAGAAGGCTGGATCAAAGAGATTGTGTTGCGACTACCGCAAATTGAACGAGAAAGTAACCAGGGATAACTTTCCAATGGCACAGATAGACGAGGTACTTGAACGTCTGCAGGTGTTTACCACGTTGGACTTAAAGAACGGGTTCTTCCTTGCTCCGATGGATCCCGTGTCGAGAAAGTATATAGCCTTTGTCACCCAAGACGAACAATTTGAGTTCCTGTTTGTTCCCTTTGGGAAATCCAACTCGCCAGCGGTTTTTGCCAGATATATTCACGCAATCCATAGGACGTTAGTCCAAAAGCGAGTCGTGGAAGTGTATGTTACATGGACGATCTCATCATACCATCGGACGATGAGGAGGAGGGCATAGAGAAATTGAAGCTGTGTTGGAAGTAGCAGAGAAGTTTGGGATACGGTTAAGTTGGAAGAAATGTCAATTTTTGAAGCGGAAGATCAACTTCCTGGGATATATAATCGAGAATAGCACTATCAAACCTTCCACAGAGAAAACAAGGGCCGTATCTGTGTACCCTGTTCCGAAAGACCAAAAGGCAGTTCAACGTTTCTTGGGACTAACATCATATTTCAGGAGATTTGTCGAAGGATATGCAACAATCGCTAAACCACTGTCAGATCTGCTGCGGAAGAATGCCAAGTTTGAATTGCTGCCTTTGAGCAACTGAAGTCAGCATTAGTCGAGACGGAAATCCACACAGACGCATTTAATTTTGGGTACTGTGCGGTTTTGCTCCAGAAAGACAAGGAAGATCAGATGTTACACCCAGTACAATTCATGAGCCGGAAGACCAAGGAGTCAGAAGAACAGTTCCATTCGTATGAGCTCGATGTGCTTGCAATTATTGAGGCATTGAAGAAGTGGCGAGTGTATGTGGTAGGCGTTGATTTCAAAATTATAACCGATTGCAATGCTGTCAAGCAGACAATGAAGAAAAAGGATGTTCCGCTAAGAGTAGCCAGATGGGCCATGTGCCTTCAAGAATTTAATTACAAAATCGAACACAGGTCAAGCTCCAAGATGAAACATGTCTACGCGTTGAGCAGAGTGTTTTGCCTCATGATGGAAGACTCGCTCAGCCATCGGATAACATGGAAGGTATGACGTAGTAAAAGTTGGCGAACACGAGGGCCCGAATAGAACAACGACAGTCGCTGAAAACATGAAGCCCTGGAATCCTTCATTCAGGGCGAATGATCCGTCAGGACAGCCGATTGTGGGAAAAGAAGCAGACAAAGAACGGACGAACGACTACGACAGAGAGCGGCGATGCAACCGACTTACACATACATGCACATGCACAATGACAAGAACAGACAAGAACGAAAGTAAATTCCTTAACCAGTCTGCAAACTCAATTGAGCAAAGTCGGCGGGTTATTCGCTTACGTGGTTGTCATAGTACAAAACATTAATTTTAATCGTATTTTAATAATAAACCTGAATTCTTAATATCAAAGCGATGTGTTTTATTGCTACCAGTAGGATCGAGAGCCAGATCCTACATACATACTGTTATTCATATGGAATTTGTCCATCTGAATATATTCTCCTACTTTTGTTGGTAACATATTGGTGTTTTTTCCAATGGGTTGTTTGTTCGGTTGCCGTTCGTACTTTTTGGTCAAACAAATTTGACTATCTATCGCTTCTTTGCACATCTTTTTAATGTTGGGCCAAAAGCGGATAAGCAATATTTTTTATAATTTCGATATGCACGTCTGTTGGTTTTTCCTACTAATCAGATTTGTAGACAAGTTTGGGACTAAATTCCTCAATAAAGTTTTTCCATCTTTTTAATTTAGTGTTGGATGTTTTTCCGAAATAGAATAAATGTGTGCTAGTCAGTATAAATGGTTAAATCAGTGATGCCGTATTAAAAATTGCGGAACTTCAGCAGTGCCCACATAATAGCAAGAAGTTCTTTTTCGTTCGTAATGTAATTTTGTTCAGTGTCGGTTAACGTTGGAGAAATAAAAGCAAGGAGTTGGCGGTCTTGAGAAAGAACAGCTTCAATTGCAAAGTTACTGGCATCGGTAGTCAGCTCAAACGGTTTGTTAAAGTCATACTGGTAAAGTTTCATCTGTTCCAGCAGAGCTTTTTTTTATTTTGTTGATAGCAGTAATTGCTGCTTCATCTTGCTTTACTTCTACTCGTGCACTTTGGTTCATGGTTATCGTTCCTGAATCTCCTCGCAGGTGAGTAGTCAGTGGTTTAGTAATTTGTGAAAAGTTTTTAAGAAATTTCCTATAATAACTAGCTAATCCTAAAAATGATCTTAGTTTCTTCAAAATCTTTGGCACTGGATACTTTTTTAAAGCTCGGATCTTTTTTGGGTCAACCGTCACTCGGTTATGTTTAATTACAATATTTGGCCGAGGTACTCGACAGAGTTCTGGGAAAAATGCGACTGAAATTTTCATATTGGCTGGATGCAGTGCCTTGATTATACTTTCAATATTTTCGCAAAATGTGGGTATGCACACCGTTGAAAGATTGAAAGGGCGTTGTTCAGCCCAAAAGGTATCCTAATAAACTCATACTTTGCGCCATTGACTGCAAAACCGGGTTTTTCACGATCGGATTCCCCTATTGGGTATTAGTTAGCGGTCAGTTATACGCCTAAAAAAGTAGTTCCTGTCTCGTATTCCTGTTCGAAATCTTCAATTTTTTCTGGCTGGAATTCCTCATGGTCTGTGTTGTTGATTCGCTGCATCTTATGTCGATTAAAGTTTTGTGATGAGGGATTCCTGTCCCGTCGAAATGGATTATCATGTGCAGGCCAAGGACCGTGTCGTGGTGCTGCTTCTTGCCAATGATATTGGTTTGAATTGTCCACCTCCATAGGAACTGGTCTTTGTTGATTTGGGTATTGATAGCCGTTCTGCCGGTAGTTGTCACGTTGAATATGAAATTCCTGGGTTGAATCGGGGTTAACCCTCATTTTTTTGGTATTCCCTTTGCTAGTTATGATTTGGATGTTCAAATCTTGATGTTGGCGGTTGTGAAATGTTGGTTCACATTGTCACGATTGACAGTTGGGTCCAACGATAAATGTGCGCAATACTTCAGCGTTAACGTACTCTTTCATCGAGCTTTCGGTGCGGGATATCTCAATCTTGGATAACGTCAGGTTGAAAGCCATGCTGAATTCGCTGTAGAATTCGGACAACGTCTTCCTTTCTTGCATTATTTTTTTTCTTTCATCTCGTCAAACAGGACATATAAGGCACTCTGGTCAGCAAACGTAATCCAAACCGCATCGAAACTCATCTTCGTGTTGTAGTTTGTGAGGATATCTGCAGTACCAATGATCTTCGTGCGCTGTAGTAGCGTGGATGGGTGGAGAAACCTTTTTTACGTCCATAAAATCCAAACTTGATTTGTTACCACTAAAAAGCGGTAATGATTTAAATAGCTCCAAGTCAATTTCACTTTGATCAATAATATTTAAAAGGACGTCTTCGTGTTGTACTGTTTGAGTGACGTGTGAAAAAGCGGCATGGTTACTCTCGATGACGTTGATTCCTTGGGCAAGCTCTAATTGTTGCTGCTTCATCGCAGCTGTCAAGGCGTCTACATGTGCTTTAAGTGTGGCTGTGCCCATTGTATTTGGTGTTCTTAGGTCTCTATTAGGTCAAAGGTTTTTGTTTGTTGTTTGAGTTAAACATGTATTTCTCTTTGTTCTCTATCTTCCGATGCAGTGGTTGCTTCCTATTGTGTCAAGGACTGCAGTTGCTGGTTGTTGATATGATTTTTTTTAGGATCTTAATTGTTTTATTAGATTCGGCGAAGTCCATTTTTCAGGATCTACTGCGAATCTTGTTGAAATGGTATGTCCTAATTTTTTCTCACATTTTTCAAGCACTCAGTGTTGGAAGTCCTTCTTCCCGTGGAATTTTTTTTGAGTCCTTTGTTTCAAGGATATCTCTTAGATTCTTTGGGTAGCATATAAATATGAATATTTCCGTTGAGTCCCCAGTCAATATTCCCAGATTGTATTGGATCAAAAAAATGGAAATATTTTCTGCACCGTAAACGTACTTCCTTTATTGATATAAATTGAAGATTGACTTACATTACTTTTTGTGTAATTTATTTAATTGTTGCCTGATCGAGTTGTTTGTTTGTTGGCTGATAAAATTGTTTTCCTCTTCGTGTGCTGGCCGAATAATTTGTTTTTCTCTTCTTTTGTTTGTTGGCTGTTTTTTGTTAGTTGGAAAAATGTTTTGGCTAGGTTTGCTTACCAGTTAACATACATGTTTTGTTTACTGTAGGGTGAGGTTGTTTTGATTTTGTTTTCCTTAATTCGTTCGCGTGTGAAAAAACATGATAATAAAAACAAATTAGTCCAGTCCAAGAAAGGGGCAAAAAAAAACATGCATTACACAATGCTAGTATACCACCACTTGCGCTCCTAGTCGTAGTACTGTACTCGGTCACTGCCGCTACTGTATTTGTCATACGGCATAGGAATATTCATTGCAATCGCTTCATTAACTCTTACATACTAGACAAAAAGCATAGCTAAATTAACTTAAATTTATCTAATTCTAACTCTATTGTTAATCTCTTAGCATATGTATTGTATAGGTATATTCATTGTAATAGAAAACATTTTTTATTAGCAAAAACTTAGTATTATATTTGTATTATATTATATTATATCATAAAACTTAGGAATTAAATTTATAAACTAACTAAAAATAAATCTTAACCTACTTATTTTAAACTATCTTACTGTATATGTATATAACACAATTTTGCAACGAATTACCCCTTATTTTAGCAGAAGCACTTATCTTTTCTATTCATTTATAAGCTTTTCGAGTTGACTACTATAAAACAGTCCCTTTATAAGGGTACAAGCACTTTTGGCTCTGGCCAATACAGATATTGATCTAGTAACCTAACTTGGAACAAGCAAGTGGCTGCCTCTGCCATGCCACGATCGAAGACTTTCACCAATTCCTTCTGTTGCCCCTAGAGGCCCAAGAAAAAGGCATCCTAAACAGAATAGTTTCCGACTTGTGAAAATTTAACTTCAACTTCTAGTCGTCGCAATAGTGTTTCATTTTATCGAAGTCACGCTGCAAAGGTATACTAATGACCTCAATTTGTGGACCCGATTTATACGCGTCCTGGCAATAGTAAAATAGTATCATAACCCCTTAGGCGAGCGTAAATTATAAAAAAAAAAAAAAAAGTCGTCTGCATCCGCTATGGCATAGTGAAGTGAACCTATGAGATCACTTGTGTAAATTTTGAATGGGATCGCAAATTTCCCGCTCTTTGCTGCAGACCGTTTTTGATTTCAAATGTTTCAGAAGAAGTGATATCGCCATTTTTTGTTATTGTCATTCATTAAGTTCAGACGTGCTTAAATTTCGTCCCGCTTATTTATTTTCATTTAATTTGTTCCTCGGTCATCGCCTTTGTTGTGTATTGAGTAAAAGTGCCTAATAACCAAATTCTCATTCACCGCCCTTTGTGTACATTTTCAACTATTTTGCTGACTCGATTTATTTATTGAGTAAAAGTGCCTAATAATATTAAAGTTCACCCAATTCTCATTCACCGCCTTTTGCGTAAATTTTCAACTGACCTACCCTAACTTCATCGTCATCATGTCTGAATTATGTGGAAGTGCAAATTGCTCCTTAACAAATGATCCAAATGCTCTTATGGTGATCTGCAGTGGTCTTTGTTGCAAGTCGTTCCACGCCCTATGCATTGGATTGAATAAGAGATCCATCGCGTATTTAAGGGACTTTAAGAACAACTTTTTGTTCTATTGTGATGAGTGTAAGGACATCACTCCGTCCCACATCTTGCTTGCCATTAAGTGTCTCAGTGATTCGGTCAACAACTTTGCGGCGGAAAACAACACTGCATTGAAATCGATTCAAAATCAATTCACCAAATATGATGACATTTTAAAAACAGTTGTAGATTTATCAATTGCCCTCGAGCAATCTGCAATCTATAATAAGAGTCAATTTAGAAATTTACCTATGCAGTTGGCTCAAATTAGTGATTTAATTAAACGAAACGTCAAACACTAAATTAGTGAAGATTTAAAAACATTTTATATCCCACAGTGTTAAATCAATAATTAAATCGTACATCCCCACAATAACAGACTCTTTAAGTTCTCTACGGTCATCCCTCGATTTTCATCTCCAAAGTACGTCCCGAAGTAGCGTTCCCTCTCCGCCAAATAATGATCAGTTGCTCATAAATATCATGTGCCAAATGAGTGATTTGAGCAACGAGATAACCGAATCACGCGCGCTTTTAAACGAAATTACTGATCACATCCGGATAGCTTCCAGTAAAATCGACGATATACCGGTGCAATCCCAGGCTCCACCGACTGCATCATACAACACCTCGATTCTGACTGCAATAACGGAACCACAACCCGCTCCGGATATTGACCCAAATACACTAACTCCTGAACCCACAATCTCACGATTTGGCACCTTATGGATTTCGGAGTGGAACAAGAGAATCAAAAAGTTGAACAATTCAAAAAAAGCCGAATCGGTTGCCTTTTTGATAAGAGGTACACATCTCGATCGAGCCACGCTAACTAGTCTCTTTAAATCTAAATTTAAAATTGATGTCATCAACTGCCGCAAGATCTCCACCAACACCCTCAAGGTAAGCATCCCGTTAAAATATGAATGGATGTTCATCAACCCTGCTTCCGACGTCATCAATCTGGGTGGAATAACCATGGAAAGATTAAAACCAAATAGAGGAAACAACAAACATCGCAAGGATACTACCTTTTCGGCCAGTAATTCAAATCCCACTAAACCGAGAAAACAGCAGTCTAACCCTTTACCGAAGCCCAACTCTCACATAAAAAATCCAAAGCCTAACAAACAAGCTCCTGATCCAAACTGGAGTTTTAAAGTTGGGACATTCCCTTTCTTCACTCCTTCTTCACTTCATACTACTAATCGCATATACACAAAATGTTCTTCCATACCGTCCAACCCAATTCCCAAACGTGTATCTTTTAATCTTGATCCTCCTCTCAGTCATTTAAAAAACCCAACAACATCTCCTCATCCCACTCAAACAAAAACGACATACCCTAACTTTATTCGCTTCCATATTTTAAATTCCTCCCCATCTTCTAAGCTAGAGTCCCACCCTAATACCACACCACTTCTTTTTTAGACCCCATACTTCCTCCAAAGGCAAAGTTAACCGGGCACCTTATCGATTCAGGGGAAGATGGCCGGTATGTTCTCTCTCGACTACGAGACCGCAGACTATACGATAATGTTCGTTTATATCTCGCATATCTACATGATAAGCCAGACTCTGTCTATATAGACGGTATAACGAAAACCAATGCAATGGTTTTCATTCTGCAAGAAGGCCTTCCCACTAATCACTATGATCTGCGGCAACTTATTATACGTTTTCATGAGCAATTAGATATGACTCCTGATGATGTGGCTAATGATCTCTCTTCTTTTGCGTCTCACGTAAGTTCCAAACGCAAACTACACCTTCAGCAAACACGGTGAAGTTTCAAAAACTACCATCGCTCCTAACCCACCACTCAATTCTTTGCCGAAGCCTCCCAAATGTCTGTCCCTGTATTATCAAAATGTAAGAGGATTACGAACTAAGATTTCTGCTGTATATCTTAATTCGCAGACTCTGCCCAACGACATTTTTAATATTAAGAATAATGAATTATTTTCCCAAGACTTTGATTTACACCGTGACGACGGTCTAGATAAAGAGGAAAATTTATATGGCCGTGGGGTACTCTCGTCTTGAGTCTAAACCCTTTAAAAAATCGTCCACTGCATTCTTTGAATTTATATGCGCTAGAATTCCTATTTGCAAGCGCAACCTATATATTTGCTGCTGCTATATTCGCCCCTCTCAACCAGTTCAAGGTTACCAGCTAGCTGTTGATGCATTTTTAATGCTGCTGATCCCAACGACGTAGTTATTTTTTTAGGTGATTTCAATCTACCTAAGTTTGTTTGGGCTCAAACTGACCAGTCCTACTTTACTGCAACAAATCCCACCTCTGATAAAGAAAACCTTTTCATCGACTGCCTTACTGACCCTGGTCTGCATCAATTAAGTGGTGTCACCAATAACATTGGCAGACAACTCGACCTAGTCTTCGACACAGATGCAGATAACTGCATCGTTTTAGAAAGCAGACATATATATACCGAAATTTTCAAATGTCTCTCCCAATCTGTACCTTTTTTACCCAAAAAGAATCCCTCATCATAACCACGCTGGTATAATAAAGAGCTGCAACCTCTTCGTAATAAGAGAAATAAGCTCTGGCGTACTTACTTAATATCGACTTCCGACATCGATTTCTTTTACTACCAGTCTGCCCAAATAAATTTCTTTGTACTTTGTCAAACTCTATATGACAACTATTTAAACCAAATGGACCGCATACTCATTTCCGACCCCAAGCGATTCTTTCAGTTCATCAAAACTAAAAGTAAATCGGATAACTATCCATCATCTCTGAATTTTCTAGATAAGTCCTCGGGCGATCCCCAAATTATAGCAATTCTCTTCGCAATTTTTTTTAGTCAAGCGTTCGCCACCCATTCCCAAGAGCCAGACCACTCTTGCTTTTCCTACTTTAATAGCTGCCCACAAACAACTTTGGAATCTGTGTCTATAACTTTAGAGCAAGTCAAAGATAAAATAATAAACCTCAAAGATGATTATTCCGCCGGCCCTGATGATCTTCCCCCTATATTTTTAAAGAAATGTGAAATGCACCTAGCCCAACCTCTTACAACTCTCTTTCAGCTTTCTATCACCCAGGGATTATTTCCCTCGACCTGGAAAAGGTCATTTATTATTCCCCTACATAAAAAAGGCGAAAAGTTGATATTTCCAACTATCGACCAATTGCTAAGCTGTCTTGCATACCTAAGCTTTTCGAGAGCATTATTTATAACATAATGCTTTTCCATTGTAAACCTATTGTTTCCCAAAACCAGGACGGATTTCTCAAAGCCAGATCTACGACCACCAGCTTAACGAAATTCGTATCAAGCACTTTATGTGCACTGGAATCTGAAATGATTGCCACCGATTTCAGCAAAGCCTTTGATAGGATTTCACATGATATAATCCTTCTGAAATTAAAAGCTCTTGGTTTTAAAATAAACTTTATAACATGGGTTCAATCATATTTAAATGAAAGATAGTACTATGTTTTATTTAGGTCCATGATTTCTGACCCAATTAAAGCCTCCTCTGGTGTTCCTCAAGGCAGCCACCTTGGCCCCTTACTATTTATTCTGGCCATTAATGATGTTAATTGCATCATTAAAAATTCATACATATCTATTTACGCAGACGATATGAAAATCTTTAGATATATATCCTCTTCCTCAGACAGCCTACCACTGCAGGAAGATCTTGACAGATTTTGTACTTGGTGTTAGAAGAATTTTCTTGAGCTTAACGTCAATAAGAGTCAGGCTATAGCGTATTCCCGTAAGCGGCCCCCTACTTCACCTCGCTGCTATCTAATCTTTAATCTGCCTGTTCCCTTAGTGAATGAGTTGCGTGATTTAGGTGATAAGGAACTCAATTTCCGTTCTCACATTGATAATATAATAAAGAAAGCCAACTCTGCCCTTGGCTTCATAAAGCGCTGGTCTAAGGAGTTTTAAAATCCTTATGTTACCAAATCTCTTCACATAACCTTTGTTAGGCCTCTTCTTGAATATGCAAGCCAAGTTTGGTCACCCTACCACAGAACACACATCCTCCGGATAGAAGCTGTTCAACGCAGGTTTTTGCGATTCGCTTTACGTGGTCTTCCCTGGGATAATAGCCAAAACTTACCACCTTATACTTGTTACCATCGTTTCGTCCTCCGCGGTATCAGGAACAAAGGTTGCCGACTGCTCGATGGAGTAGTAGTTGTGGGTAATTATTATAAGGGCGCCACGCGATTATCCTTTGCCCCAAAAGCTCTACGGCGTCGAATCGCGACTCGGCCAGTAAAACCCGCGATCCCCTTTCCAGGTCTAAAACAAAACAAAAGAAAAAAAAACAAAAGCGAGACCACCAGAACACCCCAAAACACCTAATCGCCACACTGAGGAAACGGAAGAAACCCCCCCCGGCCGCTTCCAACTTAGTGGCGCAAAAAGAAAAAAACAAACACTATTCATCTTAATTTAAATATGTACAATCCTCTTTATTCAAAAGAAGTTTAATTATAAAATAAAAAACTAAAAATATATATATATATAAAAATATATATATATATACTCGTATTTTTTTTTCTATTTTTCGTCCCGATCTTAATTTTTGCGACCGACCTCTAACTTAGCTCTCGAATGACTGCCTCGATTTCTCTCACTTGCTAGCACTCCTCCGATTTTTCCCGTTCGGTGGTCAGTTATTTCATCACCCCATCCATGATCGAAACAACTGACCCCAGCTAGCTAAACTATCTACCGCTAACTTAACGCTCAATCTAATTCCCTAAGCTTGACGGGGAAATCTACAAAAAAGAACAAGCGGGATTTCTCGTTTGTCCTTGGGCTCGAACTCAGAACTTCTCGCCGGTTTTTAGCCAGTGCTCCTACCAACTACGCTACTCTGGGTTTTTGGGGCTGCTGCACTCAATTGGGGAGACATCTCGTCGGTCATGCGAAAACCTTACAAAGACCATTGTATTAAAACCATAACACTCCCCCCCTTCTTTCAGTAGGTTTTCGCATGCCACCTATCCTACAAAAGTTCTTTGGGGTTACTGAAGATTTTGAGGTCCTTAACGTGCCATACACCTGCGGCTTTACCATCCTTTCCTATCAGCTCATAGGTCCATGGTGATACCTTCTTCTTAACCTCGAATGGCCCTATATATTTTGGTGCGAGCTTGGCATTGAACTACTTCGCCGCATCCGACAACACAAAGTTTTTCCGTAGCACTAACTCCCTCGGGAAAAATTCTACTGCCCTTCTCCTCAGGTTGTACTGTAGCGAACTCTTCTTCCCTGCTTCCAAAATCTTCGCACGTACGGCGCTTATGACCTCTTCTAAGGCTCTGGGCCTATTCCGCAATACGACCTCACCTGGGCGTTCTACGTCAAAACCTTCGGGAGGTATCGTATCACTAGCCCCCTTAAGAGGCATCTCTCGTCCAAAAAGCACAAAGAAAGGCATGGATTTTAGCACCTCGTGGGTGGAAGCCCTTATCGCACAGCTCACCTTGGGCAGGATGGAGTCCCACTCACGGTGGTTGTCGGAAATGTAAGCCCTGAGTTTGGTCTTGAGTGTTTGGTTGAAACGCTCCGCCGGGTTGGCTTGGGGGTGGTAGAAGGCCGTGAAATCTATGGTTATACCATACTCCCGGGCGAGGCTTCCAAACTCTTTGCTTCTGAACTGGACCTAGTTATCACACACAATCCACTTTGGCACGCCGAACACTAAAAGGACTTGATCTTCTACAATGGTGGTAACTGCCTTTGCTGTCGCCGATCGAAGCGGGAAGAACAGTGAAGAACAGGAAGAACTTTGAGAAGTAGTCGACCACGGTGAGGATAAACATAAACCCCCGTGTGGATTTCGGCAGTGGACCAATCAGGTCGATGCACAGCATATCCCATGGCCGCACGACATTTGTCCGGGTGTACATAAGGCCCGATGGTTTATGTAAATTGGGCTTAACAGACTGACAGACATTGCAACTGCGGACGTACCGCGCCACTTGCGTTTTCATTTTGGGCCAAAAATACGTTTGTGCAATGCGGTCGCATGTCTTCTGAACCCCTCCATGACCCGCCAAAATGTCGTCATGATTCTTTTTGAGAATCGCACCCCGCTCCTCTTTTGCTGGTACTTGCTTCCACTATTCTTGTCCCTGGGACAACTTCGGATACCTTGCCGGTACGAACTTAAAAAGTGTGCTACCTTCTACCTTCCAATTCGGATAGTTCTCCGGAGAAGCAGCAACCGCGCCTAGCATCTTTACCAACCACTTATCCCTAACTCCTTTATCTGTTTCCCCTATCCCTATCTCCACAACCTCCCCGGTTGCTCTAGAAAGAGCATCTGGAACCAGAAGCTCCTTGCCCTTGCGATGGATAACCTTGAAGTCGTGCTGTTGTAGTCTCACGGCCCATCGAGCCAACCTACCCTGGGGATCCTTCAAGTTGTTCAACCAGACAAGCGAATGATGATCTGTCACAACTGTAAAGGTACCCCCCTCTATGTACGGTCTCAGTTTTTCCACTGCCCACAACACGGCTAAGCACTCCCGTTCAGTGGTCGAATAGTTAAGTTCTGTCCTCGTAAGAGTCCGACTAAGGTAACTAATAACTTGTTCTCCCTCTCTAGGGTCGTCCTGTGTGAGGACTGCACCAATGCCAAATCCCGAAGTAGCAGTGTGGATCACAAACGGTAGCTCAAAATTAGGGCAGGTTAAGATCGGAGCACTGACCAGCTTCTCTTTCAGCGTGACGAAAGCCTGCTCGCACTGCTCCCCCCAGACAAACTTCCTTTTCTTCTTTAGCAGCTCGGTAATCGGTGCCACGATATCAGAGAAATTGGGCGCAAAACGACGATACCAAGACACCATTCCAACAAATCGGCGAACACTGGTTACACTGTTTGGTCTTGGGTACTCTACCATGCTCCGAACCTTCCCTGGATCTACCGACAAACCTTTGCTACTAACGACGTATCCTAAATAGCGAAGTTCCAACTATCCCTGGAAAGCTTTAGGCCTGCACTTCTAAGTCTGCCGAGGACCTCTACGAGAACTTTCAGGTGCTGGTCGAAAGTCTCTGTTAGGATAATAACGTCGTCAAGGTAGACGAAAACGTTTGGCTCTAGGTCGGGTCCAAGGGCAGTGTCGATAAACCGTTGCCAAGTGGCCGGGGCATTGTGAAGGCCAAACGGCATTCGTCGGAACTGGTACAATCCCTTGCCGGGAACTGTAAACGCCGTAAACTTTTTCGATGACTCAGCCATTGGAATTTGCCAGTATGCAGATTTGATATCAAGAGACGACAAGAACTTCGCGTTGCGCAACTTGTCCAGTGTGGCCGACACATAGGGAATCAGATATGCATCCTTCTCGGTCACACTGTTAAGCTTGCGAAAGTCTACGCAGAATCGGAACTTACCGTCTCGTTTCTTCACTAAGAGGATGGGGGATGACCAAGGGCTAGTTGAGGGTTCAATGACCCCCAATGATAACATTTCATCAACCTCCCTGTTGATGTTAGCCTGCACAGCTGGTGATACGGGGTAGTACCTCTGTTTAAGGGACTCGGACTTCGTCCGGATGACGTGTTCCACCCGATTGGTACACCCCAATCCTTCCCCCATGTCCTTAAATACCTTATCCACAAACTTAACAAGTTTCCCCCTCTGCTCCTCACTCAAAGTACTGACACTCTCAATGGCCGCTATCGGTTGGTGAAATTCCCACTGCCTAAAACACAAATTTGGAATGATAGCAAATTTCTCCCAGAAATCCGCGCCCAGTATCAAGCAATGTTTCAACCCCGGTATGACCAACAGCTCCATGATTTTTACCGTCCCCTCCACGCTTATCGCACCGTTATCGACCCTAGCACCGCGACCCCCTCACCATTCGCTACAGTGACTTCCGGTATGTTTACTTTCCCTAATTTACAATGAAGCGTAGCAAGTCTGTCCCACCCTGGACCACCTACAATAGACCTTGAAGCACCGGAATCCAACAACCCTAACAACTCTAACCCATACACCTCGACCTTAAGATAAGGGCTTTTATCGCCCTCCTTCTCCGCTAATAAAAAATCTACCCCTACTATTACCCCTCCCTTCTTACTCCTAACTACTGCGGGTGAAGAACTCTTCTGACTCACTGTCCCGCACCTGGTTGAGTCATTTCCCCGATTCCCGACACCCAAGGAGACTTGGAACACTGCGGACAGCGGCTACGTATAACTTCCTGCAACCCACAGCCATAACAGCGAACGGGTTGCGGAAATGCTCTGGCCAAATGACCCTTCTGTTGGCAAAGGAAACATGTTGAATTCTCCCTGCGAGAGTTAAACGCATTCACCTCGTAGTTCTGGTCTGAACCAACATCTACATACGCCAGATCGGGCTCAAGTAACGGAGCGTTTCTTCCAGAAGGAGGTGGGTGATATTTCTCCACCAGGTAACGAGTCGGCTCTAACTGACGGCCTACTCTGATGAGGTCATCCAAAGAAGAAACTTCCGCCAAGGCCAACTGAGTTTGGTAGAAAGGTTGAATCTGCGAATCCTGCGAATCTGCCGAAGTTTCACGTCTATGGAGCATGGGTCGCTAAGCCTTGCAAAAAGACCAAGCATACTGCTGACGTAGATCCCTATCGTCTCCGACTGGCCTTGCGTTCTGCGGCGAATTTCCTCCCACAAACGGTCGTCGTAGTCTGGTGGTGGAAACTCTTCCCTCATCTTTTTAACTAATCCTTTCCAATTTTGGATAAACGGCTTGTTCGCCCGATACCAAATAATGGCTCTGCTCTCAAACAAATCCAAAGCCGAGTGGAATAACTCGGCTTCTGAAAAGCCCCTAGCTCCCCTAAGCTCCTCAACTCTTTCGAAAAATCCACACAACGACTCATGCGGCTCACCCTTGAACTTGAGTCCCCACTTCATTACCGGTACACGGTTACCAAGAGAAAAAAACGGAGAGGAACAAGAGGGTAGTGCGGGAATTCGATCTGCGGGTGGGTTTGGCGAGGGGCCTTCCACAAGTGCTTCAGGAGGTGGTCTTCGGATACCTTCACCTGTTTCCGCTTTGTCCTGAGGGTCAACATTGGCCCTTTCGTCTAATTCCCCAAGGAGATCTATGACATTCCTACGGAACTTAGCCACCTTCTCCTCACTCTCTGCTTCAACTTTTCCTAGACGCCTTAGTAGCCATTCAGATTTGACGACAATCTTCTTATACTCGCCCGCATTCTCATCGCCCTGAAATGCTTGGACTAGTTTGGCGATCTCATCCAACTTGGCTTGAATAGCAGCTACGTCCTCCTCATAGGAAAATGGGTATGTGTTCAGAAGAAAGCTAGAATCCCTACGCAAAGCTACTCTGAGCACTTTCCTCATCTCGTCCACCGTCTTAGCACTTATGCCCCTAATGTCTAGCTCGTACGTTAGCTCGTCAGCACTCAACCTATTGATATCCATACTCGCCTAACCAAAAACACAAGGCAAAGCCCTAAGCCAATCCGTAAAAGCGTCCGATGAAAAAAAAAGAAACTACAAACGACCGATAGAAAAAAAAACAAAAAAA